>VXBI01006775.1:590940-649415 GCA_013397375.1 Toxostoma redivivum | reverse complement strand
AAAAAAAAAAAAAAAAAAAAGCGCCCTGATGTTCCCTGCAACCTGTGCCAAATCTCATGCAATCTGGCAGTAACCTAAAAGGGAGATCTAGCCTTTTTGAAGGGTAGGGATGGACTAGTACAAGGTCTCCTTAAATAATTTCCTCTGACAAAGGGAGACCTGCATCTGCCTGGGGGCACTGCTAAACATCGTTTTGGTGCTACAGGTTAGGTCAACCTCTCCACCAGCCTCCCAGTCCCACCACCACGGGCACTGGTCCCTTACATGACACTGGAAATAAGGTTCATGGACCTTACAGAGGAACCTGGCCCCCCGCCCCTACCTCTGGGGCGCGGGGTGCTCCGGGTTGCTTGCAGCTCTCAATTAACTTTTCAAGGAGAATCTGGCGCAGCTCCAGTATAGAGGAGGTTAATGTTTAAGCTGCAGAAAAGGAGCAGAGCTGACATATTGTATTAAATCTGCCGGCAGGGGGAAACTGAGGGAGCCTTTCTAAATTAAAAAGCAAAGTTAACAGCGCGGCGCAGCTGGGCTCAAGGCTGGCGGCTATGGTTTTTGCTGCTTTGGGAAATCACTTCGGTAGTGGGGTTCAATGCCAGAGATCATAGGCGGAATGTGTGTTCTTTAACTAGAAAGTGCAACATCCATCGAAGAAGCAGTGGCCAGATTGCTACTGTACAGTGGAGGGAATGTGACACATTAATGCCAGGTCAGCACGGCTGCAGATGAGGGCAGAAGAAAGCAGCAGAGTGTTACAGGAGAGGGGATGTGCAGCAGGTGGAAAAGGGATGGCACCTGAGTGCAGCACGGTCAGACATCATCCCCCGAGGGTACCTTTGCAGCCATGCAGAGCAACAGCGGTCAGGGGGTGTGGGATCAGTGACTCTGGGGACCAATGAAGTTGTGCAACATTTATTTAAAGCATCACTCAGGGTTACTCCCCAAAATACAATATGGAGAGTAAATATTTTACACTTTACTGCAGTTTTACTTGTAAATGAAATATGGAGTACCACAAGTTATGATGGGAATTAAAAATCAGCTTGCTGCAGCAGAAAGAAATTGCCCAGGTATTTGCACCAGCCTTTCAAAGGGTTGAAATTAATTTCTCTTGCTTTTATGAATGGTGTAATTGACACTGGAATTGATGTAAAGTTTGTCTTTCCTGTTGAATATGCCATGGTTTGTGTCTATAAGTTGTCTTTATAAACAGATTTAGCAGGATTAGTCTGTCACCCTAGTAAAAAACATTTCATCAAAATAATTTTTATATGTCATTGTTTCATTTGAAGGTGTTACCTCCTGGCAAGCAGGAAGAGAAAGGAGGCAATTAACTGTTAATGGGCTAAGGATTGCTCAGCAAAGGCAAAATGCCTTCTAAGTTAAATATTGAGCAAAATGCTTTCAAAACGTGCCAGCCTCCCTCCTCTTCCTCCTCCTCCTTCTGCCCTTTTCAGCTGTGGCTGCTCCCCTCCCTTGTTACAGCCCCAGCTCCTTGGATCTGACTGTCCTTTTGAGCTGGTAGTCCAGCCACATTCTCTCAAGCCCCACTTCTCTTTGTCACTGGCTTATTTCCCTTTTTCCTATCTTTCAACCTTTTAATTTTCCTTTCTACTTTCAAGCAAGGATAATAATCACATCAAAATGCCTCTCTGCAACATCTTCTACCACTCCTTAAATCCAATTTTTTCCTACAAATGCTTGGGTGTCTGACATGTTTGCAGTCCCAAAGCAGGATGGAAAGAAAATCAGACAATGGTCTGACTATATTTGCACTCTGTGTTCTTTATATTAATGCCACAATGAAGAACTTTTCAATCCCTTCTACTGAGTAAAAGACATGCTTCTCTTCTGCCCTGGAAACTGCATAGAAGGGGGTTAGACTTGGTTCTGTCTTCTTGGGATGAAAAAGAGTGAATGAGTAGAAGCAAAAGCCCTACATAAAAAGTTTCAAACTGCAAGTTGCCCATGGATTTGTCATCCCTATTAGGGACACAAAATCCAAGTGTAATGCACCTGATAAGAACAGATGGAGCAAATCAAGGCACACTGTAAATTTGTAATATTAATCAGAAATCATACTTCTTTGTCAAATCAAGAAATATGACTTGGCACATCCCTGGATGATGGATAATGGGTTATAATAACTGTGCCAAGACATATTTATATTTGTGCATGGCTGCTTTTATTATTAGCATGTGACCTGGCTAACCCAGTGTCAACTCTATAAAGTGATTGTTTGTTTTACTTTTAGGGTAGAAGAAAGTTTTAAAACCTTATTCTGGTCAATATTTGGCTTATCTGAAGTGATATCCGTGGTGCTGAAGTATGACCATAAATTCATTGAGAATATTGGATATGTACTCTATGGAGTATATAACGTGACCATGGTGGTTGTGCTGCTTAATATGCTAATAGCAATGATCAACAACTCCTATCAGGAAATTGAGGTAAGATAAATCAGATTACAAACTCAATGTTCTTAATTACTAATAATGAAAATGCTAAAAACCCAGGGAGGCTGTAGCTTACTCTACATCCAAGGTTATAATCCTGAAAACATCTTACATGGTATAAGAGTTACGACTGAGTCTGTCCCCAAATTATGATTGAACTAATAATCAACAATTAATCATTTCTATAACTATTTCAGTTTCCTTGTTTAATGACCCTCTGTGAGTAAAGCCAATTTCCTTTACACATATTTAATGAAAGTGGTTTGTGATGTTTTTTATTCCCTTTTTTGGTTATTATAATTTATCCATGTGTGTTGCCTTAGCTGCATTGTTTGCTTATGACAGAGTAATATTTCTTCTGACTTTTTGCCCTGTTCTCTACTGCTTAAACACTCCAGCCCATGTAGATCTGAAGCACATGTGCATTCATGAAAATGTTTAAAAAGTTCATATTTTCCAGTTACCAGGCATAAAAAAACTTGATACAATTTTTTTGAGGAATCTCTATGATCTGCAAAACATGACTTCATGGACATTTACAAAATCCATCTTGTAAAGCATATGAACAGAGCCCTCAAGGAATATGAATAGGTTTCTGCAGAAAGGCATTTGCAGGGTTTACCCAGCCCTGCTCAGTAGTGTGGCTATTAGCAGAGTGGATTTGCTAAATGCTTTGGACATAAACAACTCCCTGCTAATCTAAATAAAGGCAGAAAAAAATTATGTTATTTGGATAATGTTAATTTGGAGTCACCTTTTGCTTCTGATTTATTAAATGTCAAACTTCTGCCTTTGGGTTTGTATTAATTACTTGTACTAACCTCTCCTCAGAACCTGACATTGAAAAAGGCCAGGGCTGAAAATATTTTCTCACTGTAATGTGTGATTCATCCATGAACTGTAGTACAAATATAACTCTATCCTGTGCGTGCTGTAACTGAGCTTAAATGTCAGAGAGACCTTACATATGCTCTCTGCCCCAGAATCTTTCAGGATTGCAGGAAGCAGTCTCATTTCTCCGAAGGTTTCTAATCTCTTAGGAGCAAGCAATTCCCTGAATCCTATTCACCTGAAACAAGCTTTACTTCAGAAGGGGTCTCAACCTGTTACTGCATTTTCTAGTTTATTGTAGTAGACAGAGATGCTCTTGAAGAAAAAAAGTTCTCTGAAAATATCTGAATAGATGACCTATATTAACTTTCCTGTTTAAACTTTGTCATGGCCATTTTCTTGCCAAAATGCTTAGTCATCCTTCTGGATTGCATGGAAATTTTCAAATTTTTTAAGACTACTTGTAAGTATCAGTAAGCAAAACAAATGTGAACTGTTTGGCCCAGATCCTCCTAATTGAGGAATAACTAGTTCTTCTCATAATAATTAATTTCAGTACTCACTAGAAGTGAGATTAAGAGAGTTGTAGAATCAGTCATGTAGGTTGAAAAAACCTATAAGATCATTGACTCCAACCATTCATCCAGCACTGCCAAGGCCACCACTGTACTACATCCCCAAGTGCCACATCTACAAATCTTTCAATATCCCCAGGGGTGGTGACTGACTGCAGAGAAAGTCCCTATTGCCAAAGTGTTTATCTGACAGAGCAATGTCGATAATGTCCTACTAGGGACATTACTTAGGAATTAAATTCCATTTATGGTCAGTGGGCAGATGGTTTACTGTTAGCTGGAGCAACAAGACCATATTTTCCTGCCTTCCATTTAACATCTCTCTTCAGCTTCTTCTGGTTTTCCTCTGTTTATGCCTCAAGTAATGGTGCTTCCTGACAAATTTGGATTTATGGAAAGAAATCCTATTGCTTCCCATAAAACAGAACTACTCCCATCAGTATTACTTTTAACTGCTTAACAGAAAGGCACTAGAACTCTCCACTAGTGGTTTATTCTGTAATTCACCTTAAGGATTCTGTGAGGTGCAACCCCAAACCATGAGAACAGCAAATGGCAGAAGTGAATGATGCTGCTCTGGTGAAGACACATTGCTGTAACTGTGGCAGAATTAATCTCCATGGTGCCAGTTCCTGACCAGGCTCCAGAGGTACAGGGTAATCAGAGGTTATGAATTCCAGCAGAACACAGATGTACATGAGTACAGGGAGCTGGCAGATCCACACCTCTGTGGCTGCTTCTGCCCTCCATGTAAACCACAATGAACACAGCGGGACAGCATCTGTATCTCATCCTTTCTTCTGCCTGATAAATGCTCCTGGTACATGGCCCTGATCATCCTCCTGTATAAATGCCAAGTGAATTATTTCCTCCATAAAATATTTGCTAACCTTGCCCTTATTACTTGGAAGTGATCCTGGCCCACTTTGGCAATTCATAAAGGAGATTCACAGACACTGAATGATGGAGTTTTTCTCCATCTTTATCAATGCAGGAGGTAAATAGTAGGAGAATTAAGGTGTATGATGGTGAATGCAGACAGGATCCAAGAGGAAATAAGCTGATAATAGAAGAAAACAGTGTCTGAGACTCCCTAAGGGGATTCCTGGCCAATGTAGTGGTAACAGATGAGACAGAAAATTGCAGTTCATCACAGACATTCTTTGCTGTTGCTGTGCTCATAAAAGTTTCTTCTGCTTTCCATGTCTATGTTCTATTCATTTATCAGCATAGCAAAAAAACCAGATTGTTACTGAGACATTTTATCCCTTTGATATAAAAGGAAATAGTCTAATACTTGGGAGACACATATGCTCTGTTTATGTATCACTTTGTTCAAATTTTCTTTGTTTTGAGGTTACCACAGAGAAACCTACAAATACACGTTTTGTGCAAGGGCTTGTTCTGGCAGGCAGAATCTGGTTGTAGTTAACTCCTACCTGTATGTTTGTCCTGGTCATAGCTAAATTCCTTCCTATTTACTAATTTAGGTGTTGATTTGTTTTTCCTTCTTCCCTTCCCAAGGAGGATGCTGATGTGGAGTGGAAGTTTGCACGTGCCAAACTCTGGCTATCCTACTTTGATGAAGGAAGGACTTTACCTGCTCCTTTTAATCTAGTGCCAAGCCCTAAATCATTTTATTATCTCATACTGAGAATAAAAATGTGCCTCATAAAACTCTGCAAATCTAAGGCCAAAAACTGTGAAAATGACCTTGAGATGGGGATGCTGAATTCCAAAAAACGGGTATGTGGATTACAGTCAAAGAAACCTCCAACAAATATTGTGTGTAGTGTCCAGAAAAGTCTCCTTAGAAGCTTCTAGAGCTGTAATGTCTCTGATAAAAATAAAATGGTCTATTTAAAAAATACATTTTTTTCTTGAGCCAAAAGTGGTAGCAAAGGGTACTGCTGTTCTAAAAGGACCAGTGAAAATCGATTGTGTTTCAAAATTTGGTTTTGTACCACAATCTTGTTCTTTCCAAATACAAATAGTTATCTTTCTTAAGTGGGGTTCTAAATTAAAAAGCATCAGCCTCATTAAGGTAAAAGTATTTTGTGCCTCTTAACACTTTCTTGTCTAAAACTTGTGTGTGAATACCATTTCTGTCTAGATAATTTAGAATCTAGATTTTTTCCATTAATTTGTGTATTTTTTGTTCTTTTCTGTCTTCCAAAAATCTACTTTTTTGGCCTGAATGTTCTGGCTTTTACTGTACTGTACATAGAGCCATTTCCTACTGTTTTTCTAAAGCTTAGTTTGGGGCTATCTGAGTATAAGAAGCTATCATTGATTTAATCATATCATGATGTTTTTTAATTTCAGAAAGTTCGTTTTCAGTCTAGCATTCAAAACACAGAGAGTTTTTCTGGGAAGAATGCTTATAACAAGCCCACAAGATACCAGGTAATCACAGCATGAAAGCAGGAGCCAGGGGAGAGGTCTGTCAGTGCCCAGCTCTCACCTGCAAGGGTCATGTTTGCCTTCTCCCAGCCGTCCTGGGATGTGCCAGGCTGGGGCACTGGCACAGGGTTGGGCTGGGGCATTTCGGGAACAAAGCCTGTACCAAATGGAAATGGAAATAGGCACAGTGTTAGCATTTGTCGTGCTAATTAATTCCACTCGACGGTGTTTAACTTAATACACAGACATCACCCAGCCTTTACTCCTCCCATCTTGTATTGACAGCATTTCATTTCCCAAGGCTCAGAATCATCTCTCCAGCTGCTGCATTAACATTTGCATGTGCTTCTTCTGGCAGTGGGCCGTCCTGCCAAGCTAAACCTGCGATGTGCTATGGTTCAGAACTCCCATGTGGCTGCAGAGGTGGCACAGGGAACCACAACTGTCTGTGCAGCATGAGTGTTGTGCCACAGATGTGTTATTTCTTGTGCAAATGTGTCCTCGGGCAATATAACAAACAGAATGTGCCCCACAGGATTTTTGCCTTCTTTTTTAATATAAAGTGAAAAGGAATCTGATGGCAAGTGATGTGTCTGAAGGGACAGACATTAAAGATAGATGAGGAAAAGAATAGTTAAATTGGCTAAAATGTGCAATGGCAGTTCTAGAAGTGGTTTATCTTGTGTCGGTACAGCTTCCAGCATAGTGGGCTTCCAAGTTGTTCAGCAGACCAGTAAGAAATTTCTACTGGTTTTAAAATTTTCAGGCTTTTCTGCCACAATAGGAAGGGTGTCTAAAGATCTAGGTTAGAAATGGGATACATTCACTCTGGCATCTACAGTTAGTTGGCTTGATTCCATCAAAGGAAAAGGGATGAGAGATTGTGCCCTGCTCAAAGTGGCATTTCAGCACTTCTGACACATTCACATCCATTCAAACCCACAGATGATGTGTCAGCTTCTGCTGGACTGGCTCTCTTCCTGTAGCTATTATTTCTCAATAAGACCACCTAGTGTTTGTGGTAAATTAGACCTTTATTTTCAATATTGAAAAAGCCAAAGGTGACTGTGAAAAATCGATAGAAAAAGATAAGTACCTGTTACTTTGTTTAAACAATACCAGGTTTGAGTTCAAACTACCTTAGAACATTTTAGTTGCTGCAGGAAGAAATTGCCCAAATAGTATAAGAAGAGTGTAATAGTCTTGATTATCTAAACATAAAGAAGAAGGAACAGTGTGATAATCTGGCTGGCAAGCTTTTCTTCTACAACTGGGAAAACCTTTGAAGCAGTTTCTTCTTGCTGAACTTTTTTCTTTAGCAGTTTTTATCAAATTATGTATCTGCAGTCTCTGCAGTCTGTGTACTTAAGACTACATATGGACAGTGCTCTAGAGGGATAGCAAAAATATACAGATTTTAAACATGCAATATTTTGAAAAGCACGAGGTACAGGTCAACACAGATGCCACAATTTGGAAATAAACTAGTCTAGGAAAAACAATGCCTTTATCAAAGAGAATATGGGAACTGGTGTAAAGAGAGGTTATGTATCATTTTTTTCCAGGTAATAAGAACCTGTGTTCTGATTCCTTGTTTTAGTCTAAATTTCCTCTGACTTCTGCTCTGGAAAAAATTACTTATTTTTGGATCCAGGATTTCCCTACTTTCCCCAAACATTACTTCATTTATGTTTTCTCAGGTGACAACCCTACCTCCCTCTGGATTCTACTACCTTGGCCATCTCCAACACACCGTACGTGCACTGTGCCTCATCTCTGTTGCCTTAGTGACTCACCTGCTTAGCCAGATGCCTCTGACATACAAGGACAGTCTTAGTCATCCCATATTCCATGGCTGCATGGCATATAAAAATGACTGGATCCTTCCTTGGTCTTCACAAGCCTTTTGCACAGCTATAATGCTTATTTGGCTACTCAGAAAAAAGAGCAGGTGTACTGTTTTCTTTATCTATATTTCACACCCTTTGTAGCATTTTTCAGATGTTCCAAGTAGAGACATGATTGGTCTGTGAAGAAGTGAGTCCATGCTGGGAAACGATTTTCATTTAACTCTGAACATCTGGTCAATCAAAGACACTGACTCTCTTGTGTTTGCAGAGGATGTATCTAAATCTCTGTCTCTGAGAGAGCAATTCTTTTTATGTATATATATATTTTTATTCCTTTTTTCTTTTATGGGTTTTTATTATGGGATTTTTTTCCCCACTGGGGTGTCTTTTCTGCAGTGAAGATGAGGCTGTCAGCTGTACCCCAGTGTGCAGCCCATGACTGCCAAAGTTACTTTCCTTCTAGATAAATGGAACTAAAACATTCTTGGAACAATAGCACATTGCAAGCTCATATCCATAATCATAATCTATTTCCATATGTATTCTTCCTTACTATCAATCATCTTCCATTCTTTAAGTTTACACGGCTCTATATTTTTCACCATATACGTCTCTTAAAATCCACCAATTCTGTTAGAAACTTTTCTCCTTTAAGCCAAGTTCCCCACCTTTGTTCAGACTCTATTCTCCCTGTCTTTCTCTAAATTTATTTTCTCTTAAAAACCCAATGACAAGGCTAACAGTCTTTCTGTGAACCTCAGGTCAGCTGCATTGTGAGCGAGTTTGCTAATATCATTAATTAACTACTTATTTTTTCCTGTTAAGTACTATTAGAGAGCAACATGCTAAAAGAAGGCTCTGGAACCCATTTCATTAGCTTTCTATTGGATCATCTGTGTTTTCGTTCTGTCTGTGGGACATGCCCTACATTCACACGCATCCCACAAAGTACCCCAAAGTGCTTCATATGTGGGGTTGTGATTGTGTGGCTGTCAATCAACTACTTTAGTACAATGTTCTCAATATAAAATGTAAAATAAATGGGAAATAATGATGATAATGATGATGATGATAATAATAATAATAAATTATCCCTAGTGAAACCAGAGGTTTGAATTGCTCATAAGTCTGAAATGTGGACAGCCTCCCACTAAAGGAGTATTTCTGTTCTCCTTTCAGAAGATAATGAAGCGTCTGATTAAGCGCTATGTGCTGAAGGCTCAGGTTGACCGGGAAAATGACGAGGTCAATGAAGGCAAGTGAAATTTTATAATTGATCCACCTAAAGAGCATGTGCTGTTATTGCTGCTAATCTGACCAGTATGAGGGTTGAGCTTAGTTAAGATCCTCTGCAGAGAGAGCTTGCTCGTGCTCACACGCAGGTGAGCCGTGCTGACTCTGAGACACCCTAGTGCCCGTGAAATTCCAGGTCCTTTCTTTTCCTTAGCAGAACACACACTTCACAGGATCTTCACCTGGCCCTGCTCACCCCTGTAGCTCTAACTCTCCTTCCTTTACAACTACCAGGGTATTGCCAACACCCAACCTTACCTTGGTGTCTATGTAAAGCATCTTCTGACTGCACTGCCCAGGCCTGCCCCAAGGACACTGTTTTGAATGGGATCCAGATTCATATTGCTGTGGTGGCATGTGAGATTTGTGTGCAGATGGAAAAGAACCTCTAACACCTCTTAACTGCTGCCCTCCTGCAAATACCTTATGTAGGTGGAGATCAATTTGTGGAGAGAGAACAAATTTGAGAAAGAAACATGAACTCTTTGCACATATTTGCTGTTGCTGTTGGCACCACTACTGCAGGTACAGGTTATTCCTTATAACTACAGATATAAAGTGTGTAATGTAGGGAGATCAAATGCAGCTCCACACACATTCCTGACCAGCACACTGAAATTATTGCTCTCTCAGTTCTTGGAACCATAGGGACTACTGACTTGGTTCAGTACAGCTAACAAGAGCATTTTCCTCTTTCAGGAGAACTTAAAGAAATCAAACAAGATATTTCCAGTCTCCGCTACGAACTCTTAGAGGAAAAGTCCCAAGCTACTGGTGAGCTGGCAAAACTAATACAGCAGCTGAGTGACAAGTTTGGGAAGACATTAAATAAAGACATTTGATGGTGAATACAGAGAAAGACAACTTGTTTTCTAAACATTGTTCATTCTCAACCAGCATCTTAGGAGGGCAAAAAACTTGTGAAAGATGGGTACTGCACACTCAGCTTTTGCTGACAAGCAAGTGTTGGTAGGAGCACTTTGCGTTTCTCCTGCACTGGGTGAGTGACCAGTTAAATCTTTCCTGATACAAAAGTGACTTAATGGTAGAAATCTATGCCCTTTGACATCAGAAACAGATGCACCATAGAGAAGGCATCTCCAGTTAAAGGCAAAAAAAGTCAGATCTTCATTCATCTGACTCTGGAGAAGACAACATAACTGTGCTCATTAACACCAACAGAGTCTGTACTGACCAGAAATGGGTGAAGTCTGAAGAAAAAATGTGCCAAGCATATTCCCTGCAAAATTTTTAAAATTCCTATTCTTGGGTCTGTACTCTTCTTTTATGTTTACATTGGCAACCCTGAATATAACTTTGATCAGCACTGTGGCTAATGAAAACACGAATGGAAATCATCTGTTGATGTGACCAAGGCAGTGAATAACAAGTAGACGCTGACAGCACTGGAAAAATGAAATCAAGCTTGTGGGATAAATTACCCTTTAACCTGAAGCAAGGATTTCCAGCCAAACACTCCTGTTCACATTTTCCAGCTGTATTAGCTAGTCTGCTGATGGATATGGTCTCTTTGTGTGCACTTAGCCTCTCTTTTATCCTTAGTCGATCCCATCTCTGACAATGGTGTACTGAAATATTCGTAATGATGTGAAACTCACTTCCCAGGAATACCCAGAGATAAAATACCTTGTGCTAATGTGTTCAGTTCAAAGAACAGCATTAATCCTGAGACAGCGATGCAACTGAGCTCAGCTTTCAGACTCCAGAGGTCAAAATGCAAGCCATAGGGAGAAGTCAATCATGAAGAACGTTGCCCAGTAGTTTCCAGCCTTGAAATCAATACAAAAAGGCTCCAACTGAACATTCTGACCAAAAAAGAAAAAAAAGGAAATAAAGGAAAAATCATTGTAGAAATTGTTGTCATGTTTTTGGCTCTTACAGAGGATGAGAAAGGGATTCAAACTGTTCTAAGGCTGTGGTAATAAAAGGATCACACTTCTTCAACAGGAAAGTTGTAGGTCTGTGCAACACAACTGCAAACATGGATGGCTTGGGTTTTCATGGTTGGCTACATGATTTCAACTACTTAAAGCACACCTTACTACTTGGGAACCATGGAACTGGACTGTTTATGTGAGACACCTATAAAATGAACATGAGATCTAGGTTTCAGCTGAGACAAAACAAGCAGAGCCAGAAGGTGACCTGTGATCAGTTCTTAAGTGCCGGATGAGAACACATATAGCCTATTAGAATAATAGTTATATTTGTAAAAAAATAAAAGAAGACAAAATAAAGAAGTGTACTGTACGTAGATCTGTTTAGAAAAAAAAAAAAACTGTATTTTTACCTTTAATAAAATTATCTTGTATACTCTAATATTTTTACCTAAAAATGGGAAAAAAATAAAATTACCTCATAATATTTTGTTGTACACTGAGTGAAATATTTGCTTGATCTTTCTATTGCCTATTACATAGCCATTTTTTTTTCTTTTCTGCAATATGTGAACAATTAAATCAGTATATGAAGCAATTTTACCATGGGTATTCTGAAGCCTGAAAGAGTCAAAATGCAGCACTTAGACTAAAATACACTTAAAATTAATAAAGCTTGGGAATTAAAGGCTCTGTGACCTGCTACAGCCCACAAAAATGGCTTCTCATTTATGCTTAATTTGAAATTATTGTGTCATTTGTAAAATTAACATCTAAGATGAGAAATTCAGCTCTGCTGGCTTCTGACAAACAGTGGTGGTACTGAGTGAGCAAACCAAAGTCAAATGAGTAAGAAAAGCTTTGTAGGCTTTAGCTGGTAGGACAAGTGAGGGGGCATCTGCCCTGATCACCCAATCTGAGCCAGTGGTGCTTTGCTGCCCCAAACCCCTTGTTTGCAGCGATGAGAAATCTGTCCCGTTGTGTGACAGCTCCTGCAAAGTGGTGTTGGGATGAAACACTCAACTGCCAGCATTCACAGAGAGCACCCAGCACCCGTGTGACAGATCAGACACTGCAGGTAGCAGTGTTTTCTCAGCACTTCGGGCTGTCTCCCACAGCAAGTATTGCCAATATACATTCAGTTTTCCCCATAAGAAGGAATATATTTCATGGCAATACTACTTGCCCCCTCCCCACTTTCCAGCTACAGTGTAAAACTTTATTTCCATTTGAAAAACCAGCCCTGTTGTCACGGCACTGTCTTGAGATTTAATCTGATTACAGCTCTTCACCTGGCTCCTGATCCAAGCATTCCTTCACCCTTCCTGTTTATTGTTTTAGGGATTTAAAGAAAATTCTTCTAGGTAGAACTTACAAGGACCACCATAATTTAAATTTCTCATTATATTGAATGCAAGTCCTGCAAAAAGGTTTAGTTGAAATGCTATGATACGCTTATATTTTGTATATTTAAATGCAGCTCAGCAAAATACCTTATCTACAGTACAGCAATATCTACAGGAATATTCTTGTACTGCTAAATACTGCAAAATTTTTCTCTGGTCAACACAAACACTGTGGATAACTTTGCTGAATTTTTGGGTCCCTGGTGGAGGTACAGCTGTGCCCATCAGCTCCTGTCCTTCCAGCCTCTGCACAGGTGAAGCAGTGCAGTCCTGCCATAGGGAGTTAGCATGCTGCTCTCACTAAGGAGTCTGCCAAGAAAGAGCACAATATTCTCTAGGACTTCAAAAGTAGACTAAAAGATGTATTAAAAATATTGTTTAAAAAATCTGCCTCCTCCCCTTTTGCATTTACATTCTTGAAAGTATCAAAGTACAGAGACTTATAAAAATATTCATGACAAACAAAATACCACTACATCAGAGCACTTTTCTCTTCTGGTCACAGTAACACACTCAAGGAAGCTGCTCACTGTGTATTAATGGGCTGTTGACAGAAGCAGAGTTTATTCTCCAAGGTCAGTTTATAAGAAGTTAAAATTAAGAAGCTTCATTGAAAGAGAAGCCTGAGAGAGCTTAGAGAGTTTGAAGAGGAAAAATCAAGGTAGGTGAGTCTCGGATTGGATTAGACCTGAGACATGTGGGTCTCCTGTCCCATTTTCCATCACCAGGGGGACCTCCTCGCAGTGCAGTGTCACATCAGCCACCTGCTGGGTTGAATTCAGTCCAGTCTGTAGCACCTCTGACCTTTGGCTTTGTAACGTAGGTCTTAGTATTCCTTGGACAAATTCATACTGTGAAGGGATAGAACTTAACCCAAATTATTTGTAGATACAAAATTATAACTTTTTATGGGAAATAAGAGAGGTCACATAAAAATGAAACTAATCTGAGGTCATCCACACAAAGGTGAATACTCTCCAAGAGTTCTTCACAATTCTGCAAATTCCACAGGCCAATCAAACTGGAACTTAAATGGTTACTGAGGAAGATCAGAACAAAGTCATTCACTAGCCAGTATTGATTTATTGACTGCCCAAGTCTCTAGACAGTTGTTTCACACCTTGCAAAGGCCAAACCAGTCAGCTGTTGCTAACAGAGGAAAAAACAGCAGGAAGTATTAACAGGACTTGATATTTCATGGGGCTGAACTGCCTGGTGTTAAGCCAGGGACCCCTGCTGCCCAGAGGTACAAGTCCCAAAACAAAGGAGCCACCCAAAGGCATCTGGCACCATGCCCCTGCTTTCAGCAGCAAGGGATGGGCTGTGCAGACACAGGGCAGATGTGATGCTTCATGCACATCTTTGCTCACCAACTGGATTAATTCTGCCTGTAACTTGGGGAGAATGACTAACAAACACTGTCCTCAGTTCCCTAAAAACATGGTTTAAAAGTAAATATTAAGAAGAATATGAATGGTGTAATGAATAACGGCTTACAAGACTGCCTGCATCCTGACCAGAGCCCATATTAAATTGTCAGAGCTAGGCTTTATTTTAAATTAATCTGTATGAGGAAAGCACTTCCAGCAGGCCGAAAGAAATTGCCCTAATTAAAAGATACAAGAAATGAATGATCACTCGGTAAGGACAAGCCAGGACACAGTCCATCACCATGAAGGCAGGAGAGCTGAGCAGCATGGACAGGGTTCCAAGCACATCTCCAGCTGAGAGCAGATCTCTGCTGCACCACAGCTGGGTCTGGGCTGCAGCCCTGGGCTGCAGGTGGGGAGGGAGGAGACAGGACCAGCCCTGCAGCAGTGGGCAGCACCCTGCCACACAACCCCTCTGCTGCCTGCCAGGCCCGAGCAGGAGCCTGACAAACTGGGCATTTCATTGCTCAGTTGGCTTCCCTGGCTGACCAACAGGCAGGGAAAGGAAAGCCATGACTTCATAGCCAAGGCTGGCAGGCTGTGCTCAGATGGGGAGGGTAGGTGCTTCCTCTATCCAGACACTATAAATACATTCCTCATGACCTGAAAAACAGTTCTGCCCTTGCTTTGGCCACAAATCTCTCACCACTCCAGTGTTAAATGCTGCAGGCAGCAGGTCCCATTACTCCATTTCACCTTGGCTGTGACTGGGTTTAACCCTGCAGGTACACAGCTGGTGCTGGACAGCAGCCTGCACAAACTACAGCCTTAAGGAACTTACATTTTTATTGAGAAAGGATGAAGATTGCAAAGGGGAAATGAAATAGTCTTAGCTTCCAGTGAAGGATGGCAGATGCAGAGAACGTCAGTGATTTGCCTAATGACCTGAAAGGAAGGGGCCAAAAATGGGGCTGTGGTTCTGAATCTTATTAGAATGAAAATATACTCATTAGCTTTGCCCTCTCTTAGTCCCTGTTCTACATCTTTGTAAGGCATATACTCCTCAGCCAGGGATAAGATCGGCCAAAACCTGAGCACAAGAGCAATGGGAAAAAAAAGAATGATTGCCTCAGTGATCATATATAGTTTTAGGAAGTCATTCCCTTTGATCCCTGGGAGATTTTAGTGGCTCTATATCAATGATATGTCTTCAATATTGTTGAATTTAAATAAAGTCAAATAGAAAAAGAAATAATAACTAAAGAAGCAAAATAACTAAACTGGTTCTGGAATTTGTGAGGCCTTTTACAGCAGGTAAAAGGACACTCACTTCAGTTAATTTTAGACATTTAACACAAACCTGCAGTGTGACAAAGGGGATTTTGAAGAGCTTAAACAGTTAATGAACAGCTAATGATCCTGTTAATATACAACAAATGTTTACTATAATACAGACTAATATTTAATTCCCTTACTGATGATTAATTATTGTGCTGCAAGGTTTTAATTAGGCTTACACAGCAGGAACAGGGGGGATCTGGTGAGGAGATGGATTTCTGTGTGAAGTCACAGCCCTGACTCCAGACTCTTCTCCAGCAGCTGCCCCTGTGGTGGGCACAGCTTTGGCAGCACAGCATGTCCATGTGGCAAAGGAGCAGGAGATGAAGGTTGTTCCCTTGTACATCCAAGTGGGTGGCACACAGACACCACAGCAGGCTGCTTCTGAAAACAAGCTGATAGAAACCTGTCCCTGTGCCCCATCAGCTGAGAGCATCCTGCACTGTGCCATGCTCTCCCCTTGGAGCAGGGCTCTCAGCCTCATTGTGCTGGCACCCAGCATCCCTTCTGATGGCAAGGACACTGGAGCAGGGATTGCAGTAACTCACTCAAAAATTTTCATTTGAAGATGAAAGCTTCCATGAAATTAAAAAGCTGGTTTTATGCAAAAGTGCTCTGTGTACAATAATATGCTTTGGGCCAAATCTTCGTCATGAGTCCCAAAAACAATTTAAAAATTGAGCTCATCCTAAAAAGAAGCTTGTTGGACTCTTGTGTTTAGAAGCAGCACTGACTGGTTTTGTCAGTCATTCCTGCAGCCTGCCAGGACAGATAAACAGGGCTTCAGCAAGATACTCAGAAAACCACACTCCTATTCCCAACTCTGCATTTGCAGCCAGCCAAGTCAGCCCATAGTTTAGGGAGTTTTATTTTTGTCACAGATCTCAGGCGAGCCTTTAGGTGATGAGAAGCCAGCAGGCTTGTTGGAGGGGCAGCCTCTAAGCACACATAGGAGCAATACTCCAGCAGCAGTACTCCAGCCCCCTGCTTTCAGGCAAAGCCTTAGTGAGATCAAAGTGTGGCAGGGAATGAATAACAGACACCTAAACAGAAGCAACATTCACTGCAGAGTGAAAAGGTACAACTAGAGGGAGACTTTCGAGCTTATTAAACACTCTTAAGTGTGTGTTGTGTACCTGGTAACACCTGGCTTGGTCCCTGCTGCCATCTAGGCATCACACCAGAGCCACATTTGTCATGATGCCCCGGAGTCACCATTCCTGCTGTGACAGGAATCCTTGTGGGAAACACCGTGGAGGTGTGTGATGGCAGAGGCACAGGCACAGGAGCTGCAGAGAACAACAGGTCTTGGGGTAAAACTGCTGCCACTTTCCTCCAGGGCAGGATGGAAGGATGATATTACAGTCTTGGAGCTTACAGAAGGTCTTGCTTTCAGAGCAGAACAAAGTGGGAGCAGGTGTCTGCAGGCAGGATAAGAATGAGAAGGAGGGAGGAAGTTTGCACTCACAGCAGCTGAGCTGTAGCATGGAGGCTGAGCCGTGTATCACCTGCCTGTGCCTCATTACCCTTCAGGGTGAATTACAGTCCATGGACTCTGAGTTTTACTGCTGGGTTTCTTCAAATATTTAGAAAAATGAGGGGAGGGTTCATGTTCTGCATCCATCCTAAAGTGAAAATGATGAGGAGGGAAAGGTGCAACTAAAAATATAATTAAAGGAGAAGAAAAAATTAGTATCAGCAGGCATAGGAGAAAATAATAGGCCTTTCTCAACTGGAGTTACAGCACCAGCACAAACTGCTGCCTGTGAAGACCTTCACCCAAGCTGTTCTGGCTCAGAGCTAACCCCTGGGGATAAATAAATCATGGACACACCTACAGAGTCTGCCAAAAGCCACCCCTGACCCCAGACACTGGCTTTGGCTCAGAGACAGCATCATAAGGTGGTGGGAATAATCGTGCCTGGTAATGTCAGTTGATGCCACAGCCTGCAGTAAGCCCTCAGCCCCTAAGACCCCCTAGTACCTTGTGCTCTGAGAGGAGAGAAACAATTTGCTGTTTGTTTGGTTGGTTTTTTCAGGAGTTTTCCCCTGGCTTTTAACTGTAAAAGTTCAAAGCTCCTATACCTGCAGAGAGCTGTGAGGAGTTTCCCGATATTTTCTCCATGCTTTAGAATAATCTGTGGACGTCTCATAGGAATTTCAGTGGGCATGTGCATTTACAAGGGGAAAACTCAATTCAGAGTACTCCCAAACACAAATTGCTCTGGATGGGAGTCAAGGGAGATGGACCCGTGTATCTGACTGCTGGTTACAGGGGGAGCCAGCAGGTTGTGCTCATGAACAAGAAATCCACAGCTCTGCCTCTGGGATGCTCCACAGTAAATGCAAAGCTACAGGGGAAAAAAAATCCTCCTTCTGCAAGGTTTTTCTCCAGTTCATTATAGCAGCCTGCCTACATGTTTTAACAGTCCATAAAGCCACAAAGATCTGGCACTTATTAAACTCTATTATTAAAAAAAAGAGATGTTAAACTGATGCTTTCTTGTTAGAAAGCCAGTATTTCTTCTTCTTTTCTGCTTTTTACTATCTTACTCTTTTTTTTTCTTAAGTGTCTGCTGGCTCCCAGCAGGGCCAGCACCTTTCAGTATCTCTCATTCATACCTGCACAAAATATAGATATAGAGCTCCAGA
Source organism: Toxostoma redivivum (assembly GCA_013397375.1). Lineage (NCBI taxonomy): Eukaryota > Metazoa > Chordata > Aves > Passeriformes > Mimidae > Toxostoma > Toxostoma redivivum. Next base: position 631,346 of record VXBI01006775.1, on the reverse strand, counting down.
AGAAAATTCCCTCTTCAGCAGAATTTTGTGTGTAGGACCTACTGTGGCCAGAACTGCTGCTTCCCTAATGTAGGGATTCTGCTATTTAAACTTATTTAAAAATATAAAGGTTAGGTTCTTTTCCAATTTGTACCTACATAAGCCAGCACCAAACTGATTTAAATTAGAAAATAAAAGCATATTTCTGCTGTCATTTCACATGCAGGCTTTCCTTAACCCATTCTTCCAAATTTAGTAGTATTTCTAACTTCTTCTAAAAGGTGAACAGTTCTTACATCTGAGGTACCTAGATGTTTATGATAGCAGAATGACTGACAGTTTTTTCCAAAATCTAATGGGGAATCCCTCCAGCATTCATCCTTCCTGGAGCTGGAATTGAGCCTTAAGCCTCTTTCTTGTTCCCCTTTCTAGGCACAAAGCTTGTCCTTGATTAGAGACAGCACTTCAGTCACAACCTGAATTCCATAAGTGCAGTAGTTTATTTCTTGCTTGTCTTCTTGCAGCAGTGACTCTTTGTGTTACAACAGCTTAAACCAACAACCTTGGTGCTCTCAGAAGTATAAGAGCCAGGTGGAAGCTCGGGAGCCAAGTGCAGCTCTCCAAAGCCAGCATAAATTTATTCCTGGTATTCAGGTCTTCAGTGATATCTGAGATGCTCTGTCAGTAGAAAGGGACTCCTCTGGAGCTGGGGTGAGAGGCAGGAGTGATACAGAATTATGGGGATGACACATCTACCACACATCAATTTAAATTGGTATTCACAGTAAAAAAGCTGAGCTGGCCCAGATAAAGAAGTTCAACTGTTTCTTGAGAAAAGGAATAAAGCAGACATAAAAACATGCTGTAACTGAATTAGTAAAGATCAGAAAAATCAAAATGAGTCTATCAACAGCTCCGTGTGTCAATCCCACTGCTCCTGGTGCTTCCCACAGCCCTGAACTGTGGGGACCTGGAGCCACCCCCACACCATGGGCACCCCCTGAATGTGACGTGCTCAGCCTGAACCACAGCCTGCATCTTGTTCAGGCACAGGCTGTGGTTCAGAAGCATATTGTTATCTAAGTCAATCCTCTCAGCCAACCAATTTCAGCAACTCACTCTGAAAACACCACCCACGCTCTGTAAAAATTCAGATTTGAGATGCAGCCCACAGAGATTAATGAGGATTTGAATTTATGCCTCAAGAGCTTCCAATGGTTTGATTTTTCTGCTATACCATTATAATCTTCCTGTACATGAAGGCTGTATAGGAAGGGCTTGATCTCACTGCTAATAAAAATTGCATTCAGGAAAATTAAATAAATAAAGTAGTTGCTATTACTCAGGCTGTATTTTAGCACAAAGTCTGGTGATACAAATTAGTGTACAGTGGCCAACTGAGTTTCAGGTGGTATTTTTCTCAGCTGAAGTTCTGCCTTGTGCAGATGGGCCCCATGAAAGGGACCCAGTGGGGCAGGAGCTCTGCATGGCCCCTCCACCGGTCCTGGCACTGGGGGGGCACTTTCCAGTAGCCCCCAGAACATGATGGGGGTATTCCCTGTGGAAAGCTTTTCACTCAAGGTTTGAGGAAAGGCAGAAGCCAACAAGACCCTTCCACTGTTCCTCAGCCAAGTGACAATTCCAGCAGACCTAGTGACAATTCTTCTCCACTTAGGCACAAATGCTGCTGAAGCCATCCTGCTGAGTGCACCCATAAAAAGCAATCAAGCACAGCACTGCATGTACCAGGCACTGCAGTACAAGCACTAAACAAGGTGTTAGCTTGGGCACAGCAGCTGGAAAACACCTCTGTGAATTTATAGTTCACTCTATTGTGCTACAGCAGACACAGACAGCCCTAGGAGACCACCAAAGTTTTGTCTTTCTTATGAGTGTTATTTTCATTTCATTTTCATTTCATTTCATTTCAGATTTCATTTTTATCAAGTTTGAATTGGACACCCTGGGGCAAAGGAGGGGCAAGAATCCCAGCACTGGCTGAAAAGCCAAATAACCTTGTTCACATAGACTGTCAGAAGATGTCTCTATCCTGTCCACCTCTTCCAGAAAGGACAGAGAAAACATTTACCTTTTTCTTAGCACAGAGTATCTCATACATATTTCTGAGTGATCCAGGAACTTATAAAACTGTAAGAAAGAAAATACATTCTTCCTCTCTACACATTACGTGTGAGACATTCTGACAGAAGCTCTCAGGATTTTCCCACAGACCAAGCCCAGAATGACAGTGTGGACCTCCACTGTCTGTCACTTGTGATATTCCTGCTTCTTTGTCCCTTTGAGCCTCATTGTGCACAATCCAGCACAACTGTACACATTTCATGGTTAATGTACTCAAAATAAGCATTACTCAGACTGATGACTAGGTCTTCCCTTACAGCCATCTGGATGGTTTATTTTAGAAAGCGATTTGGGAAACAGTGCTTTATTCATAATTACTCTGAGGGCTCCATTAGAGAACAGGGGCTGTAGGGATCCAGCTCCTGCCTGTGTCTTGCTTTTCTCTCACTGGCCTCCAGCTTCACATTCCCCTCAGCAGTTCCCACAGTCTTTGAAGGAAGAAGATCACATTTATCATTAACCACAATACCCTCTTATCATCAGACTTTGAACTGCAACACCATGCAGGTGCCAGAGGTGACCCACCATAAACTCACTGCCCCAGAGCCACCACACACACCTCTAGCACGTCACCTTGCACTGGGCTGCAGCCACGTGACAGAGCTGCACTTTACAGAAATCCAAATTAACGTTCAAATTGCTCACTCAGGCCTTTGCTGGCATTGCTGCCTTTCAGCATGTGTCACTTGCTGCACTGGAGCCATGATGGACAGTGGCAGGCTCAGGATGCCACCAGCACAGGTCCCAGAGACTGATGCCATTCTGCCATGCAAAAATGGAGAGGCACTTTAAATTTAGGAGGGGTTCTTGCGTATTTCATCCAAGCCTCATGGTACTAAATTATTTATTGTGCATTTGCTGCATTATTTATTGAGTCCCTTTTGCCCATGCATGCAAGGAACATGAGCCAGTGACTCTGCCACAGATTTCATACCCCATCCTAGCTCCAACAGTTCCTTCCCATTCTCCTCTAGAGGACAGATTACCATGCCATTTTCAAGGTAAATATGTTTTCCCTTGGGTGCAGAGTTATCCTTGGGTGAAAAGGTCCCAGCCAACCTCTGGAGAGGCAGGATCTTGCTCAGCAGCTGTGGCAAAATGAGCTGAAATTATCCCAAAAAATCACAGAAAGAGTTTTTCTATAAATGTGGTTCTGGTCACTGTGAATAAGGAGCCATCTTTCTACCCCTGGGTATTTACATGCCCTGGAGTGCACTGCTGACTTTCCTGCTGTGACTTCCTCTTTCAGGAGTCCATCACAACCATGGAGCATTTCCCATATTTGGACCACTGAAGCTGTTGAAGACTGGCATGAAGCTGTGTCAGGGGAGATTTATGTTGGGATCCTCACCCAGAGGGTAGCTGGGCACTGGAACAGGCTCCTCAGGGCAGTGGTCACAGCACCAAGCCTGACAGAGCTCAGTGAGTGCCTGGACAAGTCTCCTGGGGACAGGATGAGATTTTTGGGGTTGTCCTGTGCAGAGCCAGGAGCTGGACTCTATGATCCTTGTGGGTCCCTCCCAGTTTAGGATATTCTGTGATTCCATGACTGCCTTTGCTTTCCCACGTCAGGGCAAAGCTTCTGTCTGCTATTTCACCAGAGCCAACGCTGCCTTTTCAGAGAACATTTCCATCTGTAATTACTGCACAATGGGACAAACTGAGGGTGCTTTGATCACATATTCATGATATCTCCCCTGCTTTGAAGATAACTCTGCAGAGTGACAGCAGCTGTTTTAATCTCCCAGGTGGTGCCAATAAATACAGGAACCGGTAGTTTAACACAACGCTATCCATGTTCTCATATTCCTCCAATATCTAATAATAGAACAGAACTGTGAAATATAGCAATGATCCCACAGCTGCAACTACCTATTAAACCAAGACAAGACATGTAAAGGATGGCTGTTAGCACCCTCCAAGTCAGAGAATTGTCAAATGCCCTCCCATCTGCAGAAAGATTTCATTTATTTCTCCAATACCTGTCAGAGCAGAAAAAAAAGAGGAAGGATATTTTAAAAGGGTATCAAAAATCGACACTGGACCAGGATCAAACTTCTTAAATTGTCAGATTTCACAGCAGAGTCCACATGACACTTCTGCAGGTCTTTCATAATCCTACCCTGTCAGAAGGTTACAGGGCTGCTTGTGATTTGATGTCTAATGTAATTGCTAGTTGGGAGAAATAAGCAAGACCATTCATTATATTTCACAAAGAACAAAACAAAACACAAAAATAATAAGATAGAGGATAGATTTGACTAGTTGAAACAGATGCATATTCCCTCAACTACATTTCAAGGGCAGGAAGATGCACCAGTCTCTTTCCCACTGTGAATTTTTAATAAAAGAAGAAGAAGCAAACAAGGAGTGTTGATACCATGAGGCTGCAAAGGCAGCTGCAGTCTCAAGAGAGGCAATTTTGCCTATAGTTCATGCTGTGTGATCTCTGGGGATGTATTCTTTGCTGGCATTAATTGGCATGGAAAATCAATACAGCCACATGTATAAGCTGCAGTTGTTGCCTGGGTCTTTCTTTCCTTCCCCTCCACTCGCAGAGATGTGCTGTATATTGACAAATTGCTCCTTGGGATGATATGTGCTATCTCCACAGTTCCTCAAGTAAACTAATTTCTCTCAAATCCCCTCTGGTGCAGAGGATTATCAAAGCAGTGATACCTGGATCTCTGCCTTTGGCTACACCTGTGATTAATGGCATTCCCCAAGTCTTGCAGATTTGGGATTTTGAGAATACGGTGGGAGAAAATTTGAATTTGTCAGGCCACAGGAGTCTAAAGTGTTTTGTGTCAAATATTCCCTGTATGCCATTAGATTATCCCCATTTACACATTATTTTTATCCAGACTTTGCATTTCATTTAGTGATTCTTTAGGGGTCCCTTGAATCCATTTTTTGTTAAAGATGAAGAAACACACTCAGGTTTTTTTGCTGCACTTTTCCTTGAGACTCCATCCATTCTTGGCTCTCCTGCATATTCTTCTCTTATTTAAACATGAATAGTTTACTCTTCTTTTTAATTTCTACTCAACTTTTCACTGTTTTATTATTGGTTTTTGCATTTCTCTGGTGCTGGTGTGACATCCCAGAGAGGACAGGATGGATGCCCACACAATCCCAACAGAGCTGTCCACTCTTGCTGAATCTCTGGAACTGAGTACTGTTCCTTGCTTTTGACTGGAGATCTACTAAGGGCTGAGATGACAATAAATAAATCAATCCAAATTGAGACCATACTGTACATGGTTAAGGGAGAATTAACCTGGCTGCTGTTTTTCCCTCTCAGTGGCTCTATCTTCAGACCAGCGTCAGAGATTTGCTTGACAGCAGGCAAGCAGATAGGAACCTACAGTTCAGATAAATTATATAAACAGGGAAACAATAAAATAGTTACATGGATTGCACTTACACAGGAATGAGAGCAGTAACAGGGGTGTAGCCAGGATGATGCAACTCCACAAGCAAGAGTTTGTAAGTGTCCTGAGGAAGGGACTTCCAATTCAAAACCTTCTGTTTTCCCAGAATTATCATCTGGTCTGGCAAAAGGCTCTGCCTTTCCCTAAGGGTTTGGTGTCAGTTGTAGATGACATTTGATGCCAGGTTGAGTGCTAGTCCTCAACTCTCCCTGGGTGAAAAGATGCGCCTGTTGGTGTCCCCACAGACATAGGCCAGAGGAGGAACATGTAAGGCTGAGAGAATTGAGATTGTTCAGTGTGGAGAGGGAAGGCTCTGGGGTGGCCTTTTTGTGGCCTTTGAGTATCTGAAGGGGCTACAGGAAATCTGGAAAGAGGCTTTTTACAAGGGCTTGTTGTGCTACAACAAGGGGGAATGGCTTCAAACTGAAGGAGAGCAGGTTTAGATTGGATATGACAAGGAAATTCCTCCCCATGGGAGTGGTGAGGCCCTGGCACAGGTTGCCCAGAGAAGCTGTGGCTGCCCCATCCCTGGAAGTGTCCAAGGCTAGGCTGGATGGGGCTTGGAGCAACCTGGGATGGTGGAAGGTGTCCCTGCCCATGGCAGAGGGGTTGGGACAAGATATCTTTAAGGTTCCTTCCAGCCCAAACCACTCTGATTCTATGCCCAGGCCTGACTCTTTGACACTGCAAAACAAGGACACAATGAATCCAACTTTGTGATGCTTTTCAAAAAGGAATTGCTCATATCTCTGAGGATTTAAATTATTCTATCAGACATTGCTGCTGGCATGAACTGTTGGCATGGAGACTGATGTGAAATTTAATACAACATAAATAAAATATTAATGACATAGGAGAAACCAGTAGTGATTTAAAGAGATATTGAGCTGCCAACCAAGCTATGGTTTGGAGTTCATCATATGAACAACAGGGAAAACAGTGATTAAAGCTACAAAGGGCAGTGAGGAGCAGCCTCATTCTGCCAAAGTTTTCTGACCATCCAAAGCACTCAGAAAGGTCTGATTTGGTGGAGGGATGAAATGAAGAACTTCCTAAAAGTGTGGTTTTGTTTCTTTTTCCGCAACAGAAATTAATGGAAGGTCCCTGCATCAGAAGCAGCAAGGCCAGGCCAGCAGGCTGTGGGACATGGCTGAGAGTGCACCAGATGCATCACAGCACTCACTGAGGGCAGAAAAACTCTTGCCTCAGTCTTGGGTTGCCTTTGCAAGAAAGAGGAGAGGAGAAAGGATATTGCTAGAGTGGGGTGGCCAGAGCAAGGAAGCATTGCTGGTTATATTAGCATGGATACAATCCGAGAGATTAAGGCTAAATCCATGTTGCAATAATAAAATTGTTCCAGTAGGTTCAGCTGATTCAGATACCAGCCCAGATGTGCAAAGGTCAAGTTAAAGTGTTTACTGGAGGCAGTTTGAAAAATGTATCCCATTCTCCAAAACCCTGAGCAATCACCTTTCCCAGTACAATTGCTGGGTTGAGTGCTGCATTGCCAGTTTGAGAGCTCTTTTTCTTCTGCAAAGTTATTTCACTGAAAAATTCCCAACAACCCCTCATTCTGAATACTCACACTAAGTTATATTTGTAGCCACATACTTCCAAAACATGCAAAGATAATGAGCACTGAGTATAACCTAGAGCAAGACAGAAAACACTAAATGACATCAGATACTTATATGAGCTTTTCACAGGCTCAGGTAATTGAAAAGCTCTTGGTAAACTGTCAGAGAGTCAGTAGAGAGGCAGGAATTATCATAACAGGTCCTGAGCTGGTGCAACCAACAGAGAACTCAGTCAGACTAACTTTATTGAAATAGCTGGTCTCAGTGGACATGGAGGCAGAATTTCATCCCAAAACAGCATGTTTATTATTTATTAATGCCTAAATGAATGGGAAGTAAGTCCTCTCTGCTCATGTCTTTTCTCTTTACATGGCTCTGTTACCCACATCTCTCAGTCCAGATCTTGTTACTGGTTGTATGCCAACAGTATTAAAAAATAAATAAATTTTCTGAAGCCTAATAATTTTCCATTTACATAAACCATAAAAATTTCTCTCGTGTGCATTGGAAGAGAAAGGCTGAGTGGTTTGGGAGTAATATAAGTATATCTGGGCTAAATATCTGAGAGAGAGCTGGAGATGAAAGACTCCCAGATACCATGTATTAGTCATAATTTAAAAGCCCTGTCTCCAGGAGATAAAATTGTCCCAAGTAACTACTATAAATGCTGACTTTCTAATACAGAACTTAGAGCACTTGTTATTGAATACTCTATGCATCACAGAACATCATCACAAAGAGCCACAGGAGGACATTATGCTGGGTGACAATGAAGACCAGAGCATAATCACTGGGGATTTGTGCTCTATCATTAATTTACTATTCAAAATGAACCAGAGAAAACAAGAGACACATCCGCCAGAGCCACAGGGCAACAAATTCAAGGGCCCTTTTCTGTTTGCAGGTGCAGATTAATCAACAGGGCATTTGTGCATGTGCAAAAATTGTCACAGTGCCTCTTGCACAAATGGGTACAATTGTATCTGAAATATTTGAAGCATAATCTCTTTGTAGGGAGCTTACACAGGCACAGGGATTAGTGGGAATAGTCACTGAGACAATACACACAGCACAAAATCAGTTCACATCTCCATCAATTATTCAGTGAGTGAGAGCTGATGTGGCTGGTCCGTGGCTGTATCAGTTTATTGCTCACTATCTAGAAAGCTGCATGAGGTGCTTATTGACTCATGGGGATGTGGGGAAATGCAGGAGAATGGTGTGGAAGTGCTCATTAAAGTGTTTAGCACATGCACCTATTGTGCTGGTTTTCCTTCTATTGTGTCTTGGGCAAGCCAGGAGGCTGGGCCGTCTCCCCGAGAGGATGTCTGAAGTCAACATCAAAAATATTTTCCTGGGAAGTGGATATTGATTTATAAACAAAAGTACTCCCAGGCAGAGGCCAAATGTCCTCATTGTCTGGTTAACGTCACCTCTGCACCTTCCATGGTCCCTCTGAATCCTTCCCAAAGAGGATAAACCTCCAGTCTTACCTGCTGGGGAGGGGCAGCTGCAGAGGGCTGTGCCCTGCACCAGTGATGCTGAATACCTGTTCCTCTGTACCTTCTCCACAGAACTCCCCTCTATGGGCTCTGTATTCTAGACTGAAACGGTTTTTATTCAGCAATAACTACCCTGCACTTCTCACGTCCTTTCAGGAGAAAGAGACAGGGAAAACCAGGATGCCTTATTCAGTCACTTAAAAAAAAATGGTTTCTTTCTGTCGGTGCCCATGACCCCTATAGCCTGACAATGCCTCTAAAAAAGGCTCCTGGTCTCCTGGTCTCCTGCATTCTCCTCTTTTCTACATCTCTACCATCTCCCTTTTGCCTGTGCCCCTTGCCTGTCTACACTTTAGAGCAGTTCCTTGCAGTGAGATCTCCTAACTATGCACCTACAATTGGGATCTTGATTTTAATCTCTCTCAGATCAGTTCTTTTGGTGGTGTTATCATGCTATCATGTCACATTACATTTTCATTACTATAACCTCAGATGTTCTTTAGTCCCAGTAAGTGCTAACAAAATTGTTTGTGAAAGCACTTGCAAATAGGTAAATAATTATGAACACATTTATACTAACTCACCTAGAAGCTGAGCATTAGGCTGCTCAGGAAAAGCTCATTTCCAGGCAAATAGGTTTCAACATTAGGTTTCTTTCCCACTGTGGAAGGTGAGGGTGAATAGAGATGGATACCTGGGATGAATGATTCCAGCTGTGCTCCCAGCCTGACCCCCTCTCTTCCAACCTCGGTGAAGGTTGTGGACAGCCAGCAGAGAGAGCAGCACCTCCACTGCTTACCTGGGAGCTCATACAGCCCCGGGATGTATTTTTCTGGAGCAGGGTCTCACAGGAGTGTGTTTTCCTGTACTGCTGTACTGGGCAGAGTATCAACAGCATCCATCAGAGGGGCTGTTGATATAAATCAGCAATAAGGCACAGGATTAGCACTTGAAGAGAAAACCAGCAAATATTCAGTTTTAAACAGCAACAAGGCCAGAGTACATGAGAGGTGCAATTTTTCTTATTTTTTTAACATAATGCAAAAGCAAGATCTTTCAGCAACCCTACCAGAAAGCATTCCCTAAGCTGCTTGCTGAGCAAGCCTGAGAGACCCAGGAAACCCACAGGAGTCAGTTGCCACCTACTTCCCAAACAGCAGAGGTGCTGCTCTCTTCAGGCATTCACCATTGTGCTGCTTTTAAAATATGACTAAAACACTTTTAAAGCATCCGTGTTATGCCAGATTTCTCCAGAGGTGACTTGCCTAGAGGAATTTAAGAAGTTGTATGCATGCTCTCCTTTGACCTCAACCCTGGGGCTGTTTGCTGTTACCTGGAGATGCAGACACTGCCTGCACACCTTCCCCCTTCCCATCCCCTCCATCCTAGCTCAGCTCACAGAGTTTGGTCACTAATGAAGGTTGTTAAAATAAACCAGCTGATTTTGTGCAGAAACAGTAGCCTTTATGTAATTTTTGTAAACTTTGGCTGTGACAGTGGTTATTATCAGCTGAGGAGTTGTGAGCGTCAAGTGGAGATGTTTTCTGCAGCCGACCTCCTGGTGCCATTTAAATGCTTCTCTCTCATTGAACATTCAAAAGCTGAAGGGCTCAGACACATTCTTTGCCCCTCATTTCATCACAGCTGACCCAATAACACACAAAGGGAGCTGATTTGCCTTTGGAATGCCAGATTTTGCAACCATGGAAATACGTAAATGTGTTTCCCTTCCCCCTTCTCAGGGAAGCTAGCTGAGGTACAAAAGCCCAAGAAGAACAGAAAAGTTAGGCTGTTCAGTGAACCTGGAGAGAGCAGGCAGTGTCAGCCGGGAGGGACTCGCCAAGTGTCCAAAGCACCCGATACAAATCCTATGCAAGGGACTGACAGCTTGCAAGGTTCTTACATGTTAATCTACTTAGCTGAATTTGCTATAAACTTGGCCCAGCTTTTAAGGTTTGCTATAAGCTACCAAACAACCCTGTCTGATTAGTTTTAGTCATTCCAGGACAACTTTCTGAGTCAGAAGAATTTAGTGTTTCTATGGCAGAAAATGATAAGTTCCACTTGGACAAAGCTTGTATGCAAGGAAGTTCAGAGCCTGAGAGGAACCTCAATGTAATTTTCACCATGTGCATTCTCTGAATTTTATGGGTTTGCTTTCTTCAATGAGAAAATACTGATACTTCAATAGATGCTTTAGTGCAGCAGAACAAAATATTCACACCTTTAGTGAAACATGCTTATGTAGCTTCTGGCTCACTTTGTATGCTCATCTCACTGGTGATTCCCACCCTAATCTTGACACATGCCATTTCTCTGTGTGATTGCAACCTATTTTCCAAAGGAAATTAAAAAATCTCCTTGAGACGTTCAACAAAATCCCTGCAGCTAAATAGGAAAAAAGTTTCAAGGCTGCCCTGTGGCTGCTCTCCAGCCTTTCCTTTAGCTGTAGCGCTGTGAACCAGAGCTGCTCTTTGGTGAAGCTGCTCCTGCTGTGCAGGTCCCACCCTCCCACATCCAGCCTCTCCGTGGTGTGTATTTATTTTCCTGCTGCGGATGCAGGCGGCAGACGTGCGGATACCGGGAAGGCAGAGCAGATGCTGGGCTTCATCCCCCAGCTGGCTGGGCGAACGAGCAGCTTGGCTCCGGTCCCATCCCACCCCGCCCGCCGATGCTGAGGCTTGTGACAGGGAAAGGTAAAGCCGGCGGCTCTTCTGGTGCTGCTTTAGTCATCGTGGCAGAAAGCATTTCCTTCTCCCTGTGCCTACCGGGAATAGCTGCAGGAACTCACTGGCAGCATCCTGTTGTTCTGCACGAGAGCTGCCCCACAAGTGCTTTCCCATGTTACCTCACCCCTTTGCCATCCACAGTGTCCGTCTGTCCTGGCTGGCTGGGAGGAGTGGGACACACAGCAGGGCCCTGAGCACAGGGCTCGGCCACACTGGCCTCTGCTCCTCTCTGGCTGTCAGGCACATCACTGGCCGACAAATCGCCCTGTTTTATAGGAGGTTTTATTGGAGGTTTGCAGAGGATGCCTGACTCTTGCACAGGTGAATGTAGGAATCGTGCTCTCCCGTCTCTCCACTGACAGTAACCTGCTGTCCTGTACCAGCCACTTCCTCACCATAGAGACCCCAAACTTCCCAAACCCACAAACAAACTCAATTTAATAATGAGGTGTTTAAATGCACTAGCACACTCTTGCATGCAGAAGTGGCTGTTGCTAATAGAAACAGATGCTCCATTTCTATCGAGGCAGTTTACTCAGAAATTGATGCCAACACAGGGCCTCATCCTGCAAGGAGCTCAAGGAGAGCAGAGAACCACATAAGAGGTGTGGAGCATTTTTCCATAAACACCTTCCTGAAAACAGGCAGTGTCTGTAGCTGTTTGGAAAGCAGATTTTGATTTCCCTATGGTGTGAAATATTTATGGCAGGAAGGAAGGAAAACATTCCCCCATCAACAGGACATCTGAGCAAATGCTCTGAAAGTAGTCACTAGTTTAGAATACACAAACAATGCCACACCTCTTATCTCACATTTGGTACTGTGGTGACTCTTTGCTACTCTTGCCCATTAGCTTCAACACCAAAGACTAGAAATCCCAAGGGAGATAAATACTGTTAAGGAATTTATCTAAGAATTTATCTAATGACATGTGAGCCACACAGTTCAGGCTGCATCTATATTCACCTGGGAATCTCAAGGCATCCCTGAGGGCTTTTCTGCAGCAGTGGAAAATGATGGAAACTTGTTCAGTTGTGACATGGATGCATGCACAGCATGGGATTCAGGGATGAGAATGAGCAGGTGGAAATTGGAAGGCATGAAATACCCTGCCATTCTGGGGTTGTGAGTCCTTGAAATCTGCGCCTGGCTACAGGATCTCAAATCTTCCAACCACCTGAGCATCTCAAGCCCTTCAGTCTCTCAGGGTCTCTTGTGCCCAGCTCCAGGCAGGAGGCAGCTGTCCAGGCTGCAGCCTGTGCCCCTGAGCCATGCAATGAACAATCCCATTCCCATCCCATTAATTAGAATATCCCCCTCTGGTTACCTCAACTGTCCAGAGGTGGCCAAGGTCAAGCCTGAATTTCCTATTTCCCTCCTTGCCCAACTCTCCCAGCCAGCACAAAGGTTCAGGAGCCTGAGACACCTTCAGAAAAACACACAGGACATGGAGCCCTTGATGAGATGTTGCTCTCACTGCTCACCAGTACTACAGTTGCTTCTTTCCCTCCCATCATGGTCTAAGAGACACACACCCAGATAAGCTCTTAACAACTGTTCTTTATTCCTATTTCATTTTGAAGGCTGCTGTTCCTACTTACAAGCACTTGGATGGTGAAAAGCCCTCAAAATTTTCTTGTGATACCAGATTAATTACAAAAAAATTCTCTCTGCCTATAGACCTTGCACTCTCTACATATGGTCTACTCTTGATTATTGGTCAGTATAAAATTCAAAATTACAATATCAGCATTTAATCTGGTTTCAATGGTAGATTCACCTCTGATTTCTATAGGTGTAGTGTCAAGCAGTAAGAAAAACTGTGATTTTATGGAGTTGTCTTTTTTTTTGTTTTTGTCTACAGATATCGTGAGAAACTCTTTTACATTTTCCTCCTTCTGCACTCAAATCTGCCTTATGTCTCCCATAAAAGAGCAGCTCTTTATTCTGCTAAGAACTAAACAGAGAGCAGAAACTCTGGCTAAGCACAGGTTTGTCTCTCCTGTAGCCGCAGGAGAGGATACAAGGTCCCTGCAGGACCACAGCAGCCACCACAAAAGCTAATTTGCTCAGTGAAGGAAGCCTCTGAGGGATGAGGGTTTGGGGTTGGAGCACTCCCCTGACAACCCTGCACACACACAGATGCTTTATGAACATGTTTTGTGGAGGTGCCAGGAATTTCTACTCCACTCCCAGCAAAAAGAAGTGCTTTCCTGGTATCTGCTGCCAAATAACCACAGCAGGACACGAGCAATGCATGCTGCAGCTGGCTCTGGGCTCTGTGTGTGTGCTCAGATGGAGATGATGTTGGCCAGGCAGGAGTCTCCAAGCCCTTCCTGCATCTGACTGCCTCCTGAACTGGCAAGGGACCCAGGGGAAGATCTGACCTGTAAAATCTCCACCTGCAGTCCCTCTGGGTGAGGGGAGGGCAAGCACAGGGGGCCATGGGATGCCTGAGCACAACCAGAGCTAGAGGAGACCTCCAGGGTCCTCTCATCCACCTCCACCTCACAGAGCAATGACCACACCAACATCATGCCTGGCAAATGATTCCCTAGCCTGCCCTTAGAGGCCCCAAGGACAATGTCTCCAAACCCACCTCCCCAGCTTCATATCTGTGCTGTCATCCCCACCAGTCACTCAGCCATCTCTTGCCACCCTCCTCCCCAATCAATCACATTTTGTCTGTCTTCTTTGGTTTTGTTCTGCTTCTTTTTCTGTTCCCTCCCCGCCTGTTCTTTCTCTAATTTCTGACATTGATTTCAACACATTTTATTCCTTCTCATCCTTGTCTTCCTTTCCCAGGTCCTCTTCGTGCCTGTCTCAAGCACAGTTCAGGCTGTGCAAAGTAAGCAGCTCAAAAAACCTTTCCAAATTATATTTTCCTTCTTGGAAAGAATCTCAAAACCAAATAATAGATGTTTATTTTAATTAATGATAGACCACAGCCTAGTATTAAAATCACCTTCTGCTGACAGAATGCACTTAACTGACTCCTGATTTGCTCAATCAATGGGGCTGCTGGATTCTTTCATTAATTCCAGCCAAGAAAAGTGTCCCACAGCAGACTTGGCTCTGCACATAAACAGCACTGTAATTACAGAGCACATCTGTAGTTAAGGTTAAGGCAGTCTGCTTCTGCAACCTGTGATTTTCCAGGCTTCTAACCAGGCAACGATGAGACCTGCTGAACCAAAACTTCTGCTCTTTGCTCCTCAGTGAGTGCCTCATTGCAGCAGTACTCCAGAGAGGCAGGACTGCACTTTTTAGCCACATAAACTGATAATTAAGAGCTCTTCCCACCTTTCACGTTAGTCTTCCTATTAGATAACTGCAGTGAATCAGGGAGCTCAAGCCCTCAGTCCTGTGAGTCCTGTACAGTCACATCCCTGAGACTGAAGAAAGTCCTTCCCTGATGTCTGGGTAGACAGAATGTCTCAAGTCTGTCTCAGACTTCTTCCATGGACAAAAATCAATTATGACCCAACTGAATTTTCTTTGACTCTCAAGGGCAGGACAACTCACTTGTTTAACCTTTGCAAGCATCTTCTCTTAGTACCAGTACTTCATAGAACTGTAGAATCACAGTGTGTTTGGGTTGCAAAGACCCTGAAAGATCATCTTGTTTGAATACCCCTGCCATGGGCAGGGACACCTTCCACTCTCCCAGCTTGCTCCAAGCCCCATCCAACCTGGCCTTCCAGGGAAGGAACAGCCACAGCTTCTCTGGGCAGCTTTGCCAGGGTCTTACCATTTTCACAAGTAAGAATTTCTTCCTAATACCTAATCTAAAGCTATTCCCTTTGTGTTTGAAGCCACTACCCCCTGTCCTATCCCTACATGCCCTTAGAAATTCCTTGGTTTCCCTATGAAGGATTTTTGATTGCTTGAAGGGGGTTTTTTGAGGTAAATATGTAAATAATATTTTACACTGAGAATGGAGTTAATGGCTGTTAATATCAGCACACTGCTACCCCCATGCCTGGATAAACACACCAGTGTCAGTTCCCAGTGGTGGGTAGGTATCCAGAGAGCCTCACTTTTGCCATCCCCATGCCTCATTCCCACTGGTGACTTTGTCATGCCATGGGCATCTCCATATCCTCCGAGCAGTGGGCAGGCATCTAGGGGAGGTGCTGAGCAATTGTTGCTGCCAGTTAGTGGTGTTCCCCAGGAAATCTCCATCCAGCCCTGGATGCCCTCTGAGGGCATGGGGAAACAGGATTCATTGACTGAATCTAATCCAAGAGGAGACACAGCCCTGAGCTGGGAAAAGCAGACAGACTTGCTTCACTGCAAGGCACCGCGTGTTGCAGCTGCCAAAATCCCCGAGGAGAGACAACCCTGGCAGATTTATCTTCAAGGCTGGCAGAGCAGGGACCTGGGGAGGTGCTGTGTGAGCCCTGGCAATGGGGCCAGCCCCTCGGGCAGCGGGGGCTGCCTGTTCCTCACAGCCATGCTGGGACAAGGAATGGAAATGAGCTGGGTTGTGTCACTAAACCTGCCCCGTGCTACCCCAGGTGTCATCCTGGCTGAAACACCTCTGGTGACACCCCTCAAAAGAGTTTTTCCAAGCAGTGTCTGCAATACACCCACTCAGGCCATGCTGTTTTTGCCAGCACTGCTGCAAGCTCACATCATGCTGCAGCAAACCTGATCACAGGCAGAAAAGTTTCTAACCTGGCTATTAAAATGTTGAAGATAGACTGAAACAAATATCATTCCCCCCACCCCAGTTTGTTTAAATTACACACTTTTTACATCCCGTTTTTATGTTATAAGACAAAAAGCCTGGATCTGAGACATTAGCCAGCCTTCTTCCGGCTGACACATCCTTGGTGAGGCTACAAAAGAAGAACAAAGATATTAAGTAGAAAAATTATTTTAAAATATAGGCAGTTTTTTTCACAATGAGCTGCTCTCAAAATCATGAGCCAAATTTCTATTAAAAATGAAACCTTTATACCAAACACCAGTCAAGTCTCAGCCACATGCTGGAGAAACCATCAGCTCTCAAGAATCAACAGAGAAAAGTCAGCAGCCACTCTGCCACACGCCCCCAGGGAAGGAGGAGGATTTCCAAGGCTGTGTTTGCAGCTTGCCTTTCCCCCATCCAGGCACCAGGTAACATTTGGGAGCCAGCAGTTGTCAGGCTGAACCCTCTGCTGCTGACAAGCTGCTCAGAAAAGGTCGGTGCCTTATTAATGAAGCCATACCCAGCACCAGCACTGGGAGAACACAAATGACAGACTGCTGGGAAGCAGCGGCCACTGCGCTGCCCACGCCACTGATCTGTCAGCAGCAGCCCCAGTTTTTAATTTGCCTCGTGCCCCAGTGAAGAGAATCACAATAAATCAGGAGTCAGGATGGGAAGTTATCTGTCTATGTTTCTTCTGTTCCACATCAAACCAGAACCATATGTAAGGATCTCTAGGAAAAGGTTCAGACAAGCATCACAGTGTGAAGCCACTGAGCTTCCACCCTGCCCTGGAAACTGGGACACACACCCAAGGCTGTGCCTTCCCCTCCCCACATTGGTGTCTCTGATGTCTCATTTCAGTCCCTTCTTGTCCATGGCTTGTCAGGAAGAAAGCATCTCTTCATTTCTTATGAGGCAGATGAAATCCTCTTAGAAGCAAATGATGCTATGACAATTCCTGAAGATGGCACACAGGGATAGTGCCACTTGTCGCCTTGCAGCAGGTACAGCTGTGATGGCTGTCCATTGCTCTGGTGGACCTGTGCAGATCTTAGCTGGATCAAGCATCATTTCATGAATTATCTTTCTCCTGATAAACTATCTACATACATATATATGTGTGTGTGTATATATATATATAAATATATATATACATAGATTTGTACATTATACAAAAATACAGGCATATCATATAAATTAACTGATAGCATTGGACATGAGGATAGGTTACTGAATATCTGGAATAATCAGAGAAGGCAAATATTTTTTTCCTCTACGGGAGAAGGGTATTTAACAAAATTACAATTTAAACATAATTAATGACCTTGTCACCAAAGCCTCTTGCAGTGGAAATAAATTAGGACTCATCCATCAAGAGGAAATACAGCTGTTCCAGTCTGCTCTGCTGCAGTTTCAAACCAGACTAAGTAATTTCCCAGCATTTCACCAAGCAACTGGAGCTGATCCGATCTCGGCTGCCTTCGGCCATGGCTGCCTGGTTAATCACCCTTTCTGCACGAGCACTCCAGGTGAAGTCAGCACCACATTAAGGTAATCTGGAGCTGCCTGATTCAGATAATCAAAGTCACAACCCCAGGGCTTGTCTCCACTGAGAAACCAATACGAAACAGTCAGGATGTAAATTACCAGGATGTGAATTATCAGTGCCAGAAGCATTTGCCTTAAGTCCTCCTTCTCCCCACCAAAATTAATATCTCCCTTGTCTGCCTAACCCAGTTACCACAGTGAACTGGGCTCAGTGACCCGAAGGTAATTTCGGAGTGGAGGGAAAGTGTGATGATGGAAATTAGCGTGGAAAGCTGCAACTCGGCAGAATCAGCTCTGCTGCTACCTCAGACGTTCCAGGTGGGTCTTTGGACATCTCTTCCTTTGGACATAAGGAAGGTCTTCTTCTTCACTGCCTACCCCTCTCTTATTTTAAGTAAGGAGTCATGTTTTACTTGTCCCTCTTTTCAAGTCCTTCAAAGTTCCAGACTTCTGCAATATCAGCAGCAAATAACCTCTGCTGCTATGAAATATAATTTTATCATTGTAAAGTGTAATTTGTAATATAAGAATGACACTTCTGATTTCTTAAAATGTTCCCCATGTGAGAGACCTTGATTTCCCCCTAATTAGCAAATTCCTTTTTGATATTCAGAAATAAAGGACATATTACTCTCTGAAATTTCAGGATTAACTGGAGGTCACATCCAGCATGGCAGTGAACCTCCTGAACCATGGAAGAGGTGAGAAGACTGTGAACACTGTTGAGTCATTTTTGTCAGAGAAAGACAATGAAAGATGATTTTATAGACTTTCATAATAGAACACAAGACCTTGGAAATTATTTCTGTTTGAGAAAATGACAGGGTAAAGCAAAGCAGCAAACCAAAGTGCCCCAGAGCTGATGGCTCGTCCCCAGAGCAGCATGCGCAATGTCCTTCAGCTGACAGCAGGCATTTGCTCCAAGGTGCCTAAAACACACCAGACTGACAGCTCTTCACTTGCTTTATTGGGCCTGTTAGCGAGAGGAGCAGGCAATAAATTAGCAGACAGGCTAATTAAGTTGTATGCCACAGTGTGGACAAACATCCCAAAGTGACAACTCTCAGCCCTCTGTGGATGCTGGACCAGCAGCTCATCACCCTGAAGCTGCAGGAGCTTTAAGAGAGAAGTCAGAGACAAGCAAGGACAAATTTGGGCAAATTGTGTGAGATGCTGCTCCATTGTGTGGATAGATTAAATAAATCCAGTCTATCCCATAGAGGAGGGATTTGCTGTGGGGCAGCTCTACGCACAGCCACTTGCCAAGACTCATATTCCCTCCCCACGCCATCTTCACGTTTTTTGTAAAGTTCTTCTCATCCCCACATATTTTAAGGTTCTTCCCTGGTGTGAAAAACCTATTTGGATTTTGGGGAGAGAGTTTTCTAATTGAATCCTAACAGTAAAGCGTCTTTTACAGGCAACAAATTACTGTCCAGCATAAAAAAACCCCTGAAAACCCAGGAGGAAACAGAAGGTAGGAAATCCAGGAAAATAATCACCCACTTGGCCAGATTGAAAACAGCAGATTTCTTTGCAAGCTTATCCAAGATTTTTCCCTTTTAACTGTAAAGTAATCAATACCTACCCATTTTTGAACTTTAGTGAAAATAATGAACTGGCACATATTTATAGCAAAAGTCACGGCACATTAGGTATTCCAAAGGACTTATGTAAGCGTCACTTTTTTTAATACAGCTTTAGAGAAAATGCTTTAAGAAGCTTTATCAGCATAAAACATATTTTGAATTTAATGGAAATTAGTAATAGGCATGGCAAAGTCAAAGCCATCTGAGTGGGATGACTTAACCCTGTTGGACAGTATTTTTCACTAACTATAATGGTTAATCTGCCAGTTGAGAGAGGAAAATTCTCTCCTATTGTCAAACGTAGTGAAACAAAGGAGGAAATTTCTGCAGCTGATGGGGACTTGTGGAAATAAATGGAATATGCTAAGTTTTATGGAATAAGGTGCATTCTTCAAAATAAATCTCATTAACCCTAAACTGAGGAAACTGAGTCAGAGCAATGTGCCTGTGACTAAACTAAACACTGGGGCTTAGTCTGGCCTCAGGCTCTGTCTCCTGAGTAGGTATTTTCTTCTGACTAGGCTGGAGGGTGCTGGTGTAAATTTCCTATTGAAGTCCTCTGCTTTGAAATATTTCCACCTTTTTCACACCCATTCAGTGGTCGACTCCAAAATACATTTTATATGCAAATGAGGTAGAGCCTAAGGCTTGGATTTCCTTTCAGGAGTTGGTAGCAGAGTCCAGGACAGCCTAGTCCTGTGTTGTTACACATTCCTGAATTTGTGCAATTAAATGTATGAATTAAACATACATTTACATATGGAGAAGCTGACAATGCTTTGTAGAGTTTAATTTATATCCTGAAATTGAGCTTTGCATCTTACCTTGGCATTATTGCAAAGAACACCCAACCTCACTTACCACAGTACATGAATTTAGAAGAAAGACCCTCTCTTTGGGGTCTCAGGATAATTTTGTCATTTGAGGTAGTTAAGGACACCTCAGGCTTGGGATGCATCCTTCTATAGCTAGAATCATTCCTTCACAAATTCACTTCCCTGCTATCATCAAATATATCCCCATTATGGAAATTAAACTCCCCACAAAACAAACAAAAAGAATGAACAACCCAAACAATTTTTGCTTAAAACCAGCAACATACTCTCAAACTCCCTCCCACAAAGGACACGTCAAGACTCTTATTTACCCTAAATTCAGCCAACCTGTGGGTAGTGCTGGGCTGGGTTGACTCTAGCCTCCTCCTAGCCAATCCTTCTTGCTGGCTCCTGCCACTCCCTTATACTCAAACGGCTGTGCTGCTATAAAGCCTTCCTGGAGCTATTTAAAAAGAGATCATTTTGGATTACAAGACTTTGCCTGAATTCTTCTCTTTTCTGGAACTTATCACTTGCCAAATTTTTGGATTCTTCATTGGAAGCAGCAACCATATCAAAGCAACAGTGGTTACCAAGGATTGCCAGGCTCCAAATGAAATCCTAAATCCCACAGGAGTTAGAACAGTAAAGATTTGTAGTCTACTAAAATCTAAGATCTAATGAAATCTCCAGCACCCCTATGCCACTAAAATGAATCACTTCCCTTCAAAAAAATGAAACTGCCATACCTCCTAGGTTTTCTCACAGTACACTCAGCCAATTGTAATTTCTACTTTACATACATACAATTTGCTTTTGTTATAAAACTTTGAAAAGTATATTGTCCATCTGTCACTGTCTTCCAGAACCTCCAGCACTGAACTGATAATGCAACCTTTCATAGAAATACTCCTTACTCTCCACCATGAACTCCTTGGGGCAAGAAATTATTTTTTCCCCTCTTTTTATGTGTTGTTCCTGACACAGCAGGGGTCAGATTCACATTAAGCAGCACATAATAGGATCTACAGCACAATGAGTGATAAGAAGCAGAGTGGTAAATGATGTCGTTTAGTGGATACTGTCCCTGGTGGCAGTTTTTTACTGAACAGGTTTTTCTTCACAGTTTCTTACTGATCTAAAAGTCTGTCTCTATCACTATGCCTGTCTGGGCCTCTATTTAATGCTTTCCTGTTTCAGCTCCTCTTTTCCTGTCCTTCTTTCTCAGCCTCCTTCAGGGAGCTGGAGACTCTGTTCCTGTGTATCCTTTTCTTTTTCTTTTCCTTTCTTCTCATTTCTTTTCCTTTCTATTCCAGTTTCACTTTCCAGCTTGGTAAGCAATGTGGGCAGTCAAGTGCTTCTGAAGGCCACAGTGGGACTGCTACCACAGAGAACCAGATTTGCCCCTAAACCAGAACACACAGCAGGAGCTAATACAAGACTGCTTGGTATATTTCTATTAATCATCTTGCCCTCATCCCATCTGCCACCTCTTTGCTTTGGTCTGGCTCACCCAGCTTCCAATTTTATGGCACTCAGTGCAGAAGAGCAAACTGAATCCAATCTCTCAGCACAACCTCCAGCATCTGCTGTTTCATATTGGGATCCCAGCTCAGGCTGTTCAGTCCCAGCCTCATGTCTCTTGTTTGTACCACAGGTCCCATTAGACAAAATGAAGAGCATACTAATTAATTTGTACCTGAATTTGGAAGTTTCACATGCATTGTTAGAAAGAAACAAAACAGCTCTGCTCTGTGTGGAAACACCTTTAACTATGTCTTCTCATTATTTGCAGGGCAGCAAAGCTAGGAGCCCAAGCTCACCCTGGGAGCTCATCTCTGCAGGTCAGAAGCAAGTGAGAGATGCAGAGTGAGTGAATAAATGGAGGGATGGGAAAGCAAAACAGGGAAAGATAGGCAAAATTCCATGGCATATACCATGTGTTCCTTTGAATAACACTTATATGAGTGTGGTTTTCACTATTAACATATTTAAAAGTTAGTGAAATTTAAACAGAAGTAAATAGTCAGAGCAGTGTGTTTACCTCCATCAGTCTTACCTGTTTTTTATAACAGAATTACTCAACAGTTCATAAGTTTTAAAGAAGATGCTTTTAAAATCATAACCACGATGTTTGACTTATCACAGATACTGAGGCCAGGGTGTTTTCTGGCACAATAGCCAGTGTGGGAGGCAGGGCAGGAGGAGGCAGCACTGGAGTCAGGCAGTTCCAAGCACTGTCTGATGAAGAGGGTGAAGTCCCAACAGCCCCAAGCTGCCCTTTGATACCACAGCCAGCTGTTTCCTGAGTTTTGCCCATGTGTTTCCCCTGAGGAATACCTTGCCCTGCATGGCCTCTCTCTGCATTGGCCATTCATGGATTTCAGCAGGCAGTGGTGCACAGCAGATCTCTGAACGAGACATGATTGTCCTTTTTATACCAAAATCAACTCAGTGAAATGATGAGGCTGGGTAAACTAATGGAAAACCTATTATCCACCAGCCTAGTTCCACTTTTGCTTTCTTTTGGAGGATGGTACCTCAGGCATTGACTTATTTGACATTCATTACTTTTTCTGGAGCCCAGCTGCATTGGCTCTACCCCTCATTTCTTTTCTTCACAGCGCAAGTCATTTTGATGCCTGCTTAGCTCTGAAACAAAGCAGCCATTTCTTCCAGCTCTGCTCAGCCTGGTCCTTCTGCTGGAGATAATTCATGTGCCTACTGTTCCCATCCATCCCTGGAAAGGGGGAGGGCTGGGCTATGTTTAATAAAAAATATCTTACATTGTTTACTGACCAAAGACTTGTTCGACAGATGCTCCATTCTTAGCCATGCTTAAATTATTCCCTAAGCAAACAATACAAACTGGACACTTCATCTTACCCAACACAAAAATAAACAGAACACACAAAATATATGGTCTGGTTTAAGTTCCCATATAAAGAACACTGATTTCTACGTTGCTTAGATATTTTCTGCATAATGTTTGCTCGGTAATTTGTTCTTTCACTGGCTACAACAAATTAAATGTCAAAATCTGTTTATTTTACGAATTTTTAAGACTAATAGCGAGTCTCCTATTTCAGCTTAAATAATGTTGTTGATGAGATACTTCTTGATGGATTGTATAAATAAAGCCAGATACAGAGATTAAAAAAACAAGATCTAGTTTTCTCCCCATTTTTCTTAGTTTACCAAAGAGGCAAGTGAATAAAGAGAGCAGCTCTATTTTGCCTAAAACTTCTCAGGCGTTTGGGTCTCTTGTAGAGATAAAAAAAGACACTACCTGCAAGATCACTGCAGATCTGCTTTGCTGCTTTGAGGTCCTTCCTATCACATCCCACTCTGTCCTGTCTCAGATGCAGCCAAGAGGCTGGAGTGGATAGGGTGAGGCTGGAGCTGGGGTGTCCCAGAGCACTGGAACCAGCCCCCTCCATCTCCCAGTATTGCCCAGGCTGGGAAACCAGACTGGGAGTCACTGAGGCCAGTCCAAGACACAGAGCCCCTGCTCCTCCTGGCCAGGGCCACTCCTTGATGGGCTGTGCCCATCCTCGGACAAGCCAGCACACACAGTCCAGCCCTCAGCCCAGCCTCACATTCCTGCACAACAGTGCAGACACTGCCGTGAAGATGGATAAAAACACTTTTCACCCTGACCTTTGAAATATGGAGCTACGTCAGACATACCAAACACCAGATCTCATCTGGAGTGAAAATGTCCAAGGAAGGATCTGACCCATCATGGATCTTTATCCTAGGCTCACTCTGGGCTCTCCAGGGCTGCCGCATAGTTTGGAATAAGATCCTGGCTGAAGTTTACACATGCACTTAGTGTAAATGTTTCCCACTAACTGAACAATTTGCTACAAGCTCTAAATGGATTACATATGGCAAAGGTGTATCTCTAAAGCCACCTTATGTTAATTCACAAACAAATTATACCAATTTATTTCACACAAGAAGGCAGAGGGAGTAAAAATCAATTTAGAAACACCCTGGCGCTGCCAGGTGCTTACTATAATTTTCACTGCAAAAGCAGATGTTGGGCTGTTCTCTTGCTTTCTTGAAGCTAAAATTCAAAACAATGTGTAACACAGGTCTCCAAAGCCCCAGAGCTGCCATCCACCTGCTGCCACCAGCTCCTGCCAATTGCCATGTGCTTGGAGCCCACCTGGGATGAATTTTTGTATTAAGACTTTTGTAACAGGGTCAGGAAGAAGCTCCTGCCTTGCTTTCACTAGTGACAGACTTAAAATTGTCAGCAGCAAGGAGTGGAGGGGTTGACAGGGCCCAGTGTGTGTGTAAGTCACATGGTGCAGCAGGGCTTCCCCTGGGGACATGTCAGTACTGGCTTTTTGGATGTGTCTCACCATGTCACTTCTCACCAAACACATATAAAGAAGTCAGACAAAAGAATAAAATGTCAGGGAACTCACGGGTCTGATTCATGGGGCTGTTACTCCAGATTTAGGCAATTGCACCCAAAACTCTGCTTCAGAAATGCAGACAAACTGAATGCAGAGACCAACAGTAGAAGCAGAGCAATTTCCGTGAGTAGTGATGCAGGAGCAGTGATGCAGCCCTTAAGGGAAACGAAGGATGCAGGTGGAAAGAGAAGAAAGGAGATTGCCTCAGTTCATCAATTACTAATGCAATGAACAGATTAACAAAATGGGGAAGGTGTGGAGGTAAAGAAATAATGCTCTGGCTGCTGCTGAGCTCTGCTGTTCCCGCTGGGATCAAGTGGCAGCCGCAGTGGCTCTTGCAGGGGTGCTGGGTTCTCAGCAAGGGCACAGGTGGGTGATGGGGAGGGATGGCTGGAGAGGAGAAGAAATGTTCTCAAGGAGGGATCAAAAATGCAGCTCTTCAGATAACTGGCGTGTTTCTCTGGCTCTTGGTGAGGGTGGACCAGTGACAGACCCTTTTGTTTATGCTCTCAGTCTGAGGATGAAAGAGCATTTTTGGACACTGAAGGGGCAGGAGGGATGGCACTGACACCTTTCCAAGGCAGACAGACACAACACAAACCAACTGTTTCTAACATCAAAGAATTATGAGACTCCAACATCTTATTGTACCAGTGGGTAGTCCCAAAGCAAGTGTAGAAATCTTGGTCTGATTTCTGTCCATAGCCAGCAGGGTGCTTGTCCTGACTTGGCAGCAGGGAGGAGACAGCTGGGCACAGAGGTGTTTCTTCTGTTTGCCCAAGGCTCCTTGGTGATCCCACCTCTGTAAAACTTGGAGGGCTGGATCCTGACACTCCGAGGAACACCCTGCCCAAGTGGCTACTCTCCAAATGAGATATAGGTCAGAGGAGTGTTAAAGAACACAGAATTACAGAATGGTTTGTGTTGGAAGGGATCTTACAGAACATCCTGTTTCAACCCCCTGCTGCGGGAAGGGACACCTCCCACTAAACCAATTTGATCAGAAACAGTAACAAAGCTGACAGGATCCGTGCAAAATGAGTCCTTAATTTAAATAATTCTTTGACCAAAGCTTATTTCTTATGCAGCAGCAATGCTAAGAGGGAGGGATCTTGGAACTTCTCACTAAGAAATTCCAAACTCAAGAGAAAAGACCTGTAACTGAGACAAAGAGGATTTACTTCAGTTCTTTTTGTATCCATGTAGGTTGCTGAGTCTTTTCTCAGTGAATTACAATAGATCACTCGGCTCAGGATCTCTTTACAGTCTTCTGAAATTAGTTCCAATAACAAGTGATGGAAATAATCCATTCAGGCAAAGGATTAGGAGAAGATACACACTTGGTGTGAAAATTAGCAGCTCATAAGAACAAATTTATTATTTCCTCTCCACCCTGCCACCAAATCTGCAGTCAGTAGTGGGTTCAACCAGCTGAAATTAAGGGCTGTTTCACGTTTTATGGGGGCTGAAGGAGTCACCCACTCTGCTTATCATCTGTTGGGAGTCAGACCCGATTTGAGAAGACCTCAAGGCATGAGGAGTGGCTAGGATCCCAGCAAGAGGTGGGTACAGCCCTTGGGCAGGAGCTGAGGTCCAGCCTCCCCTGTCAGAGCACAGCTCTGCTGTGCCTGCCCCAACCCTACACACAGCTCATGGTCGAAGGAAACACTGGCATCCTACAGGAATGGCTCTGCTGTTCTTCTCTGCTACTGGGAAGGGAAAATTGAGCACACTCTCTTATTCCTGTGCATTGGTCACATCACGAAGCACTGCCATGAATCTGCTCTGCACTGATGGACTGAGCTGTGTGACAGAACTGCCAAATACTGCCTGAGGGTTCAGAGGTCTCATCAAGGGAAGTGGCACATTCAGGGCTGGTTCACTGGGACTCAAAGCTGGAAAATGCTTTCAAAATGCACTGAATAGGAATATAGATCAGTAGAATAAATACATCATAAAATGACTCTTTGAACATCACTGTAAAGAGACTCAGTATCACCAATATGTTTATGGCATGTTTGCTTGAGAAAAAGACTGTGAAAGGCATTATTCTGTGAATATTGGTATATTTTCTTCTGCAGGATGATACAGCACAGACCTATCAAAACAGGCCCCAAGGCTGGAGCAACCCAGATTATCTAGAATATCAAAATGTACAATCATCCATCGCCTGCAAAGGCAAAAAGATCACTTGGCATTGAATAAGTACAGCCTCATTATCATTGTAACTTAATTATTATTTTTACTGCAAAGCTTTTCCCAGTGTCAGATCCACAATCATCTCTAAGTAAGAGGCTTATATTCCTTTTCCTGTAAATCAAACTTAGAACAAATAAAATTTCGTGAAATTTTGCTGACCTCCTGCTGTTGCCTTTGCATTAGCCAGCCCCAGCCAAATCCCTGTGTGTCCTCTTGAACAAACAGTTCAACTCCTTCCACCAAAATGACACAGTAAATTTGCAGACCCCTTGTTTTTCACTATTCCATTACAGAGTAGAAACAACCTAAAACTTATATAAAGAGTGACCCCCAAAACATGAGAAACTTGCAACCTCTGCACAGATCATCTCTGAACTTGAAAAAGGGCTCAGTTAGTTAGATAAAAGAAATATTTACCCAGCTTGAGGGAAAATGCTCAGCCACAGATTTTTATCTAACAGTATCTCTAGTGACAGCTTATCATGGAATTTGTACTCAAAGGGGTAATTTAACTTCAACAAGCTTTTCCTACAAAGAACACTGAAAATTGCACTTTCTCTGGTCGATAGATGCTTTCATTGTTTCTGGTATAATGTTCTCTCAGCATATAGAAGATTACTCATATTTTGTTACTCCCATTATTTACAGACATAGGTCTCAACACATACACAGGTATTGTGTGTACCACTGAGATGTTGGAAAGAAAAACTGCTGAGATTTCCAACTCTCCAAGAGAGAGAGGTTTGAACCAGTTCCCAGATGTCACATGACAGTTAAAATAGAACTATACTCATGTTTTTATTCAAATAACTACTCTAAAATTACAAAAGATAAGTACTACCTTTCAGTATGAATAAACTTGAATACATGCTAAAAATAATCCCGCATTAACTTCTGAAGACGCTGCCTTCTGGAAGGTGTAAATGGATGGAGTTTGCTATTAGATATTTTACATAACCATATGTCAAAAAATTCAATAGTATGAAAATTGCATATCTGCAAAGTGAATCTGCAGCATTTTGAGAGGTAGTGTCACTTATTTTTTTTAAACAGCAACTCAAATCTTTTATCTAAGATGAAGATTTTTGATGCAAATAATTTTTACTCTGGTGGCATAAAAATTTTAGGGGATGGACAAAGAGGTCAGAAACAGTCTAGGAATTAAGGTACAATTCTCTCACTCCTACTTAGAACTGTTTGTACTTAAGAATGTGAGTAGCCCTGATGAAATCAATGAACTCCACTGCAGAGAAAGGGACAACTCAAAATGAGGAGGGCAAGCATGTCTGAGCCACTTCTAATAAATGTCCTCTAGTGGCAGACTCTGGTTTCAGCTATAAACCAGAATCCTCTCCTTTTTTATTTTTGCATATCCTAGTAGATTTTTACCTCAGCAACCTGGTAAGAACAGCACAGGACATCACCTTTTGGCTCTGCTGCCATGGAAGGCCCTGAGGCTCCTGCAAGCTCAGAGAGGAGTTATTTACTGTATGTCACTTACTTCTTATAAAATTCTCTCAACACAGTGTGTGGCACAGGATGGAGGGACAGCAATGCTTCAACAGCTGTCTAGGAATTTCTTGAGGAAGAGCAGTGCTGGGCTGTGTGTGTTTCTCATAACTCAGAGGACAATTTTCATCCTTTATTCAGGCATTGCTTTCAGAAAATACAGCTGCTGACCTTCACCAGGAGAATGTCTGGAACTGTGAATAATAAAAGATGTATCAACTCAAGTACATAGATTACAAGATACAGCACAAACAGCTTCTTTCTATATGCAAAGGTGAATTCTGTAAATCCAAGTAAAGCAATACCTTAAGTAGGCAAAATACAATACAAAATGAATTTGTAAGTACTAAGCAAAGAATTTGAGAACTATGGCAAATGGCAACTTCTGAGCATTTAAAATGTGGAAGATTATGCCTTACTGGAACAGAATTCTTCAGGACTCATCATTTGGGCTGCAGTGTCAAACACAGGATCTCTAAATACCTTGGCCTTCACTCTGCCACTTCAGTACACATCTTAATTACAAAGACATGTTTTCAAAAATTTTGGTATATATTATTATGAAACAGTTCTACTTCCCAACAGTATAGTGGTATCCAAATTTCAAGGTGATAATTGTGCAGTGAGACTCCTTAATGTTACTCAAAGTTCCAGAGTCAGGGAGGAAATGGCATACTGGACCAGTTCCCAGGGAGAATTTGTAAATTCATTCATGGTCTCCAAACACCATGCATGTGAGTTGGTTTTCCAATAAGTTACTAGGCTCGATAACATTGAATGATTTTTGGGATAAGAAATTCCCTGTAGAAATCCCAGGAGTGGATAGCCTTTCCAACACAGAGTCTTTCCCTGTAGTGTCCAACTCAACATCCATAAGTCGTAGGACAGATTGACTTATTTTTTCATTACTGAGATCTATTCAGCACATAACTTCACAGTTCTCCCTGCTCTAAGTTGGTTCTACTCTGATGACTTCACCCTCTGGCAGTATAAATGCCTGCCTCATTTGGACATCAAATACCACACACTGGGGTGGGAGGATTTTGAAAGTCCACAGCTTACCCTTCTGTCTTCTGACACGCATCAGAAATTTTCCCTACTCCAACTAGAGCAGAGAAATCGCAGCACAGGCTTTTTTTACAGCCAGTCCCTGCAGTCATACATTTGTAAATCATTCTCAGCTGTGGTTATTTATTATTCAAACATCTCTTCTTTTATCAATAAACATCCTTCAAAGCCAAGTCTTTGCTCTGTAACAAATTTGAATTCAACAAGCAAATTTTAGGCATTTTTTTAAGATCTGAACAATAAGAATGTACAGTTAAGAATCTTTATCATTGCAATCAGTCATTTGCCATCATTTTCCTTCTCTCTACTTTCAAGTTTTAACAGAACTGCATGATATTATGTCTTACATAATACAGACTGGATAATTACCAAATGTCCCACATGTTGTAGGTCATTCTCACAGCTGTTGATGCTTAAACTCTTGCCTCCTGTTTCTCCATGAGCAGGCATCCTACCAAGTTTTGATGCACACAGTAGACTGCATAGAGAAAAATAATCCCTTTCCATTAACAAAAAGGAAAAAAGAAAAAAAAATGAACTTTCAGAGCAAAACATTTTAATTAAGCTGACAAATAAATCAGTCCAAAAAAGGATCAGAATCTTTCATGAGATGGCAAAATTTATCCAGGTGTGAATTTGAGGAGTAGATGCTGAGAGCAGCCTGGAATCTGGAGCAGAAACAGGAAATTATACCAACAGCTGCAGAAGAGGGGCTATTTTATTTACATGAGACACAACAAGCAGCATGGCCCCTGACACAGGGATTCACAAGGAAATCCATACTGCAGGACTCTCAGTGACTGACACTTTGGATTTTGAGGTACAGAACTCCTGAGGCTCCCATAGCCTCATGTTTGGAGGAAGGTAATGAGAGCATTTTGTGAGCAAAGTAGGTCATGGCTCAGTGGGAGAGGCACGTTGTCACATCAAACTATGGAGATGCACAGCTTCCAGGAGGGTTTCTTTTTTCCTGCAGTTGTTTTGTTTAGCCAAGTATAATCTGTATTTTAAGGCAAACAAGATGGTGGTGACTTATGGGTCACCTTCTCTCACAAGGGCTTTGTGAAAGGGGAAAGTGATTGCGCTGCTTCACCAGAAAAGATGGTGATTTGAGTAAGCAAGCTCAATTGTCTGAACAATATTCTGAAAATGAGTGAAAAAATTTGTATCAGGGAACAAAGGGAGAGTCACAAAGAATTACTCAATAAGAAACAGCAAGTCAACTTTCATAGGACTTGGGTGATGTGGATATCTCCTGAAATTATGCTTCACTGCAGCATCAGTCATGATGGAAACAAGACACATGCAGCAGTGAAAATACCCTGTCGTTCCACAAGTGGAAAATTTCAGGTGACAGAAACCAAAGCAAAACTCAGTCACACTGTATTTCTGACAGCTCATGTAACCTGCAAAGTGAGCCCAGAAATCTCCTAAAGAAGTCTGAGGGGCAGTGATGTTCCTGCTATCCCACCAGGAACAAGACACTGATGACAGGAATGATTGAGGCTGGATTTTGACACTTGAGCATACATAGAGTAGGTGTAGGGAAGATTACAGTTATGCACACAGATGGAAGAAGTAGATCACTGGAGAACAGAAGTGTGACAGTATTAAGACAGATAAAGTAATTTATTTTATAGGAAACGATTATACAGTTGAGAATCGTGGGGTGCTTTCCATCAGAGTGAAAAGGAAAGAATATCTGATTTTATTCCACATGATCCACAAGATGTGTCATGTGCTTCTGATGGAGTCAGAGACATAAAATGGTTTAGAGAGTGGGTGAACATTTGGATTTCTACCTGATTGACAATGTGCAAGTCAGGGAATTGGCCCAGCATCAATGAGTATCTCATTAATTTTAACATTAAATACTGTCAACACTGAGGGAAGAGAGTCATGTAACAGGTTCAGAATCAAGACGTCCTATATTTGAAGAATCAGCATTGAAATTAATATAATTTTACTAATTCCCTGTCCCAGGCTTTGCCCTGTGGAAGCTGGAACAATTCTTGTGTTTAGGAGTGGGATTTTTTTGACCAGTGTTTCTCAGGGTCCATTTAATCTAGTGACTAAACATAAAAAAACCCCAAAACTCTTCTGGCAGTCACCCACTGGGAGTTACCTTGATGTTGGCAAGAACTTCCACCCAAATCTGGCAAAACATGGTCTTCTGCTTGGAATTACAGGATTTTGTATTGCTTTCCAGCAGTGACACCATGCACAGATCAGAAAATATTCTGCATTCAGGTGCTAATGCTTTGTCTTCTGTCCCAGGTAAGGTGTGCACAAAGGAGAGCTGATACCTAGCAGCAGAAGGTTTGTATTCTTTGTGTTCTGGCATGCTGAGGCCAAATTCTCTCTTATAGGCAGCCCGGGAGTTCCACAGAAATTAAAATATGAAATCTGAAATTCTGCTTGAACAGGATGGAAGAAAATTAATCTTTAAGGAGGAGAAATAATTTGAGGTAGCTCAAAATAATTTCATAAATTAATTGACTTTGAAATAATTGGCAATGCTATCTAGGCACCAGGTAGGCAATTATTTATTTTATAAAGTAAGAATTATAAGGGATGTTGAAATTGGAGAGCAGAATACTTGAAAAAATATATGGTTTTTCCTGCTAGCTTTCCATAATGTTATCAGTAAAACACATACACACTGTACAAAGGCATCAGAGCCTTTCAAAGCCTTTTGTGTATTCTTCCTCTGCACATTAGAGAGGGAGATATTAAGAGTTAAGCAAGTCATCAAAAGAAATGTATTTGCCTAAATTCTCTTTGTTTGAGTAGACTACATATTTTCTGGGGATCTGAGTCCAGAGACACCAGATGGTTGTTTTTCTCAGATATTTAGGCACCTACACATGCAAATAGGTGCCCAGCAGTATTTTCAAGCATGTCCAAACACTTCATTCTCTAAATAACCATTAAAAATATTGATGCAACATTTTCGTCCTACGATTTTTTTTTCTAAAATACCAAAGGAAAAAAATACTTCTGTAGAAATTTGTAACTGAAGAGATGAGCACCCCCAGGCTACAGAGTGGGGACCACACAGATCTGGGATATTTCTGCCAAATGCAACACTAAAAAATGATGGCAGAAGCTCTAGGAACAACCTGGGACTGGAGGAGTTAAAAAATGCAGGTAAAGAGAGATTAAAAGCTACAGCCAAATGTAGCTGTGTTGAGACCATGTAGTTAAACATCTCTGTCCCTCCCTACCTTCCAGGATTCCCCGAAACTGAATGGAGACACAAAAATACACTTGGGAGGGGTGATTTGAAGAAGCTCAGCTGACATTTACCCTACAAAAATTCAGGAAAGAGTCCTGAACCCCAAAAAGAGAAGAAGGAAGCAGCTCAGAGAGAAGATGAGAAGTATAAACAACTAAACAAAAATACCAAATTTAGTGTCTCTTTTCTAGTAACCTGGATCTTGTGTAGCTGAATGCCAGCAGAGCTCTCAAAGAGCCTATGCTGGTTCTGCTGAGTAGGGTGTTACTTCTGTTCTTAAGAATATATGTTAAGAACAATATATGATATTTTGCTCAAAGATACTTTGTTTTTAGATTCCTGACACTTCAGTAAATTAGTTTATAGCAAAATACAAAGAGAGATGGTCTTGGGGAACAATTAAGGAGTTTTAAAATGCAACAAAAAGTTACAGGGAAAGATCTCTTCGCTATAATTGATAGTTTTGTCTCAAAGGGAATTAACAGAATTTTATGACTTTGATCTTCTAAAGAATGAGGTTCTTAACTTCATTAGTCATTTTGCTCCAGTTTCAGTATGGATGCCACAAGAGAGAAACCCCCAGCCTTTTAAAGGGGGCAATCCTCCTACATTTGCTACAGCTGCTCTACTGAAGTTCCGTTCAAGAGATCAGTTAAAGTGATTTTGTGGCAGAAAATCCATTATCATTAATGAGCATTCATAATTAATAGCTGGCCTGATGTAGCCTTTGAGAAGGATCACAGCTTTTCTCCTTATGATCTTAATGCAACAATTTCACTTTATGATCATAACCTTTCTCTCTACTTAAAAACTTAGCAATGGGTTAAATGATAGCAGGAGTTAGATAATTCCACTATTAACCAAAGTTAAAAGCTCTTTAGTTTGCTGTTCTCAGAGATTGTACTAACTGTTCTGATTATAAAGCATGAATTTTAATAAGAATACTGTACTTACTCCTCACCTGCATAGGTTTTTGAACTAATTAAAATACAACAGGAATGTATCTACTTCTTTCTATGCAAGGAATATGACTGAGTAACAACATCTTCCATCACCTCAAAAGAACCATCTCTTGCTAACGTTGCTTTCCTCTGCAAAGTTAAAAATCAGGTGAAGTTTTTACTTTACTAATGGGGGAAAATAGTTCCAAATATTTCTATTTGCTTTATATTTTATGCAGTTTTATGAGCACTGTTACAGGTGGGAAAAAGAAAATATTGGTTTTGTAACTGATAGTGGAGTTTGAGTTTTTCAAATTTATTTCCATGAAATTATGGCAAAGAAATTAAAACCAGTTTTCTTGCTCTGTGAAGAAGCAGATGTTCCAGAAGCAATAAGATTTTAGATTATTAAAATAACCCTTGTCACACCCTGATAGATTTTACTTCCAGCTACATTCAATAAGCACAAGTAGCAGACTAGCTTTGCCAAGGGCATTTTCCAGCTTTGCTGAGAGTGGCCAGTGAGGACCAGGGCACCCCATGCTCTTGGATGAGCCCTGGCCCTGCCATGGAGCATTTCTCCAAGGCTTCCCACAGCACAGGCTGCTCCAGCACTCTGCACTCCCATCCCCTCTGACAGCGTGGGCAGGCACCTTGCCTTGATTACTGATAATTACAGGCTCAGGCAATGAGAGCCAAAGGCACGGAGCTGTCACAGCTGGAGAAGAGGACGCAGAGGACTCACAAGGATAAGCTGTGCCAGCCACGGGGATGGGGAAAGTTGGATTCACTCCTGCAGGCATTGACAGCTGGGCTTCCCACTCACAGATCTCGTTTTCCATCTCTCCTGGCAGCTGGGCTTTCTTCTCTTCTGGCTCTCCACAAGAGTCTGACCAGCAATCCCTCACAGAAAGAAAGAGAGGGTGCTCCAAGGTTTATGGAGAGACTGAGAAATCTGAATCAGCAGAAAAATGTCATCTGATTCAAGGCTGGGTCTGCTTAGGCAGGGACAATGCATTGTCACTTCTATAATAAAATGCATCTGAAATAAAAAGTGCTGACAATATGTATTAAATCCTCTGAGATTCAGACTCCACCACAGAACAAGGAATAAGCAGACACAGAAACCTGATGTATAGGTCTAAGAGCTTTTTGTCTCCCTTTTTGGGTGAATATCTTCAGTGAACAGTACAAATCTTTCAGATCAGCTCTTCTGCAGTAATGGAAATGGTGAATTTACCCTTCCCTTGTACATCTGCAGATGTTTCTAGAGAGCAGGAAAAATAGGGGAGAGGTTGCTTTTCTCTCTTAAGGATTTCATAGAAAGAAATTGAAACAAAGTTTTGGTTCTGCCATCCTACAGATAATTTACTTCAGTTTGGGACACAAACAAGATTTCAGTTGATGGAAAGCTTGTCTCTGCTGAGGACAGACCATCCCTGCCATAGGCAGGCCATGTTTTCAGAGATGTGTTTCAGAGAAGGTTTCTATCATAACACCAAAAAGATCCTGGACAAAAATAAGCAGTGTGATTTCTTAAGTCAGATTGTTCTGAATGACAAATTAGAAATCACAAAACTGTTTTTCTTTATCAAGCAGCACACAAGCAATTAAACTCCCCAGTCCCTGGCCTGCTGGGGAATGCTGTGTTCAATTTTCCTTTAATTTTTTCACAGTCATGGATGGAAATATGTCTTAAAGCAGTAGCCAGCCACACTGAGGGACAGGTACTTCAGTGAGATGATGGTTTAACTTTCCAGAGAGTGTCAATAGCTTATTAAGATTTCAGCCTCATTATCCCCAGCGTTCAGCTGCATCTTCCACCCTGTTTTAGATGGTTCTTTAGTTTTTATTTTAATTTTTTAACCACATCAGAGTACCTTTCCCTCTTTACTGATTAATCCTCTGGATCCCTGCAGGGTAAGGAAGTATTACCAAGTCTGTTTTTCAAAACTAAGGAGGAGTCTGAAAACTAAGATATTGCAAAATAGGCATCTAGTTGCACAGAACATGGCCAGAGATACCCAGGTTTGGCATACAGGGAGACAGGAACACCCATGGGCTGTAAAATAACTTCCATCTGTATGTCTAGGGGTCACCCAGGTTTAATAACTCACATTATTACTTGGTGTTGACTCCCCTTAGAATTTAAAATGAATATTAACCCTAAGAAAAACAGAGCAAAAATCAATAACTAGAGAAGAAAGAGGAACCCCATCTACCCAGCCTGTCAACTGCTGCCTGACAGATACAGCCACAGCTGCCCACCACTGACAGACCCTGCCCAGGGCTCAGAAAGAGAGGAGGAGAAATTTCTGACACCAGATAGGTGAGTTGTACCAACAAGAAGCCATAAATACAGATTCTGGTAATAAAAGAACCCTGTGGTGATCTGTGAAGCTCCACAAACAATCCTTAGCTTGTCCCAAACACCTGATACTGGTACAAATAATGTAGGGTGAAGGAGGGCAATGACAGAGGATTTCCACCTGAGAGTTCAACACTTTTTCAAGAGATGATGGGGACCCCCAGCCACCCCTGATCTGAATTCCTACAATGAAGTTAACATTACAGTTAATTAGGAAGTTTTGCAGCATACCAGTGGAACAAGCAGGAGGAGGGTTATACATACAGGTGGGATGTGTTTTATACAGCAGCCTGGAGAAAGACTCCTTTCAATTCTTTTGAGAAGAGACATGAATAGGAGAGAGATGAAAACCACATTTTTCACAGCCTCTCCAAATCCCTTCTGATCTCCAGAGGATCTATTCAGGATGGGACTGATACTGCCTTTTATTCATATTGCAAGTTGGTGAGAAGCAAACCATATTCAAAACTGAAACCTTGTAGTGAGCTGTAACCCTTAGTGCTTTCTTTTCTTAGTAAAATTCAACCCCCAGTAACTGGGTTTAAACACTGGGAATACAAACCCAGTGAACAGCACACAGCCTTGTTACTGCACATACCTGTCCTTGGACATGCCTCCCTGTCCAAGAGAGCACCAGGCTGGGCCAGAAACAGCCCCAGGGAGTGTCCTCGTGCTGCAGGGACAGGACTGATGTGGTCCTGAGCCAACACAGGCAGGCAGCCTGCAGGGCAGCACCACTGTGTCCATCCGAGGACTGAGTTGATCCCCCTGACCTGGATGAAGCTTTTCCTGCCCAGAGTTGGGCTGCTGTAAAGCACAGCATCCACAGCCCCTTTTGTTCTCAGCTCAGCTGACAAACCAGCTCTGTTTGATTCAAGATCAGTTCAAATGAAAAGGAGGCACCAAAGACAACCTTTCTCTACAATTAAGCTTCTTGCTTTTTCTTCCAGAGCACCGTCCTGCTCATGTTCTGCATGTGTGGATGTATGGGAGCTGCACCCCCAGGATGCCTACCCACAACGCCTGGCTGTGTGAAACTCTATCAAGCTGTGCTCTGCCTTCTGAACGCACCAAGAAGGCGACTGCACAGAGAAAAATTACAATTTTTGTCGGGACACAGGGAATCCACGCATGACCACACACAGCCTTTCACCAAGGGTGAAGCTCTTCACCCTGTGGAAACCCCCAGAAGCTGTTTGGAGCTGCCCCCTATGCTGGAGCAGTGAAGGCAGGGCAGGGAGCCTGGGATGCTCCCACCATTCAAGTAAGAGCTGAAGTCTTCCCTACATCCACTGGAGCAGTGGCAAAGCTTACTGGGATGGTAATCCCAGTTACTAATGTGGTACTTATTGCCCATCCAATGCCTGGATGAATCAAAACACTCCTCCCAGCCTAGAGAAGGACAAAGGTTCTGGATGCA
Source organism: Toxostoma redivivum (assembly GCA_013397375.1). Classification (NCBI taxonomy): domain Eukaryota; kingdom Metazoa; phylum Chordata; class Aves; order Passeriformes; family Mimidae; genus Toxostoma; species Toxostoma redivivum. The sequence goes on along the minus strand of VXBI01006775.1, from coordinate 594,159 downwards.
GCACTGACCAAATGCACACAAGTCTTCTTTTATAGAATCATAGAATGGTTTGAGTTGGAAGGGACCTTAAGATCATCCAGTTCCAGTCCCACTGCCTCAGACTTCTCTGGAAACTTCCTAAATGCTCCTCCTTTAGCTGGTGCAAACATGTCCTGAGAAACCTAATGGTAGAAGTTAGTCTGAAATACACACAATCTATTCTGAATCAAAACATTTTCAAGACTTCTCTGCACTTGGGCCAATTTCTTCAGGTATCCTGCCCCATATTTAAGAACCAAAGGTACGATCCCCACATTAGGTATCTAGTGCTAGGTTTTGTGGCCCTGCACTTGAAAATATGTTCCTAAAATATCTGAATCTCAGGCACCTGGAAATAAGTATTTGCCTTTGGAGTGAACAAAAAATTAAATAATCCCTGTATATTATTTTTATTTTCTTTCCTTTATATGGTTTTAAGCTGCTTTTATGCGGCGCTGGAAAGTTACAGCCTGTGATTTGTTGCATTCTGGTCTGCTAATAGAAACATCCCCCTGACTGCTGCTCACTCTGCAGAGCAGAAGGATCGTAATGCAGATTGTAAATGGTTGCATTACGGAGAAAGATAATGTTTCTTTCCACTTTCATTTCCCTGGGTTGGTATTTATCGTGGTAGGGGTTGCGTAAGCATATGAGAGAGAGATCATGCATTATTTACCAGGCTGGAACTGGGAAAAGGCTCCAGCCTTTGGCGTGCGGATGAACGCCCAGCAATTCCCACCCGCTAAGATTTGTGCTGTGTTTAGTGGGAGCTTGGCTGAGGGATTGCTAAAGCAAATAGGATCATCCTGCCAGCCTGGAGAGCGGCAGTGGATGGGGCTGAGGCTCACAGGCTCTGCTCTCCCTCCTTTCAACTCTGGACAGTTTCTGTCATTATTTATTTTACACCTTGGCAAGACTGGACCAAAACTGCCACTGAGTCACCATAACCACCAACCAATTCCTTAAGGTATCCTGGGACACCAACGCATCTGAACAAAATTTCTTGCTCTTGAATACAGCTGAGGGCAGACAAACCCAGAGGTGGGGTTGACACAGGAGGAGGCAAAAGCCTTTCCAGCCCCAGGATTGTCCCTGGGGCCATCAATGCTGACCCAGTTTCTAAACGGGACAGGAAGTTGCAACACTCTAAGGTTTGTTATGATTAAACTCTAGCCAGTGTCAGAGGCTCTGTGTTTGTCCTTTCAGTGCTACTGTAGTGCACATAAAAACTAACAAAATAAGCCACTAAATGCTGGCAGCCTTGGGAAATAATTAAAAAATCCCCAAAACCAAGAAACAAGCCCTGTGAAACTACTAAATAAGGAATAAGTTAATGAGGAAAAATTAAAAGGAATTGAAGACTTTAAATGCTCTTCCAAATTAAGGAGAACAAAGGGATAGGATCAACTCTTCTTTTTGCAATTAAGGTGTTATTTATGGCAATTTAGCTGTTTTAAGATTAAGATTGAATACAGTGCCACAGAAAATACATCTGATTTACTCCCAAGGCTTCTCATCAGTTCCTATAAGAGCAGCAGCCAGCCAGCCAAAAAGCAAGAGGAGTTCTGAACTCCCTGTGTGCACACAAAGTGCATGTAAAACACCCTGAGGATTTATCCCCATGCTGGGCAGCTGCACTGTGACCACTGGAAACAGTCCTCAGCCCACAGCACTGGCACTGGAGCTGGACTACAGTACCTTCAGGGCAGGAATCCTCAGGGCAGGAGAAAAAACATTTTGTCAGAGCAAAAGGGAAAAAATAAATTTTCTGGTTCTGTGTCTACATGCAACCTGCATGTGAAGAGGGGTGGAAAGAGGCTGCTGGAAGGGGCAGCCTGTGTGTGCAGGGAAGGGACACAGCCCCATGAGGCTGTCGGGAGGCACTCAACAGGCAGAGCAAACAGCACCTTTGCCCTGTCCCAGCAGAGAGGGAACCACCCCATTCACAGGAAACTCATCAATGACCATGATATCCCTATGCCTCTTCTGTAGTATTTTCCCCCTGTTACAGTTGGAAACATGTGCAGAGAACCTGTATGTTAAACATTAAGACTGTGAACACTATTTGTAGGATTCAGCCCCAGATCTCTTCTTGTTTTTCTTACATATTAATAAAAACAATAACGGAAATAAATAAAAAAGGATGTAAAGCTTTGTTAAACTCAAAAACTGTTCAGAGAGGAGATAGGTGAAGATGCGATGGAGCTGGGAAGACATTTAGCCATGCCATGCTGCTGCTCCCAGACTCTTTGAAGGAGGCATGAAAGGGGACATTGCAACATGACAGTTCAAACTCTGTGGCTCTGCTGATTTTTCCAGCCTCCATGGCTGCCTGCCTCAGCGTCCTGTTCTTTGAACCTGCAGAGTAAATAGGTATGATTCCTGTGGCTCTGCAGGCAGGAGATGTGTTCCCAGGAGGAGCGCTGGGGGCAGGCAGGAAAAGCCCCTGCTAGCATCCTCGAGAGCAGCATGAGGCAGTCAGAGCACTTGGGCTGAAAAAGGGAGGAAAGAGAGAGAGAGAGAGAGGAACAAAAATCAAGAAAACCTTCCATAGAGGAAGACCTCCTTATGAACGAAAAGATCCCCAGGACTTGTAAGTAAACACAATGGCTTTTCTGAGGATAGATGCAGGAGGATGTGAACAGGAATGTGACAGAGATGTGTCAGCTTTCTACCACCCCAGCAGAGCTGCTGGAGACACAAGAGGTTTAACTGGAGCACCTGGAGCTTGGCAGGAGATGAGGAACAGGCTGACCAGGGCCTCAGAGGGTGTTGATTTGATTTTATTCAAATCTAACTGACCAGAAGATTTCTCTTCTCTTCATTCGCCCTCTCTCAGCAGAAACATTTATCATGCTAAGTGAAATGTTTAACTACTGGCACTGTTGGCTGCAACAGCTCATCATAAGCAGCTTTAGCATTTGCTGGGATCAGCACCCTGGGGCTGGAGATGTATTCCTCTGCCCAGTTACTCTTCCTCGTTTCTCTCTCCTCCAGCTCTGTCCCCTGCCCATTTTTCAAGTTGCAATGCGTTAAAATAAAAGTATTGACAGTGCTTATCTGATGCATGGGAGCTTGTGAGAGCAAGCTGGAAAGCAGCCAGGAGCTAATAGCAGCATAAAGCAATTTACTGGGAAAAAAAAGAATTAACATGCTAATTGTCAGGCTGGAGAGGGTGCTGGGGATCACAGAGAAGTAAAA
>VXBI01006775.1:569675-590898 GCA_013397375.1 Toxostoma redivivum | reverse complement strand
AAAAAAAAAAAAAAAAAGACATCGATTACTCTAGATTTAAACCATAAAGGACTGGAGGAGAAAGAAAGAAAGAAAGAAAGGAAGGTTTTGAGGCAATTTTCTTCTTTTTTGTCCCTTTCTCTGCTACCCTCCCCCAGCTGAAAGCCTCCAGCCAGAGCCTCAGGCACTCGCGGGAATTTATCCGAAGATCTCTTCTTTTCAGCACCGTGTCACTGCCAGCTGCAGCACGCAGCCCTGCCTTCCCGGGGAGCTGCCGGGGCGCAGCCACAGCCGGGCTCGGGCAGAGCCGGCGCGGCCCCAGCCGCAGCTTCCCGAGGGCTGGCCCGCGCCCCTCCGCACCCGAGCTGCCTTGGGGTTTCTTTCGTTAACAAAGGGACATCGCTCTTTTTTAAACTGTTAGTTTTTAAATTTATTTTTCTCAAAGCGACAAAAGGAGTGCCTGGAAAGCTCAAGCAGAAAGCTCAGCCTCTTAGCACTGGCTCCACAGAGGATTAAGAAAGTCAACTAATGCTTCCCAGCACCAGGATTTCAGCAGCACGGAGCCTCTCGAGGCAGAGAACTGCGACGGCAAATCCAGCAGGCTCTCAAGGCAGCAGTTGCCTCTCCACGCAGATGCCGTTTAACCCCGGATTTATGTGCATCCCACTTCTGAAAACCAGCTGTAAAGCCTTCGTGCCTCCCCTTCACGGACAGTGAGCGCTGCCAGCCCAAGCCTGGTGCCAGCACCGGCGCTGGAAGAGGCTATTCCTCAGAGCGGGCAGGTGGAGCGGTGGCACGGGGCTCCCGGCACATCCCAGAGCACATCCCTGCTGACCAGCAGATGAGCCGGCGCATTTCCCCAAACGAGGCGTGCTGGGGGAAGGAGGGCCAGGATACAAGGTACCTGTATAATTTTTGATTAATATTTGTGGATAAAAGCTGTAAATATGAGCCAAGAAGATTTAAAAGAAAGTCACTAAGCCATGCAAGTGAATTAATTTGTTTTAGACAACATGCGGCTGGGTTGCAGCCTTTTAAAAGCAGGAACACTATTTCTTTCCTGTGCCAAAAACTGACTGCGTGTGCCCTCCTGCTTTACTTCTGCTGTGGAAGAAATTTAAGCAAGAACATGTATAGTGAATTGCTCAATTCAACCAGTGCCACTGAAGCTCACCTAATGATCCAGACCAACACGCCCTACCTGAGCAGCACTCCAAGACCCGTGAGCTCCTCCGCTCTTTACATGTCGACAGCCAGGGTGTTAAAAGAAGGGGAAATAAATAAGCCAGACCTGGTGACTTACATAATTCTGTTTTTTTTTCTATTCTTGACTGTGACATTCATTGTGTTCTTCATAAACTGCCAGCTGAAAAATTCTTTTTTTGCTACTCTTCCTTACGACAGATCGCTCAGGGAGGCAAGGAACCCGTGGAGGACACAAGCTGTCTGACACTTCTCATTCTGGAGCAGGCACCAGAAACCCTGTGCAATAAGGACTTAGTGCCATGTGCCAGTGCATGGATGTGTCCCCTTTTAGAGGAATGAGCAGGAGGAGATCGCTGAAAATTATGCTATATGCCAATCTGAGTAGCTGTAAATAAAAAGCTGTTATGAAAAGAATGCTTTAGCAAATTTATAGAGTTTTTTGCAAAAAATTGCCCCGTGATTCCAGATTAAGGTCTGTGTGTATGCAAATGTCATCATCTACCCATTCAATGTCCATACAAGGATAATTGTATTAACAACAATCTCTGATTTGGGCATCTGGTGGAGCTTGTTCCCCCATGTTTATGAAACCAAGCATCAAATGTAAAAAAACCAAAGTATTTACCTAACAGCTCCACACTGAGATGAGTTTACTTTCCAGACCCGTTTCTCCCAACTGCTGCTGGAACTGCATGGTGATGTCGTGGGAGGCCTGCCAGGCAGGAGGAGAAAATGAAAAATGTTTATTTAGGCTTTTGATTGTCATTCTGTTGTGTTTTTGATGTTTGAATGCATCATCGATCAAGTCTTAAGTTACTACTTATGTGAAACACTTATTACCTAAGGAATTTATTTTCAACTTTCACAAGCTGCAAAGGAAATTACTTGCCACAGCATGAAACCAAAATAATCAGGATGGGGAGAAGTGGGGAAAGAAAATGAATATATTTAATATTATGCAAACTAATTAAAGGGGTGAGCAGAGTGCTCCAAGTTTGGTACACAAAGTGAATAAATTCTGAAAGCCATAAAACACAGCTTTATAGGAATAGTTGCTTTACTGCACAGTATCCCCACTCCTTGCTCTTCATTGAAACCTAGCCCAATTAGAAGCATGAATTATCAATATGGCAACAGCATGATTCAACACTGGTCACTGGCAACCCCCACCACTTCAAAATACTAACTATCTGATTTTGTTCTAAAATCCGAACAAAAAAAGCTTCTGCTTAACACTGGTAGCTGACAAGCTATTTTGTAGATGTTGATTTCTTGTAAATGTGCAGTTACAGCACAATTCCAGACCAAGCTGCATGAACCTAGGAAGAGTATCTGTAATTCCACAATTCCCACAAACAGTAGGCAAAGGGCTGCTTTTTTTTTCTTTTTTTTTTTTTTTTAATCAAATAGCTTGACATACAAGAGAATTGCAGCTATCCAGAAACACCCAGTTGTAAATTCTATTTTAGTTGCAGTTTTGGGTATTGGATCATCTGAAATGGGGTTCAAAGTGGTGTCAGATTCTGCTTCTAACCCTATTCTTGACCTGCAGAGTACACCAGAGAGGCTGCATGTGTATGTATGTGTATATAACTTATTTCATCCAAATGAGGAGAATTTACAATACGTTTACACACACAGAGGCTTGCACTCGAGAACACAGACAAAGTGTGTATATATGGAAGTCTGTTGCAAGCTTTTTCTTTTTTTAACCCAAAAATGGCACAGTTGATAATACTTCCATGTCATTGTCTTTGTTACCATGTTTTATTTTGCTCAAATAAGCTAAACTACTACATAACAGATTTCAATATTTTATTCCTTGATATGTGGCCAATATTTCCTCTGAACCAAATTTAACTGGTGTAATTCCAAGTAGTTACTCTTATGCAGAAAGCAACAATAAATGCAAGTGTATTTCTCTCAGCCCTTTTTGAATAAATCAAGTTTTATCAAACCAGACATTTCTTATTTATTTTTAAGTAATGACAGCTTGTTTTCAGCTACCAGCCATAGTGAGTTTGGTCTAAGAATTTCTGCTGGCAAAAGCCTCAGAACCTGACAGAGCACATGTTGCTTTGCACTCTTTGTTGAAAGATTCAAGTATAGCTCTGGAATAATCCTATTTTTTCTCTTACTTGGTTGGAGTAATACTGCAGAAGAACCTGTCATGCTGAGAGTGTTAACTGATTTTCTGGGAACACCTTTATCCAAGCCCTGTGTTGCTCCCATCAATACCCAGGATCATTTCTATTGCAGAAGAAAATTTTATTAATGATATTCACAATCATAGAATCCCAGAACAGTTTGGATTGGAAAGGACCTTAAAGATCATCCAGTACCAACCCCCACTGCCACAGGCAGGGTCATTTTGCAATGCCAGGTTGCTCCAAGCTCCTTCCTATCTGGCTTTGAGCATTTCCAGGGATGGGGCACCACCACAATTTTAGGCAATCTATGAGATGTATGTGTAGAAAACATTCTGTTTCACCAGGCTCAGAATTCAAGCTGACCAAAAAATCCACTTTCCAACCACAAGCACACCAGGGAAGGACTGACAGGCATTGCTTCACTTGCTGGAACTGTTTTATTTGATGTACAACACATGTGGGATCCCACATGGATTCTCCATCCCTTTCCCTCGCTCTCTGCCAGTCACAGTCCTGCCCCTGACACAAACACACCATTCCCTGCATCTTTTACCAAATCCCATTTTCTCAATGTGCCTTTTAAAAGAGCGTCTGAGCACAGCCTCGCAGCAGCCTCCCCCCTCCTGATGGCTTTTCCTCAAGGCAGACTGGAGGTCAATACAGTGCAACATGAAAGATGAGTGAAACAGCAGGAATCTGGGGCACAGGGCTGTAAGAAGCAGAGTGGTCCCCATTCAGAGAAATTCTTAATTATTGGCTTTGCTTTCAAAAGATGAGCAGCTCCTGTAACACTCTTAGGAGCATCCATACACTTCACATCCATGGCTAGGTGCTTTGTTGAATCAGGAGCTGCATGTTGTAAGAAGGTTCTAACTCTCCCTCTGGGCCCAGGAAACAATTCATCACTTCCACCTGGAAGCAGTGAGACACTTTGAAGCTGATGCCACCCTTTCAATGGATTATTATTATTTATTATTATTATTGTGATATTTCATTATGTTGGCTTCACCCTCTTAGTCATGGATGGTTTTGAATGCAGCTGCCCAAGCTGTTGGCACAAGGAGTGCCCACAGGGAGCTTGCCACAGCACTGTACTGAGTAACCAAGGGGAAACCACCAGTTCTGTGCTCCTCTGTGAGAGCTTTCCATAACTGGGAGCTCACTCATCCCATTGCTCTGCCTGAACACTGAGTTTGCTAACATTTTGGGGATTCAGCAGGACCCATCTTTCTTCTCACATTTCCTGCTGTAGGTGGGCTTCACCATGAGCATTTGTCCTGCACTTCCCTTTTGCCTAACAAAAATCAGGAGCTGAGGGTTTCCTATACTCCATGCCTCATGGCCATGACAACTTCTGCCTGGAAAGAGCTCGCCTGTAGGACTTGCAAGTCAGTCAAACTGCACAGTGAGTCAAAAAGCAAAGAATAAATCCTAAGAGCCAAATATTCCACGTCTGTCTGGGGTTTCAGCTGGTAACTAACCCAGTGCTGCATGGCAAGGCTGCTTTGCATGATCACACTCTCCAAACCTGTACCAAACCACTGGAGCACTGCAATTTGAACTCACTTGCTTTAAGATTTCTTCTAGCAGGTTCAAGCCCTGATTTCCTGGTGACAAGCAGCTGCCCCACTCCTACGCAGCAGTGTGGGACCTGATCTCAGCAGAACAAAAGGTTCAGTTCAGCTCTGCCAAAGCACTGTCCCCACTTAACACTGCTCTGCCCATGGCCCTTGCTCTCCTACGCATTTTGAGAGCCAGGAACTTTACCTACCTGATACTTGAAACATTTAAAACAATGGAAGATATATGAGACTGAGATGGTGAAAGGAAGAGAGACCTGGATTGTGCTGGCAGCACATTTGTGTTTAGGACCTTCTTTCTTCCAGAAACTACATGTATAAATAGAGAAGTTAGCTCTAAATCCATTAATCCATATAGAAAGTCTCTCAGGCAACAAGGTACATAGTCACATCTCTTCAGGTTTTTTTCATCTTCTTATCCTCCCTTTTGTCCTCCTGGTATCATCAAATTCTCCCCTGCAGGGCTGAGGATCTGCATAGAGCACCACTGGTAAATTCTATTAATGGGCAACCTGGTCACTCCTAAGTTTGCGCTTTTAAGTTTAATATACTGTGATTACCTTAATTTCCTTAGAGGAAACTTATGAATTCCTTCTATTAAAATCTTTTAGTGACACTGCTCACCAGAGACCTGAAATCTCAGAAAAAATAGTCTCCATTTGGCTCTTACAGAACAGAGCCCATTTTGTCTGTTTTGTGTCTGAAGTCAAAATCACACAGCTCAAAGCTGTCTCAGGTGGCTCCTGAGCTTACCATCACAAGTTTCTCTAAGAGACTTCAGAAAATCAGGATGTGCAGGAGTGACTGGGTTACACAGCATTTCTAAATTTAGTCCTGGAAGTAAATTCTGTTACTGCAAACAATGAAGTTCTTTCTCAAAAAGAGAATGGAAAAAAAATTATGAACAACAAAATAGAACTGGCCTTAGAACAGAAAAGCTTCTAATTTAAAAGGGTTTTCTTCCAATGTCTTATGGAAAAAAGGAGCCCTGCAAGAAGATGGAAACAGAATGGCTGGAGATGACCCAACAGCTTCTACCCCCCATAATGTCACCCTTCCCCTCACTTCACACCTCCATGGGAGTGAAGTAGGTTTACAGTGTTCATCTTTGGGAGGGGAAATGTTATCTAAGTACACTTATTTCTGAACACAAGTTGGAAGCTTATTTTCAAGACCCAAGTCTGAAAAAAACTTGATTTCACATTAATCTACTGGTGTGTATAAATACCATCTATCATTTTGTCTTTATGAGACTTTTACCATGCCCTCACTGTCCTACATCGCCTGCAGCAGGAACATTTCCTGGTATGGTCGCTGCCTGTGCAAACCTCACTTGCAGTGCAGCAGTTCAGTCCCTGCTAACTCAGAGCATCCCTTTGGTGACAGCCAAAGCAACTCCTGCCTGAGGCAGGGGGCTCCAGGTGATGACAGCGACACAGCTGCCCATGACACCTCTGCATGTGCTACCCCTGCTTCTGTCCTGCTGCTTGCCTTGTTTGCTTGCTTTTTATTTAAAAAACTATTCATAAAATCAACATAAAGCTTCTGGAAAGCCAATAAGCCATTGAAACCTCATCTGAGATCTTGCTTACAAATTAGGGTGTATAATCTGTGTAATACTTTCATAGTAAATCTTCTGGAGATTTTCATGACAATCATTGTTTTGGAAGCAAATGCATAAAAATAGTACAGTATCGAGAGTTTAATTTTAAAAAAATTACTGGAGTGACTGGATTCTCATTCAGAGGAAAAAAAGCTCTTATTACTGAGAAAATGACAGAATTTCAGAGTATTACTGAAGGTGGCAGTCTGCTGGTAAAATTAAATCCCAAAGCAGGAAGCCTAGACAAGATAAAGTTGTATCAGCATTTTCATTTCAGTTTCATACTAAAGAAATAATTTGTCATTGTGGAATTGGGATTCAGTGCTTTTGTACTCATCCTGCCAAAAAACTATTTAATATACCACGTTTCAACCTCTATTTCTACAGTATCTTTTCAAATAAGGGAAGTTTTCTTCCCCTCAATCTTTAAATATAAGCTAATATACAGTTCACTAAACTTCTAAATGTACATTTTATTGCAGCAGTACTGAGTTACAAGAAATATTTGAGAAGCCTCAATTCACTGAAAGGCTGTTGGTCAGCAGTTCAAAGCTCGACACATTCAGACACGATGAGTTGTTTTAAAATGTTATGATTGGCCACAGTGGTAAAAAAATCCCCAACCACCCCCAACTATCATGAGATTGCTGAAGTCTTATAGATAAACAATTTTTTGTACTACCAATTGAAGTATTTCTATAAGTACTATCAAAATGATACCATTTTGGCTGGTGGCATTCTTCAAGAAAAAAGAACTCTTTAAAATGAAGCAATGAAATAACTTAAGCCTCTGCTTCTGAGAGCACAGCAGCTTTTACATTACCAAAAAGCTACAGAGAAGTATTTTTTAAATGACAGGATCACCTCTGTGTGAGGAGGAATATGGACATGGAGAGGCATCAGCAGCAAGTTACACATGATAAATTAACCTTTGTAAACAAAAAACTTGAGACACAGAGTTACAGACAAAGGAAATCCGAAGCATGTGTGGGGTTTTTGTTTTGTTTATTGAAATATGAGCAGCAGTATGCAAAAAAATATCTTTAAAAACATAACATAGCAAAACCTAGTAATTTTAAAATTAACAAAATAAAAAGATGTTTAGAGTTAAATGAAAAAACCTCATTGCTAGAACTGTGTTTCCTACAATGTAAACAAAAGCATAAAGGTTATGCTTGCAACAAACACAGAAGCAGGTTTATGGAGCAGCACAAGAAAGCAACATTATATTGTAATCTGATGGTTTGGTCTATTTATTTGAATTTAGAGTGGGAAACCCTCCTCAACAGAGACTTCACAACTACAGAAGAAAGTTAGTCACGTTTGTCATTTGAAGCAAAACATTTAGAAAATGGTTTGGTTTCGTTTTTGGTTTTTGTTTGTTTGTTTCCTTTTCCAGAAACCATCACCAGCAACACTTTGAGCAAGTAAAACTATATCCTGAAAAGATTCTTATTTCAGACTAGTGAGGAAGCCTGACACATCATAATGTCCTCTAGAGTTATACTGCAAGAATCCAAGTTAATCTTACATCCAAAAACTGACAACTTCCACACTGTAATACTGTGGGGAAAAAAATCATTGCTTCAAGCAAAACTAAAAGAATTTTGACATTTTAAACAATTCTAACCTGAATTGGAACAGCTGGGCTATTTTATCATTCTTTTGCCTGTTGGGCTGTTCTGTCAGATTTGTCTCTCACTAGTCAGTTGTGCTAGGTTTTATTTTGGTCCTGTAGATTCTATAACCCAGTGTCAGTCCTTCACGGACAACTACTTCATGCCTAATGCAGTTAATGACCGTGATACACAAGGCACTACCTGACTGCCAGCAAGGCCCAGGTGTCTAACAGCCAAGCTGCTGTCTTATCTCAGGGACAATAAAAGCACTCTCAGGAAAGCCTCCAGGATAAGCCTGCTCCAGGCTCTCAGCTGGTACTGCCAAAGTCAGTGCTGGGATTGGAGCAAAGCAGAAAGATGCCCAGAAAGAAGGAAATACACTACAAAAGCCAAATCAGTTTTTACTGAGGAGTAACATTCAGTCTAACTAAGCTGGGCTACACTGGAATGGCTCCATCTGCCACTACCACACCACTGGCTGAGCCAATTTCTCCATCCCTCTTATCTAGACCAAGGGGTGATTTTTGCACAATGTGCTGTACCATGAGCAGCACTCCCTGCTCTCACTATACTTTAGACATTGTTGGCACCAAACAACTTTCCATCTAATCTATCTATGCACCCATATCTGAATTTTTATCAGCAGCACAGATGAACAAAACTGGATTAGCAACACCATGAACCAGTAGCACACAAAATCTGTTAACCAGAAAGCTCTCAAAAAGCCTTGCTAGGGAGGAACAGAGAAGTAGAACGCAGACAAATCTGACTGGGTTTGCTCCTGCAAGCCTGCCCTGCCAAAACCAGCAGACACAAGGATATTCCAGCACTGCAGCTATTACAGTTCCAGAATATGTACACAAGCAGAAAAATGCCAGAGCACTTCAGTACTTAATGACAGCATCAGAAGAGGGTTAACTGGATATTATTGCAGAAATTATGGTTCAGTGCATGGGTAGCCAATCTAACCACAATACTACCACTAAGCACCAGCTCTGGCTCACAACACCCACTGCAATACCCATTCTTGAGTCATTCAGTTGGCCACATATAAGCATACAAGTGAACAGAGATGAAGCCAGGTGAAAAACATTTTGGATAAAGTAAAATCTTGTACCTACAACTGCAGTCTTTCCTTAATTCAATATGCCATGTTGTTTATTACATAAGCTAGTCAAGAAATATAACATTCTGTAGTGTTAAATATACATATTCAGGAACTTGACAAACGTCAGACCCCAAGAAGAAAATAGAAGCTGGATCCTGTGGCCAACTGACTTGGTATCTTATTCAATCAAAAGAACTGTCTGTGGGTTGCAGCTCCAAAGAATGAAAGGGAAGAAACCAAAGCTAAGTGGCAAATAATGTTACTCCCCTTCTTCTGAACATGCACTCATCTTTTTTCAAACATACTTGAGAAACTGTTTAAAAAAACAAAACACAAAAAAACAAAACAGTAATACAGAAATTCCTGTACAAGAGAACATTAGGGTTCTGCAGAAGTGTTACAGTTTATTCCCTTAAGGCAACTAATAAAAAACATTTTAATGACACGTAAACAATTTTAATCCTTTAAGATCATTTGTTACTTAGGTACCATATGATGCACAATTTCCACATTTGAGGAGAAACTGTCATTCAAGAGAAGACACAAAAACTTGTTTAAAAAATAATTTTCTCAGGATTGCAGTAAATGCATCTTCTAGTAAATATTTGCATATTAGTTTTCAGCCTCTCTCCCAACACTGAACCCTTTTCTGAAGAGGTGTTCAGGAAAGAGAAAAAGCAAGGTGAGGTTAAAAAATATAATAGGGTCTTTCTGCATGCAAAATTGTGTATGTAATTCACTTCTAATTCTCTTAACATGTTTCTTTCAACCTTTTTTTTATTATATAAAGGAGGGAAATATGCATATGCTATGTAATTGACTTTAATGCTTAGTACAGTGTTTAAATTCTCCACCTAAGTTTGCCAAATGCAAACATCACAAAGTTCAACAAAACCAAGAGCAAGGTCCTACACCTGGGTCCCAGCAATCCCAGACATACCTACAGGTCAGGCAGAGAAGTGACTGAGAGCAGCCTTGCAGAGAAAGACTTGGGGGTGATGGTTGATGAAAAGCTCCCCATGAACTGGCACTGAGCACTCAGAGCGCAGAAAGCCGATGGAATCCTGGGCTGCATCCCAAGGAACGTGGGCAGCAGGGCGAGGGAGGGCACTGTCCCCTCTGCTCTGCTCTTGTGAGACCCCACCTGCAGTGCTGAGCACAGCTCTGAGGCACCCAGCGTAAGAAGGACACAGAACTGCTGGAGCAAGTCCTGAGGTCACAGTGCTGGAAAGAGGACTGGAGAACCTCCCCTGCAAAGAGGGGCTGAAAAAGTAGAGGCTGTTCAGCCTGGAGACCTCATGGGAACCTTCCAGTATTTGACAGGGCTACAGGGAGGCTGGAGAGGAACTCTGTCTGGAACTGTAGTGGTAGGATAAGGAATAACAGGTCCAAATTGAAAGAGGGCAAATTTAGTTTAGCATAGAGAAGAAATTCTTTACTGTGAGGCTGGTAAGGCACTGGCACAGGATGCCTAGAGAGGCTGTGGATGCCCCAACCCTGGCAGTGTTCAAAGCCAGGTTGGAGAAGGCCTGGAGCAACCTGTTCTGGTGGGAGGTGTCCCTGCACATGGAAAGAGGGTTGGGACTGGGAGGTCCTTAAGGTCCCTTCCAACCCTTAACATTCTGTGATTCTTTAGAGGTGAGAGAGAAATTCCATAGTCAGATTAACACAGTCCTTCAATCCCATAAAGATGCCAACCACAGTTAAAAGTCTTCTGACTGAACCCCTGCCATCAGGGATAGGATCAAGAACACTGTTTGATGCAGGATACAAAGAAGTGATTACTTTTGGTCATTACCAACAGGTTTGAAATGAATTACATGATCTGGAAGTAAAAGCTTCTGCATTCAGTTACTCATTTGCTAAGCCACTCACAGTCTTCAAAGAGACTCAAACTCATACTTGAAAGTGAATTAAATACAGTGTAATCACTAATACTGCAAAATGTCTACTGAAAGTCTAAAAAGGCCTAACACAGATCAATTCCAGACAGGTAAAATAAACAGCTAGAACACCAAAAAGAAAACAAAAAACTTATTCCTTCCAAAAAGTAGTAAGCACTGCCATTTACAAATAGTAGTGTTTATGTTAAAATAGAGAAAGGTACGTAAAAAGAAATAGCATTGGCAACCAAATCCAAACGGCATGAGTGTAAATCAAAGCAAAACAAGAATCACTACTCCAGAAATGTGCAGGATGTTTGCCTTGGATCAATTACTACTTTAAATGGTGGTTAAAAGAGATATTACAAAACCAAAGTGGGAAAAGGCTAAGAACTGCTATTCTGCATTAATATACAATGTGTTTATGACAGCATTTTCCAATAGAAAATACAAGTGTTTTTACACCACTCCAATATTTGTAAAAAGTATATTTCATGTGTACACTTAAAAAAAAAAAAATCACATTGCTCAATCTGAGGCACATTAGCCATAATAAAATCTAATTTTGCTTATGACAGATGTCAACCTTAAGATGTTAAAACACTATGCTAAAAACACAGCTTGCAAGCTGGAGCTGCATATGTTCAAACAGTTTCATAAACATTAAAAAATCCCAAATTATGATATGTATTTATTTTCTGAAGTCAGTCTTCATTCATTCTTGTCCCTACAGGACAAAAAGGTTTTCCAGTTAAGACATTTGTCTGTTTAAGTTTTATGGGGAAGAAGGGGAAAAGTGTTCTGACTTTTTCAATAGACTATTTTTTCCCTTAGGGCTCAACTGTCACTTAAGCATCACAAGAACAATTCGAAATGTAAAACTGATTAGCTATACACAGTGGAATTGGTCACAAAGGGATCTAAAAAAAAAAAGTTAAATCATAAGATCCATTCTCCATGTAGCTCACAGTATCCACTGGAAGTTTCTCTAGAATTAGAGTAAGTTCGCTAAAAACAAGGCTGAAGATGGAATTTCAGCACTATGAAACAGATGAGATGGGGTTAAGAGGAGAACCCATTTGTGTAAGTACTTTATCCAGCCACTGGAGGGGCCCATGAAGATGAATTTCTATCCAGCACGGGGTGCTTGTGACATCCTGCCGGTGATACTCAGCTCCCCAGCCCTAGAAAATTAACAAAACAGTACTGATCAGTTTGAGGACGTGCTTGTCTTTTAAAATAACTATTAACAAGAAGCAGGAAATCATGATCAAAAGATACTTATCTGAAAGTAATTCACAATCCAGTAACACTGATCTGAAGGAACAAACCCGAGACTGGGAAGGAGCAGGAGGGAAGCTGTGCCTGGAAGCCTGAATCAATTGTATGCTACAGCCTCCTGTGGAGCTCACTGCTGACTTGAGGATGACTCCTGGCCACAGCCACATCTCTCTTCTCTTTCAACCTCCTGCTCCCTCTCCTCCAGACTCTCAGACTAAGCAGTATTTGTCATAAACGACAAAACCAATGAGACATCTTTTGGACAAGATGCAAACAAAATGCCTGGAAAGCCCAAGTTCAGATTCCACACTAAACCTGAGACAGACAACACCTTGATTAAACAATGCTCAGGAAATGCTCCTGTGAGATTAACAGCACAGCTTGACTTCAGAAACTCAAATCATTAGGGTTTGGGGCAGTTTGGGGTCTTTTTTCCATAAGCAGGGCTTTTTTAAAACTAATAATCAATTTGAAGAAGCTGAAAATTTTCTTCAATAATTATGTTCCTTTCTACTCATATTCTTTTAGTGGACTTGTTATTCACTTTACTCCTTGAAATTTAGAGCATGAACTTAAATCTGCTTTAACAAAATTACAGCAACCAGAATGAATAAATTCCTGTCCTGAATACTGAAGTAAATGAATACACAGTCAACATTCAATACAGCAATCTGTGCTTTTCCTTTCTTGCACTGATTTCCTTCTCCCCCAGTTAATCACTTTAAATATACTTATAATTGAAAAGAACCACATCAGGCCAGAACAGCTTTGCTACGGTGCTAATGGAATTACTGATAAATACCCAAACCCACAATAAACTTAAATACTCTCAGAATAATTTACCTTTACAAAACTCATTCGAATGGTGCACATTTTGGTGAGCTCATATACTGCTTCAAATCCATGGTTGACAGACTGAGCTAAAAGCTGAGCGAACTCCTGATTGTTAAATATTTTCAGACTGCATCCACTGGGAATCTTGCATACAGTTGTTGGATGAAAGCCATGGTGGTAGTTGCAGTTCCTGCTCTGTACAAATATGCTGCTATCACTTAAACACTCAGCATAGACTTCTCCACCAACATAGTAAAGATGCACTCCTTGAAAACAAAGATAAGAACATTTCAAATTACTTTGCTGTCTCTGATTTCAAGGTAGTTATTGTAAATTCTATTTTATTGGAGAAAGTAAATCTTTGCCTGAGGAGGTTTTCAGAAAAGCTTTTGCTTGTACGGTAACACACTGTCTCATTTCAACACAGCAGGCTCATGAAATACCAGCCACTAGATGTCCTTCTCTGATCAATTACGGAATAGAATGAAAAAATTACTGCCACATTTTAATATTATTTCAAGCTATTTTTCTAGAGAATTCATGTGGATTTTGAAACTCCAGTTCTATGCACCTGGCTGCTTCTGCCTATGCCAAGTAGAACAGAAATAGGTGTGTCCTGGGAGAAGGGTCAGTGATGGACACGAATGAGAAACTATATCCACAGTCTGCTCTGATTTTCGGTATGTTTTACCAAGCCAAAGGACAGGTAAGTCCAACTAGTTGCTCCACTTAATTACCATCAGGCTTCACAAACGTTAACATCAACAAAGCCCCTAGATTGATCACATTTGTCAGCGTTTTCAGCTATGCACATGTTTTGAAGTCTATACAACATTATTACCGACTAAAAATACACAAAAGCTGCCCATCCCTTCAGCACCCAAACTCAGGTGCTCATTGCTGCTTCACTGAGACACCTGCCTTCCTTCCCCTATCCCAGTTTTACATGGTTGGGATATAGGTCCATTTAAGTCTTCCCTGGGATCCACCATGGACTATCCCAGAGGACTACGACAGAGGAGGCTGCAGCAAGCCAAGAGATGCAAGTTAATCTTTCAGACAGCAGCAACTGTTGTGAACATTGCTAAGACCCACTTGGGACTAAGGTAGGATGGAGGTTACAGAGAAACCATTGGCTTCAACAGCTACAAGCAGCTGTCAGAGAATCTGGGGTGGGCAAGAATGCATTTTCACAACACAACCCTATTTATTTAAAAAGACAGTGACCATCACCTGCCAGCTACAGTAAAAAATCTTAGTACATAGGATTGACTGGTTCTAAGGAGGCAAAAACTCAAGACTTTTCAAGCAAAAGCCATAAATAAACAGTATTTTATCCCTAAACAACCTTAACTGTTGTCAGAACAGTAACCATAAAGCAAAGTTTAAATTCAATATTACTATTAGAGATGCAGACATTTTAAAGCTCATTACTATTCTACAATATTATGATGGGTCCTGGTTACACTTCTGACCTTAGGCAGATGCACAAGATTTCTCTGCCAATACCATCAAAAGGAGTAAGCCAAAACAAAAGAGCCTGACCACACCCCACAAATCAGTTTTTCCCCTTTATAATGTTATTTTCTTTAAAAAATTTTTGGACAACTGCATTGCAGAGCCAAGTTTCCAATAGGCAGAAATAGAGCTTCTGGTCTCCAAATTATCTGCAAAATTTTGTCATAATTACAGTACTCTCTAATTAAAGGAATGTTATGGGACAGGGTGAATTATCATCAATCAATCATCAATTGGGACCAACTTTACCAAATGCTCTTAGGTGGTAAAAAGGCTTCTAAACGTGTGGAAGAGAAACAGGATTCTCTTCTCAGGTCTGAGTCAATCACAAAAAAAAATACATTCAGAAAAAGTGTTTTACAGTTTAAGATAATCCAGATACATTCCATCAAAGATGAAAACTGTGCATCTCTATGTACTATCAGCCAAAACAGTACAGGAAAACTAGAAGATCTTGCAAAACCTGCTGTCTCCAGGAATCCCTCCCACACACATCCACGCCCCATGGATTCACTCAGACAAATGAGCCCTTGCAGTTTCGCATTAGCACTTCAAAGTCCTGCTGCCAACTCACCAAGATATAGGAACATACTGTAGACAGCAGGTAATACCTTACAACAACAAAACAAAAATAAATCTCTGACATACTGTAAGAGTGTATGGAAAATTTGATTTAAGAACTAGATACAATGTCATGGCATATCCTGCAATGCTTCCTGGCGCTGAAACACAGACCACTACACATCATTTATCCTAACAAGCTAGCCCCAATGGCAATCTAGTTTGGTAAGGAAAGGGTAATATTTAGTCTTTTTTTTGACAAACAAAAATGCATGCAATTCCTGACTAATTAGAATCACATCATGCCTAGCTAAATTGTTTTCTGATACTAGAGGGGTAGATAATGTATCACATCCCAGATTACCTCTAGCATTGTCATCTGAGAATAACCACTGCTGCAGTACAGAGAAGCTGAAATAAAACCAAGGACTTGTTTTCTCATTCATGAGTAAAACAACTCAGTTTTACCTTTGCCAATGTGCCGTCGAGTGTTCTCGATTGTTGAGTTGCGATTAACATTGGAGAGCAAACCTAAGCAGAACCTGTTCTTGTTATTGGAGGGATCTGTAAACCCATCTACTAAGACACTTGTGGAAGATGCATGGAAAGCCTCCCCAACACGGTTATTTAACTCATAATACACAATGGAACACCAGTGTTTGGGTTCTTCATAGGCAACAGGCTGAACATCTGAAAAGCAAATAGAAGTAACAGTTTATATAAGTGTTAAAACATTAAAGCTACAATTGTCAAGCACACCTTCCAAAACACCAACAGTGAAGTAAAATCTTAGTAAACAATTATGATGGGCAAGAAGTGTCCTGATTATAATCTTACGGATTTTGACCTGCGTGCACTTTAGCTGGCCTGTTGGTTTTATGATTATTTTCCAATTTTAAGCCTGATATTAAATAAAAACAACCTCACACACACACAAAAAAGACTATGTGATAAGAGGTAAAACACAACTCTTCTGCCCACTTTTAAAAAATCTGTTATAACTGGTATTCTGGAACTCAATTTTTCAGAGCCTTTGTGCAAATGTTATTCCAGCAACAGGCAAAGGTAGCAGAAAAGAAATGAAAAAAAGTTCAACTCACACATTATGCACATTAAGCCACAATATGCACCTAAGGCTTTAAAAGGAAAAGATGAAATAAGCAAGGCAAGTTTTACTTCTCATTTATGTCTCTTACAGCCCCAGTCTGCCTAGAAGGACTGCTTCCACCGACCAGCAAGATTTACTGTTCCATTTGAAGTCTTTCATTCAGTTTGGCCATGAGTTGCAAGAAGCCTAACTATGTAATTTTACACTAAACTATACACCTTACCTCTGGTAGATATATTTGGCATGATTTGAGGGATCATTGTATTGCTTGTATCCATAGACTGTGAATTATCCTGTCCCATTTGTTCATCAGGGGGCATATAAGCAGGAGGTGGAGTATCAGCTACAAACATGAAAAAAATAAGAATAAACTTCAACAATTTAGAGTATTTATTTATACATTCTACAGTTGTAAACACACAAAAATATTCCCCAACAAGATGTTAAAAGATTTGGCCCAATTTTCAAAGAAATCTGAACAAAGTCAGCTGTCTTTACAGCAAACTCCTTCAATAGCTGAAATTTTACCTATGGGACCAATAACAAGATTAGAAACTTTAAAAAAGAGATGCGCTTTTTTCTTTCTGTGGTTTTTTTTTTCCTTTAATACCTGCACTCCTGCATTTGGGTCAGATGACTCTGCTTCCCCCTCGCCTACCCTCTTCTCAGTGTTCAAAAATAAAGCAGTAGAAGAAACAACTATTTGCTTAGTATAACAAAGGCCTAGAAGAGTTTGGGATTTTTTGCTGCTCCTGCAGGCTGAGTTCATTACAAAAGTATGGATGCTTTCTTCCACCAGCACAGCACTCATGGCAACACCCCACTATGCCCCATAAATGCATCCCTCCCAGTGATCCCAGTACTTGGCCAATACAGATACCCACTGACTGGGACACTTCTGGGGAACTGAGCAACCAGACAGAACAAAGATTAGGCCACTGAGCTAGTGGAAAAATAAAATCTTCACTCTATTGAATTCCTGGCTTTATAAACCACACCAATAATCAGACAGAATCAGTAAGACTTATTTCCTTTTTGTCTCTATCAATTGTTTTTTCTGTATTTTCCAACTCAGTTACAGTTAAACAGAATCAGTTTAATCCAATCTGTTCCCAACAAAAATGTTACTTTTTTATAGTTAAATACCATATTTCAAGTGTTTTTATTCAGTGAAAGACATCAGTAAACTTCCTGTTCAGCATCCTGCATTTGCTTTCCTTTCATTGCTAAATATTCTTCTGAAGTATATGGATTAGTTATTCTATAGTGAAGCTCTGCAAAATTACTCACCAGTATTGAGTGAGATTTTATCATACATCCATGACAAAAAACAGTTGGAAAAAATAAAACTGGAATGATTAACTCCAACCAGTGACAAAACTAAGAAGAAAATCCCATAAAATGCAAAAGAAAAAGCCATTTATGGCAAATATCATGAATTCCTGACGTCATAGGTCACAACAACATGTGACATTTCAATATTTTTTATTAAAGTGCCATTCAGGCTGTACTCACCTGGCAGCTGAAAGGGACTCGATGGTCCGGAGCTGGCTGGGGAGCTCGGGTAAGTGCTGCTGGCTGGAGAAGGGGGGTAGGGGCTGTTTGGCGAGATGGAGAATGGAGTGCTGTTGGGCTGCTGGAAGGAGTCCGGAAATGTCGCGTTGTGTGGCATGTGGGGCTCGTTGTGGCTGAGGTTCCTGAACTGAACTAGCAGACTGTGCTGGGGGTTGAATTCACTATGTCTAGGCACTAACACTGGAGGTAGAACTGCAAAAAACAAACAAAACCCAGATACATTTAGATTAAAACCTGAGATATAAGGTAAGAAATACAAATAATGTGTATTCTGCTCATTGTGATAATTTCAACTCTAGCTAGTGTGGAAAGAGGACCAGGGGATCAATCTGGCATGCCTTTACCCCATCCTCTCTCCTGTAATTTTTTACATCATGCTTGATGGAAGATTCAAATTTTACTCTTGCAAGAATCACAAAAACACACACATATTTCACACAACATGAAGATGACCTTTTTAAAAAAAATAATAAACGAAACCAGGCCACATGTGGCACATACTGAAATTCTAACACAGAAGTTCAAAACTCACGTCTGCATACATTAGGAAATCAGAGAAAATGGAAATCTCTATTGCTACAGGCAAACGATATAGTTACATATTGTCCTTTCCACTGAAGAGGAAAAAAAAATCTATACAGCCATATATTTTAACTTCAGGATTGGTGGAGTCTGGAATTCCAGTGCTGCAGCACTGCACTTGCGTACTACAGTCAATGCAGTGGAGTCACAATCACTTTGGGGAGCAAGGGCAGCAACTTCTCACCACTCTGTCCAGAACAACATTAACAACATTCTTCATCTATCCCACTGCAATCCCAATTCTCCTCACCCTCTCCCATGCCAGTACACTTTAACAGCAGGCCCCTTACCTGACATACATCTGACACATACCTTGCTCTAACTGATCACGTCATCTCTTGGTTCTATTCATCTCTGCCATCTCCTAACTGGAAGTCATGTGGGGAACTCTACACCCTAGAATTTTATTAATTTTTTTTTCATCTCCTCTGTTCATGTCACACAGTGATTAAATAGCAAGCCCCTGAAAGGCATCCAACATCCTTGCAAGGACTGAGATTTTGAAACAAGTTTCTCAAACTGAAAGAACACATCACTGCTTTCTATTTCATGGAAATTTTCAAAGGAAACTTTGCTACTAACTTTAAGGGCAGCAGACTTAAGAGATCTGTGGGAAAAAGGCGATTAATCCCAAAGAAAACAGCTAGTGCAGAATGGACCACACACCTCCCCCAAATCCCACCAGTAATGTACACTTTGAACATTCCTCTTCCAAACTGCCTCACACACCACTTCTAATTGGTTGTACAGTACCAGAGGAGAAGGAGGAGGAGGATGGAGTGAATAGCTAAGTGGTTACTAAAGATTCTGTTCAGTTTTTAGGACAGTAACTTTCAAACATACCTGGGCTCTCCACCCTCTTGTAGTGGTATGGATTGATGCAGACTTCCTTTTGTTTGGATCCAAAAGGAAATTCACAAATATCCAACGGCTTCAGCTCGTGGTGGCTTTGTAGATCCGGCCAGCGCCACACACGACAGTAAATCACGTGGGGAAGGCCTTTTCTGTGAGAAACCTGAAGCCGTCCATCTAAAGAGCGGGGGATAGTAACACACTTGCTGGGCTGCCCTGGACTGCTCAAGGCTTTCTCCAGTTCTTCCATAGCACCTTTTTTCTTTTTCAGCTTTTTTACCAAAGCATCAACAGCTTTTTCTGCCCATTTTTCTTCTTCATCTCCTTGTTTCCAGCCCAACAAACGCTTTACAGCTGGGCTAGTAAAGGAGAACAAACTGGCCATTGACGTCATTTGACACAAATCTTCAAAAGTTTGTTGGGTTTTGTCTGTTGGCTTTTTCGCTTATCTGTTTTTCTTCCAAATAAATGGCAGTGTATATACCCAAAGCAGTTATTGCAACTGATGAGCCGTATTATTTCCTGAAGGATGACAAATGAACATAGAGATGTCAGTGATGAAGTCTTCACATTAAAAATGGTGATCAATTCCACCAATTTAGTCCTAGTGAAGATAATTTAACAAGGAATTAGCAAACAAGTAAAAGCTGCAGTAAAACAAAAAGGCAGATATGAAAAGACTTTCTGTTTCAATCCTAGCATCGTGCCTGATTTTGTTTCAAAACAAAATCTTGGAAGTACTATGAACCCACTCCAAAAAAGTGATCAGTCCCCAAAGCTTTGCACTGATTAGTGGGAAAAGGGACCATCAAAGGATGATAGAGACAGCACAGTTCCTGTTAATACTCCTTAAATTGATTACTTTCTCTCAGAACACAGGCTTGACAAATATGCTTTAAAACTAATAATATATCCCTATCACAGTGCTACATTAGAAGACTAAACTTGCTATGAAGAAACAGGGAAGGGGCAGGGCGGAACACCAGTTCCAAGGCCAATACTACATGGAAATACTCAGCTTCTCAAAAGGATCTTTATTTCCAAAAAGGAAAAAAATCCTAAACCATCGGGTTTTTCTTGAACTCTAATTAGTTACCCCATGTTTTTGAGAGTATTAAACGAAATTAGGAAGAAACTGTAGATGAAGAAAACAAAGCACAATTAAAAGAAAAACCCAATGAAAAGCACAAACCAAACCTTCTCCAGCCACCCAGAGAGATGGACAACCTTTTTTTAGCTGTAGCTAATTTTATGCTGCACTTCCTTGTATCTTTTGAGAAGAGTATTTGAAGAGCTGGATATTTTTAGCTTTGGCCAAAAAAAAGTTGTTTTCCTCTCCCCAGAAAAAAAGAAGGGGGGAAAAGACATGGTGGAGTAAGCATCAGAAATGTGACCTTTACTACAAAGTGCCTCTGAAAGGAGAGGAGCAGAACAACTGGCTCATGAATGGTGTTTTACCACTCACCAGCCCTAATGCAAATCCTCCCCCCAGCAATTTAAGGAGTACCGATGACAAGAGGAAATGATGTGCTGTGGCAACAAACTGATAAGAACTTGTAAAATCCCTTGTGAATACTAAATAAGCAAGTATAGACAATGAGCAGCTGGCAAAAAGCAAGAGCAGAGCTAAGAGAAAGGATGTCAATAACAAAAGATGCTTCCTCTCTTGCTACAGAGACTGCCAAACAACATTGTCTCTCCACTTTTGATAAACCACGGTGAATTAGAACACCTACCCCAGCCTGAGACACCAGATCTGCACATAAGAGAAAAAGGGAGGGGGG
>VXBI01006775.1:480611-554041 GCA_013397375.1 Toxostoma redivivum | reverse complement strand
TGGGGGAGGTGAGGGGGGGGGGGGGAGCAGGAGAAAAAACTCCCCTACTCACTATTCCGACTCCATTAGTGTAGCCAACGAGAATTCCTGCTCTCTCTCCAGTAATTAAATAAATATTTAACATTGCGGGATTTAATTGGAATCCCTGAAGTTAACAATAGCCTCCAGCTATCGGTGTCGCTATCTCAGGGGTTCTGTTTTCACAGGGGGTATATTTAGATCTCGGCCACATCGCCCACTTGCATTACGAATAGTACAACCTCTCTCTCCTAAAAAAACAAAACAAAAAAACCAAACCAAACCAAAATAAACCCACAAACGAAAAAAGAAAAAAAAAAAAAAGAAGAAGATCGGTAAAATCTGGAAACTTTTATAAAGTGACGCCATCTCCGCGGATCTCCTTCCCTGCTGCACAACGTACTTCAAAGCGGAACAAAAACAGTGGCCGGCAGGCTCGCGTAAAAAAAAAAAAAAAAAAAAAAAAACACCCAAACAAAAAAAAACCAAAAAAACCAACAACAACAACACAGCATTACCTTCCAGCAATTAGTGCAGCTCCATTTTCTCACCTCTATTTGCCACTATCTCCCTTCCAAGGATCCCCGTTCCCCCCGTCCGTGCCGGGGCACAGCCCCGCCAGGGTCCCGGCGTGCCGGGAGCAGGGACGGGGCGGTGACACCCCGAGCTGCCGGCGGACAATCCACATCCCCGCTTCGGAAACTTTCTGCAAAACTCGTGTGTCAGGTCTATTTTTGCTTCCTTCTTTTACCCTGTAATATCGCCCTTCGTTCCGATGCAACGCAGCCATCTTTTTTGCTGTGCCTTTTCTACAATTCCTGGATTTTGCCGGTGTAAATCCTGGCTTTGCCGGAGCACGCTGATCCGTTTTGGTGATCAATTTATCTAGTTTGCAAAACGGGAACTACAATCACGGTGTATTGATTCTTTGCATTAAGTTTCTCTGCACAAAAAGAACAGGCACAATCAGAGATTTTAATGGATATAAATGTGTATATGCATATATAATACTTACAAATACATATGTATACACATGGTATGTCTATGCTCTCATCAACACGCACACCTCAAAATTGGGAAGTTTAATTAGGATAATTGTGCTTTTCGTGTAAAAATTATAAAGTATGAATGGTCTTTATACCAGGCCAATGTTTGCATTTTACTACTCTGTGTGTATAACCAAGATGGCAGAAATGGAGAGTAACATTTGTAAATGAGAATACAGATCTGCAAAGGCAGGTCGTTCTTTGTGTATCTACTGAGCTAAACACAATAAAAACTGATTAGTCTTGTTGACAACAGAGCTCACAGAGGTTCCAGAGTCCAGTTAACAGGAACAATTTAACCAGCTGCACCCCCTAGAAGAACCACTTAAAACAGAAAATCAAATTTATGCAATTATATGCTTGCAGAATCAAAACATTTATTATTAAAATACTGACATTATTATGATTATGGCTAATCATTAGCCCTTGCTCCTATTGATGATGACTAGAGCTGTACATGAATGACCAGCTCAACCCTCTCAGACACCAGTTCAGGAGAAACTTTGTCCACTCACACTGCAAGCTTGAGTTCCCTCGCCCAGAACATCAATGTTCTGAGAAGATTTGAGCCAGCAGTGGAAAGAAAGGTTAAGACCCCCTGTGAGGTGTTGGCTTGTCAAAGTCAGACTTTGCAAATTACTCCTGGTTTTCTTTGAAGGCTTCAGCCAGAGTGTGAGGAAGATACTATTCTTCTTGATATATTCAACCTGGATTTCTAAAAGGCTCCTGGCAACATCTCCCACTTGTTTTAGGGAGGATTATCTTCCAGGGAAGAGGAGGTAATGGTCTCCTAAAAGGTGTAACCTGCTCAGAAAAAAGGCAGCAAAGAGTGGCTGTTTCTGGTTCCTTTTCACAGCAAAGAAAGTGGAATTTCGCAGGGAAGAGTGCCCATTGGTGCTGCTCAGTGTGTCACTGGGTGAGCTCGAGAAGGCACTTAGGTGAACTGTGGATAACAAAGTCATGTAGAAAAGTGAAGATGAGGACCTGGTGTGAAGAACTGAAGGACAAGTTTCCCATACGGAGTGGGAAATAAAACGTGGATGAAATCCAGTCTAGATATAAATGCAAAGTAGCACGCACACAGGGGTGAAGTAACATCCAAGATTACATGATCTAACATATTATCACCCACTACCTATGTTTTGTAATAGTTCAGTGGAGGTATTGGATGAATTTTTGATCACCAAGGAGTGCACTGAACATCAGGAATAGCTACAAAAGCAATAGCAAAATGCTGGGGATTCCTGGTGCATATGCATCACAGGTTCCAGAGGGCCAGTTCTCCATCTCAATGAAGGAATGCTACATCTGGTAGAGGTACAGATAAGGCCAAAATGAGTGATCTGAAGATCAGATGGTTCCCATGCAGAGCATGCCTAAATAGTCTCTTCCATCTGGAAAAGAAACAGCTGAAAAGGGATACTAAAGACATCTGCACAAAGCCCAAATTGAAAAGGTGACAGAAAAGCCTTTGCCTTCAAGTTCTGGAGGAAGAGAGCTTAGCTACAGGCTTTTGAGAAGAAAAAGCTAGTTCTTCACTCAAAGTATAATAACAAGTTCAAATTTCTGCTACCAAACATTGTGGACACTAAAAGTTTACATTAATTCAAAAATCAAAACTGGTGACAGAGAAAATTCACAAAAGCCTGTTGAAGTTGTCAAATACAAGACACTGGTCTCTGGCTCTGGAAGTCTCGTGGTTGCAAATTGGTGGGTGAGGATTCCATGCCATCACTGTTTTCCCAGCACTTACAGTCTTCCTCTGGGCTTCCCTGTTGTGGCTGTTGTACAGGACACTACACAGGCCTTTAATCCCACCTGCAAGGGTCATGCTCGTGTTCTTCACGCACTGTCAGAAGACCTGTTTTTCATTCTGGACTTCATCTTTCACTGCAGTCATATTTTATTGTCTAGAATATCACAAATTCTGATCTTAATTTTTCTAAGTTGTGTGATACCAATTCTACCCCTTCACCATTCTATTTTATATAATTTAAATATTTCATATCTACATAAATTACACATATAAAGACGTCTGTTAATAGGAATAAAAGTCTTCTATTCAGAAACTGTGAAATTGCTTTAATTTATGTACTGCTCTGGCTTCCTCAATAGGCTCAGAAGCAAAGATTCCAAAAAGTCAGTGATGAGTTTACACTCTTAGTTTTGAGTTTACGACTAAAAAATGCATCAATTATTCTAATCTACATTAAGAAACTATTATTAAGAATTCCACATTAAAGGGCATTTAAATAGAAACCTCAAATTAGTGAAGCTTCAGTATGGTAGAGCATGACTATGAGAGTTCATAGCCCAGTGCAGATTCCAAGTGAGCGAACCCTGTTGCATTTTTTCATCCACATTTTTGTATCATTATGTACAACAATGACAGTTATGTTTTGAAACAGGAATCTGGTCTCTTCCAGTGATACCAGGGCTGTGTAATAATGGGAAATTTCCTTTCATGCCAAACAAGGAAAAATAAATAAGCTTTTTTGCATTTTTTCTGAAGAGAAAATGGTAGCCCAGCAGAAAAATCATTTGGCATTTGAAAGATTTTATTTGATGGAAAATAAATCCTTTTCAAACAGTAGTGAGGATCATCTAAGGGAGAAGCAACTTCCAAAACTTGAGTTTTGACGATGAGGAGATAGGATTGCAGCTGAACTTCGCCTTTTGTCCATTCTCCCCCTTCTCTAAACTAGCAGTAAAATGCAATGTATTTCATGAGGTACTTTAACAAATTTATATAAACCAGTGGAAGAGATGTAGGCCAGAGATTCTTTGGTCCAACTCAAAAGGATGGCAATATACTTGAGGAATATTTTATTATTGCACTTTCTAAGAGGAAAGTATTTCCATTGGTATTAGAAATACAAAGAAATATAGGCTCAGCTAGAAAATGCCACATGTCCAAAATCAGTCAGATATATCAGTGGCAATTTCAGGGCTCAAACTTTTGATTCAACCCCCAGTTTTGATTCCAAAGACTACTCTGATGCAGAGAATCTTGGGTGTGTAAACACAGAGCAGTCATAGTTGCTCTGCAGTTTCTACTACCCCTAAATACGGACATTTTGGAGTTCTGTAGAGCAAGGAGGTTTTTCCATTCTAGATTGCCAAAGAGCTGTTTCTGAGAAAGCCACACAATTCAACTTGAAATAAGCTCTTTCCTGCCTTTCTTATACATAACTCATCACACCCAGATTTTAATATTTGTGTTCTTGCTTCAAACCTACTCTTCTAATTTATTGTATGAGCGACACCTTGATTTTCATGCTGATTAAGAGATTTCTCAGAAAACTTTTGGTTTTAGTGCCCGGTATTATTAGTGGGATAGTTGGAACTGCTGATAGAAGGCTATAAGCATTAGTTTTAGGAAAATACTGATCAGTACTTACATTTAAGCATAAGAATAATCTCCCATATATTCAGTGAAGTATTTATGGCTGTGCTTTACTTTAAGCACATGTTTAAATTCAATTACCTTCATTTTAATAATGGACTTAAGTGCTTTGCTCTCTCAGGATAATAAGAACATTGGCATTTCATTTAGCTGGCTGAGCTTGTTTTTAAGTAAATTTTGTACTCTCAAACATAAACTGACAAACATGCAAATAAGAGTTACCTTTTTGCCTAAAGAAAATGATAAACCAAGTAGTTTTCCAGTCCATGAGGGGAAACACCTAGGCAAGGAATAGATTTTCATTTCCCTGATACTATCATATTAATTGTCTGGAAGTGAAACACTGCCTTGCAAGGAGGCTTTGTGCCATCTTTGATCTCCTTCTGTGCTTGAGCTAGGAGAGACATAAGTGTTGTTTTCCATTGAAATTAAGAACATTTGTTTGCTTGTTTTCTAGACAAAAGCAAATGTCTTTGAGACATTGTGGGCCATAGTTCCACTTGATACAAATTGGCATGTCTCTTACATTCCAGGGGAATTACACTAATTTTACACCTCAGAGTACATCTCGGAGGCTTTCCACGTCATGTATAAACTTGAATAGAGAGATTCTGTATCATGAGATGAGATCATAATATGCAAGTGTTTCACAGACATAAAACTATGAGGTCTGGGAATGCTTGACAGTAGCTAGTAAATACAGTATGGTCTAGTCATTAAGTGGGACCAATTGTTTATAAGCAGAATAAACCAGTTGGTAGGCAGAGCCAAAAAGCAGTTTTCTTTACCATGGCACTCCTAATTAACAGCTTTTCCCCACTGAAGCAATAAAATGAAAAATTATGGTTTTATTAAGTCATATGTGACTCAAAAAAAGCCCTTTCAAATGTCATTAGCACTTGATCCATTCACCAGAGAAATAACCATTTTAAAAACAAGTAAAAGAATAATTGAAAATTTTGAGCATAAAGCAGCTTACAGAACTGGCAAAGCTACTTCTCATGAAAATTGTGAACTGGCCTAAAACAATGCCAATTTTACCACCATTCAATGTTAAAGAAAATAAATTGTGTTACGTTGTCATAGTTATTTCAATTAATGTGAAATAAAAGACTTTCAGTATTTTCTAACGCTGTATTTATGGAACCAGACCAAAAGCAAGCCCAGCAAAATTGGAATTTCTGGTTTTCATACAATTACTTCTATAAATAATATTAGCAAAGGCTCAGTATGAAAAAAATGCCTTGAACACATGTAGCACTCTTCCATTTTTATATTGTGAACATTGCTGTGATTATTTTCACATGCAGGAAAATATATTCCTGGCTGAAGAACAACAATACTGAATGGGTATTGGAAGAATATCAGACGGAAACTTGGTACCTTCAAAAGCAAGAGTTTTGAGTGAATCGCGGTCAGTTTAGAGCAGCTCACCTCTGCAAGAACTGGCAGGTGGCTGTGGGTACAACCAGCACCTGAGCTGCCTCACTGTCTTTGTTTGAAAGTCAAGAGTCTGCTAAGAAAGGCAGGAGCCTCTTCTGAAATGGACAATGTAAACCCCCTCCCTCCAAATTATTATAATTCTGAAATTAAGGAGTTATCAGGCAAAGATATGGGAATAGGAATAACAGTTCTTTACTAGGAAAATTAAAAAGAAAATAAAATTAAAATGCAGTAATACAAAACAACAAAATACTGGCAGAGTTAGAATACAACCTGACGCCCTGTCAGTCAGGGTGTTGGTAGCAGTTCGATTAAATGGTGGCTGCAGTCCTCCTGCAGTGATTGATGTGGTTCTGTTGAAGCAGTGCTCCTGTAGAAGGTGCAGTTTTCCTCCAAAGGTCCAGTGATGATGTAGAAGGGTTTTATTTTCCTCTGGAATCCGGTGGAAAAAGGCTGCTCTGATATTCCAAATCTCAGGTTTTATCTAGGTAGGAAAGGCATGGCTCCTCCTCCTGGAAGATCATCTCCCAATGGGATGATGTAATTTTATCAGTCATGAAGGGATTCAATGGCCCATTAACAGACGATATCTTCCTGGAGAAAGGATGGGTTGTGGAAAAGATAAAGATGACTGCCCCACCTGGTTTCAACGGCTGGTAATAGAATACATACTGCTGGTTACATCCTGCTTTGCAAGCCAAGACACACACACACACTTGAGCATATCCATCATGTACCCCAGGGAGGTGGTCCAGCCCAGAGAGGTGGAAGGAAAGTCAGCTTTCCATCCTCCAGGCCAGTCTTGCTACAGGAAGTTCAAATGCATAAGAATGAAATGATACTTTGAGAAGTTTGCATGAGCAATCAGGGGTTTTCTCTCAAATTACAGCATATTGGTGCTGCTGGTGGCTCAAAAATTTACAGAAGTGTAATGCTAAGTAGGATGGCTTCCCCAAGTTCTGCCCTTCATCTGACTGATAAACACCTTTTTCCAAGTTGAAGAAATACTGGGTTTGGTTTGAAGACGCTGCTCCCTATGGCCTGCCTTTTGTCCTTACAACTTACTTTCACAGGCTTTGCATAATCTGTGTATAAGCCCTAAAGATATTGTTTAGTCCTTTCTTCTAAAAGGTAAAAAAATCTGAGGACAGAATGATTTCAAGCTGTTCAAATTCCTGACAGAGAAAACCCTGTGGTTAGTCAAAAGTAATCCTTTTATTTCCACCAGTTTTACAACACTATAACCATCACTTCCTGTTGGGTGGTTTTGAAGCTACATCAATGTGCAGGGAGAACAAAGTTAAACCATCCCATCTTCTGAGTACAGAAGGGCTTTGGAACCTCCATGAAACTTCATTTCCTTGTTGTAAATGCTAATAATTCAGGACAATTCTTCATAGGTTCTTTGTATTTAAACATCAAATTACATGCATGCAAGGCTTCAGAAGCACTCACATTCTGTGCTGCAAATCAGAGGAAAAGAAAGCAGTAGGAGTCGATAACTTCTTTGGAGCAAATCATCATTTACAGCTGGTTCACTATTAATGTGTACCTGAGCAACTACTCTGAGTTCATAAAGTTCAGTGGATTCAGTAAATTTAAATGACTTATTGTATATTAAAGGCCAAGTCATATGTGTTGTTATGCAGGCAAAAGCTTCACTGTTTCTTTCTGAATAGGGCCTGATTAACAACAGCAGAATTCAGCTCTATGTTAATGCACTATTTAGTGCCCCACTTTTGCACACTGCAGTGCTGCATCTGTGCCCATTTCATGTTCTCAGCTAAGTTAAAAGCCAAAAAGAAAGGATTGAAATGGTGCATTACAAGTATCTGACACATAGTCATGCTCATAAGCTGAATGACTTTTTATATAACCGAAAAATGGCCTCCTTTCCTGACTGGAGGCCTTTTCTAAATCTGAATCTGACTTTTAAAATTCTTTATGGTAGCAGAGGGAAAATCCCCATAATCTACGTTGGTGTTGTGTTTACAGATTGTCCTCCTTGCATGGGGCACAAAGAGCTGCCTGGTCCGTGTGTGGTTCTGCAGGAATCATCCATTTTTATCACTTTCAGTTATTGTTTCCTTCCCTTGCCACAAATATTTCCCACAGTGCCACTGTTTTCCCTTGGCCTCCTTACTCATCCAATCTAATAGTTAGGGGTACACTGGGCATTTTGTTATGCTTTTTTTTTATGTTCTAGTAAGCATGAAAACACTCAGTAGGGATTCCATTATGCTTTAGCACTTGTGTTGAAGGGTGAAATAACTTCACAGCCTGTCAGAGGAGTGATGCATCATGAATAGTTCCTTCCTTTATTCTACATATTTTTATTTAAACATTCCTAGCCATGTTTTGTAACAAGCCGTTTTCACTGTACTAGACTGTCCAGAGGAGGAGGATCTGTTTTAACTTTCAAATGACCCTGAAAGATTGGAGAGAAGCAATAAACAAGAACAAGAATCTCTGTGTTATCAAATTTTTTGCAGGGATCTAAGGCTGGAGAGCCAAACATTAGCAAAGAATTTTACCTTTGTTCAAGGTTTTGCTACCCTTGCTTTCAAAATTTTTCATTGTTTTCACCTGGGTATTGATTTCTTCTCAAACTGTGACAATTTTATCTCTTTTGTAATTTCTTTGAAGGCTGAATATGTCAGAATTTAGATGGAGAGAGCAATGGGCAAACCAGTGTCAAAACCCCATTGGGCACCTTTTTACTGAAAATCTTCAAATTTTTGTCACAAAATTCTATTTCCAACACAAGAAGATGTCAGCTTTGACATTTTTACTCTGTTGCAAGAATTTATCTCATTACCACATCCAGCTAAATATCTGCATCAAGCCTTTTATTAATGGACATCTCTGATGAGTGAAATACCCAAACCTCCTTTTAGGATATCAAATGTGTGAAGGTCATTTAGCCTTAGTGGGTGGCCCTGCCTGGAACGGACTGTGGCATAGTCAAGAATGGATCATCAGGGAGAACAAGAAGGGGCATTTTCCTCCCCTCAAAGCTTTTCACAGTGCAGTTCATTTCAAGCCTGAAGTTAACTGAGTGTTTCTGACTATTCCACCCCTCTGTAAGACAAATACCTCAACAATGGAAGGGTTTTGTATATGCACAAGTTGAAGTCAAGTCACAAAAAGTTTGCAAAATCTTCTCTGTCTGATAGTTTCCTTCTGGCTTACCCAGCTCCCTTTTGCGTTTGTTTTTGGAAATTCTCAGGGTTTGGCCAAAGCCACCAACTCTGATGGTGCACCAAACCAGGACAACACATGATCAGCACTACAGCCTTTATTATCTTGCCTTATGCACTGACCTATGCTTGCTGTTAACATTGCTTAATTAAGCCACAACATTGTATGTTCCTCCAGATGTTCACTTTTAAAACCAGTCTAGATATAAATTATTGAATACTAAGTCAAAAATCTAAGTGCAGTATCTTCACAATACTTGAGTCTGGAACATCTGTTGTCACTTTGCCCTAAACCTCATTCATGGTGAGCATGACACATGCTGCCCAGAGGCAGGCTGAGAGTTAGGTATGACTCAGAGTGCTGTTCATCTTCCTTCCCTAGGGTTTCCTTCCTCCCTGAGTCCAGGAAGCGGGTCCTACACCAACTTTCTGCCTGGAACAGAGCATGGCCCCATGGTGGTATCTCAAACTAACCTCTGGCAAAGAAAAGGAGCTCACTGCACACACAGCCCCATCAGTTCCTGTGACATCCAGGGAAGGGACAGACCTGCCCTGCTGAGACTACTCACTTTGGTGCTACCCCTGGTGTTAGTATCAAGAGCATGGAGCTTGTCCAGGGATGTGCTTAGCAAATCCAGACCTGGCCAGGTTTGAGCACTCTGTGCGAGTTCCTTCATTTCACTCAGCATCCACAGGCCCAGGATGCTGGAAGCCAGCAGCCATGAAAAGCAGGGTCGTGGCATGCAGAGACTACAGACTGTGCTGGCTCTGCCTTGCCCAAAGCCACAGGGACATTGTGATGGACCTCCAGAAATCAGTTGTCTCATATCAACCCCCACACAAAAGCCAGAGCTCTGCTTCCCAGCTGGTGCACCTGGGATAGTGGACCCCAAGGTACTTAAATGGAATTACAAGCTTCCTGTCTCATCTTCTGCTCCTAAAGCAAAAACTAGGGGGGAAGGGGGGGACAATACAGTAGTTTTTAAATTAGTCCATTTCCTCTTTGGAAAAGATGGCAGTGAACTGGACTTAGGCATCCTGCACAGAACCAGGAGACTGAGAGCCCTCTTCCTAAATCTCTGTAGTTCTGTGCTGATTTACAAGTCCTAAAGACAAAGTTCATTAACAATATTCCCCTTATGACCTGAACTAGAAAAATTCTTTTTCACCATTGGCTAGGAATATAACCTTATAATGGTACAACAATATTATCCTATTGACGCAGTAGAAGAAGATTCAGAACTGATTAAAATATATGGCTGTGTGGATTCAGTGGCACAGATGTGCAAACTAAAGGGTAGCACCAAAATAATTCCAGAAAGCTTTAGAAAAGCAGTAAAACATTTTTAATATGTCCTCAAGTATTGCCATTGATTTACTATAATGGGAAGAGTTGAAAGGAAGCTTTAGCCTCAAAACCCAAAGGAAGCAATAAGAAGGTCCTTAAAATATAATGGCAAATTTACATAAAATAAGGAGAAATTTTGGGGAAGTTCTTCACAATGTAACTAGGCTGCTCTTTTAAGAAGTCCACATAGTGTCTGGGGTTTGCAAAGGTAAATTTAGCAGCAATGAAGGTAAGAGTAACCTGGGGATTTTTTCAGTTCCACAATGTTGATAACAAATCCCTTTTGGTTTTTTCAGTTTTCTGAGAATTTTGAGAAAAAATTTTTTTCTATTTTTTCAAAATAAAATCAGCTTTTCTTTTCTGATCCATTTGTTATGGATGCAACTGTGAAAGCAGGATAAAACTACTGGCTGAATGTAGTGTGTGCTTAAAGGACACAGACCAGACTTCAGGCTCCGTCCTACCTCACAGACATTTTATCAGTTGGAAGAAAATTCA
Organism: Toxostoma redivivum; assembly: GCA_013397375.1. Taxonomy (NCBI): domain Eukaryota; kingdom Metazoa; phylum Chordata; class Aves; order Passeriformes; family Mimidae; genus Toxostoma; species Toxostoma redivivum. The sequence continues at coordinate 543,082 of VXBI01006775.1, read as the reverse complement.
TCAAAGCCCAGAACTGATTTGCATTTGCAAGCTCAATAAACGAGAGGGAATGCAGAAAAAGTAATCACATAGGAATGTACAGAACATTAAAATCATCAGCAAAAGATACTGTATAATCAAAACACAGGTGCTTCATCACCATATTTTCACTCAAGTACCCCTATCCTCAAATAACCTGTGCAAAAATCCCTGGAAGAGGTGATAGGAGGACTCTGGAGGATGAAGGAAACAGTCTGAGGAGAGCATGGAGCTAGCACTGAAGGATCACAGGCAGCAAAACCATTTTGGGTTAAGCTTCTTCACATCAATACAAAGCTGCCCAGTCACAGGCTAGACTCTCTGCTGGGTGACCTGCTTTTATCTTCCCAGAAGAGCAGATAGGACCTAATAAAGAAAATGGACCTTTAAGGTTTTCTTGGTTGTAAATTTTACAGTTAAGTCAACATCAGGTTGAGAAGCAGACTCTTGCTGAAGAAGGGAAGAGGAGAGGGCAGGGCTGGACACCACAGAGCTCAGCAGTGCCAGCTGCCATAGCGAGTGGCATTCTTCATGCTGAGTGTGCTGAAACTAAATCACAATGAAGCAGATGCTGTAAGTGTAGAAGTGTCTGCATCGCGTTACTCTGATCACACACTCCTCTCAGCAGGGGAAGAAAGGTGCTTGGACAGCCAGAGCCACTGAAGAGATGTGTCATATACACTTCTACTATCTCTGGCCAGAACAAGCAAGGAGAGGAACCATGTGTGCCCACAATTACAAACCAGGGGCCTGATCCACAGTCTGTTGAAGTCCACTGAAAGGTTTCCATTGACATCAGCAAGGGCTGGATGGGCCCCTGGAGCTTCACTGCATGCTCACAACATCACTACTGTCAGCTGGAGCTTCGCTGGGTGAATTTCAGGACTGGCTCAGATGCCCAGTTTCTTCTTCTCCTGTCATGATGGGTAAAAGGGCAGCCTGCAAGGACAGGGCTGCAGGTTTTTAGGGTGGTTCTAAACAAGGACCAAGCTTTGGCATATTGTGTAGCAGCCTTGGACTGTGCTAAATTAATGCCATCTGCTCCTGGCCTTCCTCCCTGGCCTCCTCCCTCAGGGGGCTTCTGACAGTAGAGAATAGCTGGAGTACAGTCACAAGCATCACGCCTCTTCCTGTCCCTAACACACCCTTTACACCCTTTGTTTCTCTGTAAGTGTCATGGGTGGAGTAGGATCCCAGTACGCTGGCTCCAAACCAGCTGGCAGCATCTGGCCAGGCTCAGCCCCATTTCTCCCAGACTTGGAGGACCTGAAGCAGGCAGAGCCTCGGCTCTACAATCTCCAGGGGTTAATGAGGGTTTTTTTTCACCCAGGAGAGGAGTTATTTCCAGTGACGTCACTCCCAGCTGAAAGCTTATGAACTTTCCAAATTCAGAGGAGAATTTCAAATACCATGTGAAATCTTTCTCACCCGAGCCGAGAGCCCTCTCAGGGCAAGGATCCCACTGCTAGTCTGAAAGTTCAAAAGGTAGGAGCCATTTCTCACTATCAGTGTTTGTGAAACCCAACTGAAAGGAAAGATCCTAATTACATTTGGCATTTCTAATAGTCTCCCGCTAAACAAATGACATCATTTGTGGCATTGGCAGTAAAAGAGCCCACTGTAAGGGACTGTAAACAACAGTCCATCCAGCCTCATTCTACTCTAACAAAGGAAAGGGGGGGAATCTCACTAAGTGACCATGATGCCCACTTTTTTTTTCAAGGATTAGACATATCCTGATACCTCTGCAGAATGAAACAGTGGATGAAGCACACCCAGAAACTGAGAGTTTTGGCAGCCCCGGGGAAATCTCTGCACTCTGCAAGGTGCAGCATCTCTGGCTGGTTTCTGGATCTGAATTTTGTGGTCTTAAAGATCTGTGAGGTTGATTTGAAGCTACCTCTGATCATGGAATGCTGTATTTGATATTTCCATGGGATGCATTTTCCAAAACAGTACTTATATTCTCAATTCCTCTTGGAAAAATGTGTGCTCCTTCCTCTTCACCTGCGGGGGTGGTAGCTCACCCCTTTGTTCAGGGGGGAAGCGATGGTTGTGCGTAAGCCTAGAAGGAGCTCCCTCTAGAGAGGAGCTAATCAGCTCTTTCGGGGATGAACTCCCCAGGATTTTGGTGTATAAATTAATCAACCTGGCCTTACCAAGGAAATACCATGATGCAGGAGCTGTGCACCAAATCATAATTAAGGGAACAGAGAAAAATCTCTCTATATAATATGGAAGACTGATGAATTTCAGTCTCAGGTTGTGTATTTTCTGTTTTTCCTGTGCAACAGCCTGTCACAGGGCTGTGCTTGGGATCAGGATGCCAGCTCAGAGTGACCCATGCTGCCAACACAGGAGGATTCTTCAGAGCTCTTCTTTCCTTGTAATGATCTTGCTTGACTCTGCTTAGTTTGTGATATTTGAGGGCATTGCAGCCTGAGGTGGTGCAAACACAGCCCATTAATTGTAACAGGATGCGGGTAAGGGAGGTTTGATATCTACATGCCTGTAACAGTAACCTTCATCCAGCTATTTTCAGCCCTTCCTGCGATTAAAAGCAACATTTGCATTCAGATTGCCCTTAGTGCATAGATGTGATGGATAATAAATTAAAAGTACACTTAAAGGACAATACTCATCTGTTCCATGGCAAAGAGATGCTTTTTTTTGTCCTAGCCAGGTTCTGTAGATGGATGCCTTTTGCCAGATTTCTTTGTAGGCAGTTGCATTCCCCTATTGGAAAGCAACTGTTCATTTGGTCTGGGAGATGGAGTATTATCTTAATACTTTACTACTCAGGTTTTGAAACCTTCTTCCTAGCTGCACTTCAGATACCTTCCTTATCCTAAGAAAATGACTTCACTTTGGTCTTTTTTTTCCATTTGCAAAAGTATGGGATACATTCTTGATCCAAGCCTATGGGAAAATCCCCTACTTATGAAAGGGGATGTGTTCATAATGTTCCTTTCTCTTATTAATTTAGTTACAAGGCGCTCTCTGAATCCTGTGCAGTATCACCATGCAAACCCTTTCACGCTAGTTAGGCTTCATTCATAGGAGCACTCGCCTTGTGGAGTGTGAAAGAGGCCATTTATGCTTAATAATGATAATAACCAGCAGTTGGAGACTGCGAAAAGAAAAGAAAATAAAACCCTGCAGAACTTTACAGGAAAGGACATTTAGTGTTGCCAGGAGGGTGAGGAGGTCAGACATCTGGTGGTTAGTCTCACCCTGGATTACAGGCAGGAATGCTTGGCCATGGAGGTGGGGCTGGGCTGGCCACCGTGGCACAGGCGCTCGCGGCCACTGGGACATCGGGGTGCCCCAGTGTGCCCCCATTTGCACCAGACCTCTTTTGTTTGGGCATGCAGAGCACACTGTGAGCTCATTCTGCATAGTCAAACTCCCAGGGAATTATCAGCAAGGAGAAGTTAATGTGGTTAAGTTTTAAGGAAAAATGTAGGAGATTAAGTTGGGGTAAAGACTACCAAGGGAATATTTAGGAAATCCCTCAGAAATCAAGTAATATTCATCCTTGTTAACCATGAAAATGCCTAAGACACAGGATCACAGAGACCTGTGTGCCCTCACTGTATGGTCCCAGCTTTCTGGGCACAGAAGCCAGTGACAAACCATCCTCCCACTTGTAGGTCTTTTCATAAGGAGCCCCAGGCATTGCTGCTTCATTCCACTCCTGTAAGGAAGAAACACTGTGAGAGTGTTGCATCTGAGAGTATCAAACCCCTGCAGAGTGCTCCTGAAGGGGCAGTGGGATGGAGAACTCCAGGGTCTCATTTGGCCAAGGTCACTGAAATATAGAGTAAAGCCTAGAATAATGCTGAGCCCACAAGTTATACTTAGTAACAAAGTGTAAGATCTTACCATGTTTTTCCTTTGGTCCTGAAATTTCAATCTTCCCAGCATTTCATTGTAAATTATCTCAAACATTCACTGTGTTCAGTTTATGTTCATCTCCATCTATTTTTAACAAAAAATAAACTCAAATGCACATTGGAGCAAGACAGTATTTCGCTGGAGTATCATGAGACTGCTTGATCACATCTTTTCCTGGCACTTAGTCTATCAGTTTATGAATTATTTTGTTACACTGAGTACATAGTTGATAGTTTAATGGCTGGGAGTGATTGTTCTCAAAATATGTATGGAGTTGTCATGAAAAAACAGAGCTAGGGTTGCTAAGGCATGGTTAACTTAAGGCATGCATTGAATTCTTTGTTGTCGTAGCTGTTCTTTTCTTGCCATGTTTGGAGAACATCCTATCTAGTGCAATCCTCCAGGACATCTTACTGGATTCCCCATCAGGCTATGACTAACCCAACTCTTTGAGTCACCAATTTGCCATCCCTGGGCTCTGGCCAGGCCTGTGCAGCAATGGAGGGGCAGTGATTGGCCTCCAGCACTGCTTGTTTGCAATACCAGGAATTCCTTCCAGCCCCTTTGAACTAAATTCTGAACAGACTTGCACTTCAACAGAGTATTGGGCTCCATGATACACAGGAAGGTTTTCAAGAGCATAGAAAAGTTCAGACAACAGTAAGAGCTGGTTTTCTAGAATTTGATTTTTAAGGGTTTTAAAAACACTGATTGCAACTGATGGGGTCCAAGATTTTCAGAAACACATATTGAAAGTGTCACCCTGGGTTTGCCAGCCACAGGCCATGCAGCAATTTGTTCAGAAGGGCACGCAGAAATTCCAATTCAAAACTCAGATAAAGAAGATTTTCATTTAGTATCTCTGTACTTCTGATAGACCACAGCATTTCTGCCTTTTCTTGAGAGAGCTCAGCTGACACCAGTTACATCTCTGGTCCTACCACTGGGAATATTTTTCATGCAGCCTTACTAACAGACATCATGTGCGTGGGTGGGATGTGGGAAGCATAATTACCCTAAAAGCAGCTCCCCATAACCAGCCCACTTCAAGATTCTCAGTAGGTTTAGTCTATGCCTCCCCATCTACACACATTGAAAAATATTATGTACCAAATCCTTATTTTTAAGCAAATATCTATGGGAAAAGAGCATTATTGGCAATTCCATGCAAGGTCTCAAATCCATGCAGGTATTTGAAACATGAAACATTCAGACTGAAACTCAAGGAGAAAAAAACCCCAGAACAACCAAAACCAACAAAAAACCCAACTCAAAAGAAAATAAAAGGCCAGTCTATGAACATATGGAAATAAAATTTTCAGACTTGCTAAGTGAAACAGAAGCCCTGTATTTATCTCAGAACATCCTATTGCTCTGGACAAAGGAAATTCATGGCTAGCAAAGAAAATAGTTTATCATCAAATCCAGTGACATAAACTAATAACTGCTCATTGCAATTGGAGTTAACACCTTTCTCTTAAATCCAGCAAATAAATATTCACTGCCCTGTATGTGATCTTCAGCCTGCAGTGAAGATGACCCCAAGTACATCCCAAGCACATGGAAAAATGATCAAAACAAAAAGCACATGATGGTTCTTAACAGAAATGACATTATCTGTGGAAGGGACAAACACACATGGCCTTCAGATTCATGTAAAACAATACCAGGGCTGCAGCAGGGCTAGGACTGGGAAAAGCAGATGCTGCCCAGAATGGGATCTGCTTGTGAAGTTTAACATGCACAACACACATCAGGAAATCAGAGCCCTTTCATGAGTCAGAAGAGCTCATGGAAAGTACATTTCCAGCAAGCATCAATGAACCAAATGACAGAGTCAAGAGGCAGAATTCAGCTGAGGAGCCCTAAGTTTACTTGGTCTGGTTGAGTTTGCCCATATGTTCAGCTTCTTGATAAGAAAGGAGCCAGATACAGAAGCAAGACCTGGCTTAAGGTCAGGAGCTACTGAAAAAGGTAGGAACAATTCTGCAGCATTTCCTCTTAGCGATGCTGTTATCCACAGCAAGGAGCAGAACATTTCAGCTGGTGCTTGTTCATGTAAAATTAAAAACTCACACAAGGTATAAGGATCCTTGAGACACATGGGGAGGGGGTAAGTCCCCCCAAGTCAAATGTTTTTGACGCCTCCAAAGACAAATTCAGTTTAACCTTCAAATCCAGAGCCGTTTATGCAAATGTAAGAAAACTGCTAAATTTTAATATGTACCAAATCCATTGCTTTGGCTAGAGACTCAGATTAGCCTTGGGCCAGTGTAACAGACTAAGTGATTTACTGAAGTCACCTTCACAGTGCCTGCCATAATTTTATAAACTCAATACAAGATGAAAAGAGTTTAGAAGCATCCAAAGGCCATATTGGCCTCCTTGTACAGTACAAAGCTGTGCAGACCGCATGGAAGTTACCAGCATTGTTTCTGACAACTAAAACATGTTAATTCTTTTAGCATTAAAGGGAGTTTGTAAAAACATCTTCATTCTTCTGCATTCAGAGCAACAGACATGGAAAATTTAAGCCATGTTTACAACTGAGTTAGAGCTAAGACATGTCTCAACCATGAAAAAAAGACAGATAAATCTCACTAGATAAAATAGACAAATATTGGTGGTGTTTATGTTCATGGTGTTGATGAGTATCTCCAGAGGAATTATCTCCATGAATGGTCCTGGTGGAAGGCATGGAGCTTCCTCTGTGTGCAGTTGGGAATTCATTGCTTTCTGTGCACACAGCTTACAGATGGGAGAGAAATAAACCTCCACACTCAGCTACAGCTGCCTGTAGAAATAGGAAAGGTCAGGTCCTCCACTCATCTCCTACACCAAAGTATTTGCAGTGAAATCTTGGAGCTCTAAGGAGGCAGCGAAGACTAAAGCTTTTCCTCATCGGTCACTACCAGGCACAAAGAGGTGATGGTGAGAGTCCCAGCGAGGAGGTGCAGGCATCTACATCCTCAGTCCTCACCACCGCAGCACTCCCAGCCTCCGTGGATCTCCTGTGGGATCTTGTAGAGCCACTGCTGTGCCTTGTGAGCAGGATCAGGTGAACAGCAAAGCACAGACCAGAAGTGACTTGGGAAGCAGCTGGGTCCTGTGCAGGGAGGTGGCCACAGCACCAGTGTTGCTGTTGGCAGCCTGCCCTGCCTGGGGCATCTGAAGGGCTGGAGCATCCAAAGGGCTTGCAGGGAGTGCAGGAGCTGCAGCTGCCCAAGGTTTAGGATGTGAACAAGCCTGTCAGGGCAAAGAAAAAGCAGCTTGTGCCCTAAAGCTGTTCTTCCCTTTCCTTTCTAAACAAAAAACCAACTTACTACAAGGCCCAAAAGATTATTCAGAGCACAGGGGTGACACCTTCTCTAAAAGGGTTTTTTAAAGAATCCTCTGCTTTTTCAGAGTGTTATCTTAGGGAGTGTTATCCCATGAGCATCACGTGAGGCTAAAACTCCCCTCTGTACCCAGAGTGACAACCCTCACTCTCAGTGAACCCAGCACTGGCACTGGCACACAAGCTGCCAGCCAGGAAAACATGCAAAGCAGCCACTTGAAAAACAAAATTCCCCACTTTCTTGTGCATGTGGAATGAGCATGATTTATCTGGGAAGGAATTTGCCCTCAGCGTTGATCTCCTTAAAAGAGACTGTAACTAAAATAGCTACAGGCTGCTCGAAAATTAACCAGTTGTCATGTGCAGTGCCCTTTACATTATTTCCCCTCATGCTAAACCCAAACTCTCATCCCAGTATCAATGTCAATATGTTCTTAGCCCCCCTCCAGCAGACAGGGCAGAGATGGGTGCCCCTGCAGGGTGATTGCTAATTCCACAGAGGAGCTGGAGCACCACTGGCACTGGCAGCTGGAGCAGAACAGCCATTCCCAGTCTGCCTGAGCAGAGGGCTTCCCAACAGCGGGAGAGTTATTTGGGAGGCAGGGAAGAAGCCAACTGACACAAATTGTTCACCCAGACAAACAGTCAGGATTGCTAGTATCAGGAAGCAGGATTAGAATCACCATTTGTTGGCACAGACATTATTGGCTTAATATTGTTTGTGAAACCTAAAATGAATTGACTGGGGGGAAGGAGGGGAATCAACCATCCATCAAAAAAACCTCGCAAACAAAACAGTCTGTCCTTTGTAGGTTCGTATACAAACTCTCCCACACAGCCTGGGACCAAGTTTTGGATCAAGGCCTCAGCTTGGCTTTCATTTACTGGCCAAAAACAACGGAGTGGATTTACAGGGGGCAGGGCTGGGTGATGTGAGGGAGGTTTTCATCTCCTTGTGTTGGCTGGGCTGGTTCATGTTTCCCTGTCTGCATCCCAGCTGTAGCAGCCTTTGCAAGGAGGAGGGAGAAGAATCCAACTCACTTTAAAAAGGTCCTGATGACTGCTCAGAGCTGGGTAGGATTTAACCCCTAACACCTACATCTGTCTGTCACCAAGAGGTGATATCAAATCTGACATGCATGTGGTGGTGGGGCACACCTTGGGCAGGAGAGCTGCTGAGGGCAGCAAATGCCTGAGGAAGCTCCAGACAATTAGGTGCTGTCCCACACTGTGGTATCATCAGGATGTTTGTTCCAGCATCATAAGGATGATGAGGTACCACCTGATGCAACAGCAGGTTTACCAAGTCTTTTAACTCAGGTCATTATTCACAAAAATCTTTGGTTCAGTCTTTTGTTTAGAAAAAAAACAAGCGGTTTTAATTACCCTTTAAAGACATCACTACAAGGACTGCCAGATTAACTTGCCAAAACAGCATTATTGAGCTCCTGGAAATTCATGGCAAGAAAATGTGGCTTTAATGTACCGCATTCAATTCCTCTTATTCAGAGGAGTCAGCAGGTGTATTTCTGTGAAGCACACATGATGCTAATGGAGACAGCATGCAGTCAACAGCCTGTGTCTTGCTAGAACTGGAGTTACACAGTTGGAAGGAAAAATATTCTTTTTCTCTTCTCCCCAGAGGTCTCCAGAGGCAAAGGGATTTTTTCAGTCTCTCAAGATCCAGGCTTTTTATTCCTCTCCGCTGCTTCAGCCAGAATTTATCCCCACCTCACTAAGCAGTTCACACAGTTCAGATGCCCCATTTCAGCAAACTTCCCTTGATGGACCAATGCCTAAATATAGAGGCACTTATTTATGTACTACTCTTGCAGTGTCAAAGTAAATACTAAGTGATTGTCTGGAACACAGCTTGAATATCTGCCCTAAGCAGCTGATTATTGCTCTTGGAGCAAAGCAGCACAGCCTGGTTCACGTGAACCAATGTCCACAGGAACAAAATCAGGGTGATGTCATAGGTGAGACAGGACAGATCTGTGTTTGAGGCACAGAAAACCTTCGCTGTCCTGCTCACTCACCCGGGGAACTGCTTTAATACCTCACCTGAAACACCACTATGTAGTTTCTGTACTCGCCCCAAGCTGTTGCAGTTCCCATGACCCAGCACAGCCTCTCCCATTTTCCTTCCTGCAGACCCAGGTCTCCACGAGGTGCAGTCACTGCCAGCCCCACAGTCATGCAGCACTCAGTGCTCCAGGCTGAATTCCATTTTTTTTTTTTTTTTGCAAGAAGAAATTGAAAGCTGCCTCTTGCACTTCCCAAGAGATTGACTACTGACAGTGGCTTGTGAGTCCACTGTTTTACCCCACAGATAAAGGCTAACTAAGTAAAGACAAATTAAGATTCACTGATCTGAAAGCGGGATAGCACTGTTTATCCTAGCCTCAGGCAAAGTGGACGAGGAACAATTCTGGTCGTTGCTTCCAAAACTGCTCCATCTGATGGTGAATTGATGTAAAACATATCTATAACCCTAGAAATGCCCTTTGCTCTAATCTTCCACCCCAAACACCAGCTCCTTTGTCAGCCTCGCAGGGTGCCAATGCTCACACCCAGTTATTCAAACACCTCTTAGCACAGGGGCTCAAGTGCTTAGGAGGGGGATGTTATGAAAGTGCCAACCACAGCTACATGTGGAAGGGACCCTCCAGACCACCAACTCCAGTCCAACATCTCCAGGGCAGCAACCTGGCACCTGTGTGAGAGTTTAAAGTGATGTGATGTCTACCCCCTCCTCCCCAAGCCTGGCAGTGCTCCCAGATGCAGCCTGGCCCCATCAGAGATGCTGTTGGTGAGTGTGCAGAGAGCAGTACCACCTCCAGATTTTGCATCCTCTATTCCTGGGAACATAACAGCAAGGGAAGAGTGACAGGAGAGGAAGAGACAGATCTTTATTGCCTGATTTTGTGCTCCCTAGGGAGAGCAGTGCTGGGGACCTCTCCCAGCTGGCCGGTGCTCATTCTCCCTCTTGATGCTGGTGCCAAGTGTGTGGCAGCAAAGATCAGGATTGCAAACTGGGTTGGGTGCATCCTAACATGAGACAGGAGACAGTTGGAGGAGGGAAAAAGGGAATTATTCTGCTATTTCCCACAACAAAACTCTAGATTTTGCTAATGAGAGATGAGGACATCTCCTGCAAGTAGAGCAGTTTGAAGAAATTATGCTGTTGCCCTTGTTTCATTAGACCTTCCTGTGTGGCTCGGAAGAACACAATCCTACCTGATGTCCTGCATCTGCTTTGCTCCATATCCATGTTCCTTTTTCTCCCCTTATTTTCTTTCCCATGCAGGTATTTGTAGAGTAGTGCAGCCAGCAGCTGATGGGCACAAACTCCCCAGCCCCTCTGCCCTCTGTTTCCCTCAGTGTAATGGGTTTCTGGAAACAATGTTGGATTGCTCCTGCTTACTAAATCAGTCCTGGTTTTTACAGCACCATTTAAACTACTTCCTCAGGAAATTTCACAGGCACACTGGCAGGCATTGATTTCAAGCAGAAAATATCCCAGCAGGAAACTTAAAAAGGAAAGATGTGCTGTAATTATATCTGTTCTGGGCTCACAAGACAGAGGAGGATGAGATATAAACTAACACATGGAGCTATAAGGTGCAGTAATGCTGTCATTAATACAATCAAAGCACTCCAGAGCACAATTCATAACAGTTTTCTTGCAAACAGAATTTTGAAGCTGAAGTGCACAGCTTTCTATTTGATCACACATGTGATCCCAGCAGCATTAATGTTAAATGGCACAGACCATCTCGTCTCATCACTTCATAATCCAGTTAGAGAGGCACAAACAATTAAATAACTGTGACAACTTCTGGTTCACAAAAAGAGTGGACATGCAAATCCAGCCTTTCAGTCAATTTCTAGAAACAATAAATGCTTTAAGAAAAGAAAGAAAAGTGCACAATGAATGGGGATAAGGACTCTGAGATGTATGAAAGTACTTCACACTGTCACAACAACAGACATTAATTTTACACAGCTTCTCTAAAACTACCTTTTTCTCAGCCAGTTTAGGATCTGCACATACAGTCTGCCCTTTACCTAACTGAAAAATTATCTGTGGTGCCTTTTCCCTTCAACGCATACATAATTTACAAAGCATTAATGGGTTTTAGGGTGATACTCATTTTCAAGTGAAATTCCTAAATGAAGAAATGAGGGTTGGGGTAGGGGATGACTAGATTTACAACCTTTTTTGTTTCAATTAAACTGATTTCAAGTCTGTTTTCTGAAAGGAGAACACTACTAACCAAAAGGTATATCCTAGTCTGCTAGTGTCCCAAAGCCAGCTCCTCATGTTAGGCAACATGGACAGTCCAGAGCCAGACAGTATCACATAAAGGTTTAGAGAGGGATTAATCCTCTCTAAACAAGGGTTAGACAAGATCATTGGGGATGAGATTGAAACCACAGACCTCATTGAACAGGCTGCAAGTGGGCACCAGGAGCCACTGAACAAGAATATTTTCACTTTTAATGTCCTTGCACCTGCTCTGGTGAAGACAGCTGCCCTGCAGAGCCAGTCCCTTCTCCAAAGTAGCAAAACCAGTAACTTCACTTATGAATACAATGAGGATTTTGCTGAGGTGTATCCATACTATTGAAAAAAAGAATTAAATCACTATGTAATTCTTGTTTCTAAAAATTTGTCAAAGAGAAACTTGGTTTTTTTTTTCCTGAACCTGGAGTAGCATTGTTATTTGCATTTGTGACATACAAATATCACATTTATTTATAACAGGGGAAAACACACTAATTTTAAATCTCTGCTGAGAGCAGATCTACCTCTTGTAGTTTGCGGGGCAGAGGGAATACAAACAGGAAATTCGGGCATAACTTTATAACAATGTTTTATAGATCAGCTTTGTGGACAGGGCATTCTTGGAGACGTTCCTTTCTCTCCTGGTGACTTGTTCCACTTTCCTCACTACAGAGCTGAAGAAGGTATCAAGTTTTGATTTCCCGGCTGGGTTTTGCGTTGTTAGAGCACAGCTATTTATACTCGCTGGAACAATGGGTGACCTTGGCCCGGCGGGAGCATCGCGCAGCCCGTGCCTGCATTGTCCCGCAGCATTCCCACCCCGCTGCTGCGCTCCCTGCCCTCCCCGAGCCGGCCAAGCCCTGCGGCGCAGGGCGGGGACATCACAGAAATCATAAACAAAGCGAGCGCTCAAAGCCCGACCGACAGCGTGTCCAAAGGCGGGGAGAGGTGATTCCTGCCTTCCGCGGCTAGCAGGGATAAACTTCCCTGCTGATCTCTGCATGGGTTTGGTTCTGGGCTACCAACAGCTGCTTCTTCCAGTGCAAGCAAACCTCTCCCTGGTGGGTTTCTTCCTTTTTTCCTGGCAAACAAGCCAGGTGTCCTGTTTTTCGTCCCGGGTGTTTTTGCGCTAAGGAAACTGCGGCTGGAGAGGTGCAGGGCGTACCCGGTTCCTTCGCCCTGCCGAGTGCCCGTGCCCTGCTCCTGGGGCAGCCGCTGTGCTGCGAGGGAGGGGGATGCTGCCAGCCCCACCGCCCTCGGCAGAGCTTGCCAGGGCTCTCGGGCAGCTTCCCCCGCCTTTGTGAAAGCACAGCCGCGATGTGCCCCCAGCCCAGGCCAGCGAGCGGCTCAAGGGCCCGGCAAGGAAGGAATATCGGGAATCCTTCCCGGAGCAGAGGTTTCTCTGGCTTGCCGTGGGGTCAGATGGACAAACCCGCCGTGTCCGGCCCTGCCCGTGGGGGAGTCCAGGACCGCGGAGGGGCCGGTGCTGCTCCGGGCTGGCTGTGGAGCCGAGATCCCCACCAGAGGGACCTCTTGCTCAGAGCTGGGAGCCGATCCGGCCCTCCTGCCCAGAGCTGGGAGCCGATCCCGTGCTGATCCCGTGCCGATCCCTTGCTGATCCTGTGCTCATCCCGCCCGTGCCCAGCGCCCCGCTCCAGGTGCCCAGAGGCAGCTCTGTGTTGTCCTGCTTCTCCCTGGGTCATCGCCTGGGTTCAGCTCTTCCAGAGAAGAGGCCAGGATTTTCTGGGTAGGGTGGGGTGGGGGGCAGCATCTCATGTCCCTTAACAGGGGGACGGGGCAGGAGGGCAGCCCCACCTTGGCCGAGCCAGCACAGCTCCCCTGAAATGGGACTAACTCGGCTGAAATCAAATCCCTGCAGTGACGGGGGGAGCAGCAGCTCTCACTTGGAGCCCAATCTCGGATGAGTATCTCCAAATATAACTGCCAATACCAGGAGAGAAAAGTCCTGTTCTCATTTTCAAAGAAAAGACACGTGCTCCTTGTTCCAGCATCAGCTGCCACCAGTGCATGTGAGGAAGGAAGTGCAGGAGTGAAAAGGTGCATTTGGCCTCACAGCTTGGCAAAGCTGCTGAGGAGCCACCATGTACACACAGCAAGAGCACAGGGACTTAAATGTCAGCAACTTCTATCCTTCCACACCCATTCCGGATCAAACCTTGGTGAACAAGAGAAAGTGTACTTGCCCATTAGACAGACCAAGATCCAATAACTATTCACAGGGAATCACATTCCTTTTCTACCTCATTTAGACCAGAACCTTGTATTTGCAGTTTAAATCCAAGGAGAGAGAGAACATTTCATCTCCCACCATAAAATTTGTGTAGGGATTTAATTCTGATTTTCAGATTTCCCAAGCAGAATGGAATTGAATCAGTATATTTGCATACAAGGGTTTAAGTAAATGGATTCCTCATCTCCCATTAAAACCACTTTCTTGTGGGATCTTCCCATCCACACCTTGGAGGAGAGATGGAACACGTATTAATGCCCAAGATCAAGAAGCCAGATACAACTAACGCTTCCACGGGTAGACTGGAGGTTGAATGGACCAAGGGGACATTATCAGAGTGTCTGTTTAAGGCTGCACAATTTCCTCCTTCTTCTTCTAGCAGGATCCTCAGCTGGCAGGGTGCCCAGGGGCAGCAGGAGTCTCCCATTGAAGCAGTCCTGAATCCTGGCTGCTCTGGTGGAAGATTTTTTTCTCTAGCATAAACCTGAGTATAATTAAGCTCCCACAACAATTGGATTAGAGGTTAGATTGCCTCCCCAAACCCCCTGGAGAGCCACAAGAACAAGGAGTGAATATGGAGCTGCAGTTTGTGCCAGCACACACCTGCAGCAAACCCAACCAGCCTCGCAAACAGCACCCAGCAGGTCATGGAACAGGGAACATGTGACCCAGCAGTGCCCACAGCAGCCCCTGCCTCCCCTTTCCCCAGAGCTTGAGTTAGCAAAGCAGCCTCAGAGCAGGAAGGCTGGGATGGGGTTTAATTGCTGACGGTATTTGCAGAACAGGTTCAGGGGTGAGTAAACACACACAAACATTTATGAGTAGAAGTCTGTGATTAGGCCCAGTTTCCAGATGGCTTCCTTGGAAAGACTCTGGGATTGCTGCTCTGTTGCAGCATGTGTGGTGCTGTCTGGAATACCACTTTAAAACCTTTCTCAAAAAATGCTTAAAGCACAGAGATTTCCTTCCAGACCCACATTCCCAGCACCACCTGGTACTTCCATCCAAGCTGCATGCCCCAACCACATCACCAAATTTTACAGAATTTGGTTTTAAAAGCCCCTTCTGCCTCACATCATCACCAAAGAGATGGCTGGCAGTTTCAAATTTTATTTCTGCTGTTAAAACATCCATCAGCTGTCGGGTGTTTTTTGCTTATCTGATGGCATCGCAGTTCAAACATGCTCTGAATGCACCACAAATCAGATCTAGATTTTTAAATGTGATTTTGTTGTGGAACAATTTTCAGTGGTGATAGTAATGGTAGTTCTAAATGGTACCTCAAAAAAGTGCTGGTCACCCATATGTAGAACTCCATCTGTTTAATAATAAACTTTGTACTGTTTAATACTGAGGTGGTAAAATTCCAATCCCAAAATTGCCCCCAGCCTTCACAAACATCTTGTGATTTCTTGCCTGAGTGATAAGGTCCAAAATGAGCAGCCTTTCCATGAGTGAGAAATACTGACTGCAAGCAAGAATCACCAGGGCTCTTCATTATCCACAGATTAATTCTTGTATTGATGTTAAGGGGGTTTCCTTTCCTGATATGATAATTTCCTTTAACTGCTGAACTTGGAAGGGAGCCATCCCTGTGCAGTTGGGCAGGGCTGCACTGTACTGGCCATGGAGATGGTATTTTTGGAGTGCAGGGGCTGCTCCCAGTTCTCTGCTCCCCAAGTTTCATAATGTGGTGTCAGGAGGACTCATCTCATAAACTTCAGCAGTGAGATGCTCCAGCCACACTCTGCTGCCTGGCAGAGGAGGAAAGCCCCCAAACTCTCCTTTGGTTTGTTGCCCACACAGGGGCATCTCTGAGGGCTGCGCTGTGAACACAGCAGCCCCATGACAACTCCTGAATCTTCCACTAAAAAGCTCAGGTGCTGTCTAGACTTAGGTTTTCTTTTTTGGGCAAAGAGTGTCTTCTCACCAACAGTGCCTGATGTCCTCAAAATACCCCATCCTTTCCTGGCCCTTTGATAGTTTAAAACCATTACCTTTTATCCTAAAAAAGATCGATTTAGGTTAGATGTAAGAAAGACTTTTACAATGAGGGTGGTAAAACACTGGCACAGGTTCTCCAGACAGGTGATGGATGCCCCATCCCTGGAAACATTCAAGGTGAGATTGGATGAGCCTCAGACCAGTTTGGTCTAAAAGGTGTCCTGGTCATTATAGGGATGTTGGACAAGATGACTTTTACAAGGTCCCTTCCAAGCCAAATCATTCTATGATTCTGTGATCCATCACATTACTTTTTCTCCTCGGCACCCTCGTGGTCCCTCTGCAGCCCCACAGCTTTCACTCAATGGCACACGTGTGCAGATGCTGTTTTGATGGGTGACTGAGCAACATGTCCCTGCAGCAATCTCCAGGCAGCACTGCACCAACATCTGCTTCAAACCCTGCTTCCTCAGTGCCCCAGATGTGATTTCAGCACAATGTCATGTTTCATCAGTACCTAAAGTAGCCATGCTCTAAGGATTATGTGTCTGCCTCATCACACTGCATGTTGCTCATTAGAACTCCACAGGTTTGAAAGAAACAATTCAACAAAAACCAAAGACCTACAAAGGAGAAAATATTTCTATGGCCAAGTTGAACTCCCACTGAATTGCCCGTAAGTGTTTCCACTGACTCCAGGGTGAATTCCCTCCAGGGCCAGTCACTATCTGGGAGGCAACCTATAAATGGATGATATTTCTGTGTGAGTCATCTATATGTACAGCCAAATTTAGCTTCTTTCTCCAGTAGGTCTTTTGTCTTGTCATTGCTGTTTATGTAAGGAGTCTGTCCTTCTATCACCTCAACCCTTTAATGACCAGACACTTGGCATCACACACAGGGTGGTGGCCACAGGCTGCAGAACATGAAGCATCACCTCCCAACTTTCTGCTTGAACATGAATTTATTTCTTCCTTCATAGAATTGTAGAATTATTTTGGTTGGAAAATGCATTTAAGTTAATCAAGTCCAATCTAAAACTGACAAGTTCACCACTAAACCACGTCCCCAAGTGCCACAAATCTTTTAAATCTCTGCAGGGATGGTGACTCCACCACTGCCCTGGACAGGCTGTTCCAATGCTTGACGACACTTTCAGTGAGGAATTTTTTTTCCTAATATGCAATCTCATCCTCCCTAGCACAACTTGATACCATTTCCTCTCATCCTGTCACTTGTTACCTGGAAGAAGAGACCAACTCCCACCTGGCTAAAACTTCCTTTCAGGGAGTTGTAGAGAGCAATAGGGTTCATCCTGGTGTCATCATTTCTTTATGAGCATTGCCTTCTATAATAAAAATGTCTTCCCTCCATTCTGAGATAGCACGTTGCCATGAAGAAGAAAGAGGGTTTCAGAAGACTGCACTGGTGTGTGAAGGTGTTTTGTTAGATGGCACCAAAACAAGTGCTTGCCCAGACTCAGGTCTGAGGGAGCACACTCATGAGAAGTTGGGCTCCCCGGCATCTCCAGCAGTGCTCTGGTTGTACCAGTTGCCGTAGTTCCCAGCTAGCTATTGCATCCTCCCTCACTGATAACTTTGTCTAACCAGCAATGTAAGAGCATGGAGTCTGGAAAAAGATATCTGGAAATCATGCTGGGAAATGGCTTTCAAAGCCAGAACACAGCACTCAGCTGTTACCTGAAATCTGATGAGCAGCATGGGAGCAGGGAAGGAGCTACACCCCCAGCTTCGCAGATCCAGACATCAGAAATTACCCAGTAAATTCTGTGGCTGGAGAGCTTCAAGATGTTTGAAAGAAATTAGCAGCTTTATCTGTTAAAAGGGTTCAAGCAAAGTGAGACCAAGAACACCGAGAAAAAGAACCAAACATAGGAAGTAATTATTTGCTTCCCAAAACTACCACTCAAGTCAATTTGAAGGGATTTAGAAGCACCTGATGTGTTTTGAGAGGGGATTGCTGAAGACACTGGCAGGGAGAAGTAATGTAGTAGAGAGAGAAGCCCTTGAGAAGTGATGAGACTTTCCTCAGACCTTGTGTTTGAGGCAGAGGAAGAAATAAAAGCTGTAATTACTCAAAGGAAACCTTTCCAGAGCCAAGAATTAGCCAATTAAAATAAAGGCAGATAAATACAGGACGAGCCTGAGGACAAGCAGCAACTCCATATTCCCAAACCGACCCTCTATAAACAACATTTTCTGCCAGAAACTGGGCTTTCTGTAAAGACACAGCCAACCCCCACTTTGAGGGACTTTAAGGGGCACTTCTGGGAAAACAATTTGTGCCCTGAAAATACAATCATCTTGTTTGCCAACCTGTGTACTGCTGACCTGTACCTCAAGCACATCAAAGCCAAGGCTTTTACCAGCCACATCCCTCCCTCCATGAGGACCCATGACCTCAAAGACTCACAGATCCAATGCACAATGTGATGTTGTCAGAGAATGTCTAATGACACCTCTAGACAGAGGGACAGGATCACATTCAGAAAACAGAAGAAATGGAAAAGCTCCATCTCCTTTGCGGGTGTTTTTCCTGCTGGAGCCAGGAGAGATGTGCTTGGCTTGTGCTTGCTCGCCGTGCCTGACACACGTCCCCTGCCCATTTGGACCTGCCCAGTCTTCACTGACTGAGTTGCATTCCTGCATTACTTGGCTTAGAATCCTGGAATTGTTAAGGTTGGAAAAGACCTCCAGTCTTTGACCTAATTCCCCTCTGCCTGCTAAGCCATGTCACAAAGTGCCACGTTCATTTGTTTCTTGAACACTTCTAGGGATGGTGACTCTGACATTCCACTTAACAGCATGATTGACCAAATGTAGTCCTAGAAGGTGTTGAACTCCCCATGGGCTACAGCCAGAGGCTCAATACTAATGTCAGAGATGGCCAAAGTAACTTTTTTCAAGCTATGGAAACTGGGTGTGTAATGGCTGCTTCCTAGATCAGCTTTCCTACACTGCTCAGTGCTTTTGTTCCACTCCTCATTTCTTGGTGTTAGAAGTGCAATTGTCTTCACCTTGAAAGATGAGAGCTCAGATTTTCTCTGAGGAAGGAAAACATATTAAAATATAAATATTAATGTAATATTACCTCTGAAAGAATAGTTCAATGACAGTTCATTTTTCCACCTTAAATGTAATTTTCAGCTTTGAAAAATTCCATTAATTTAAATTAAATTAATTGATAGCAACAAAATTAGAATCTAGATAGCTAGAGAGATTTCCTTTCATTTACAATTCTTCCGCTTTTTTAATTGCTTGGCTCAAAAGCAAGCAGAGCTTTTCTTATCAGTCTTACATGCTTATTGTTAATTTTCTTCTGTAAACGAAACTTCAGACATCTTCCTTGTAAAAGCATGCCAGAATTTACAGTGGCACCACACTAAAGCAATAATTCCTGCAGAAACTAAGCAGATTTCATTATTGTCAACATGTTTTTCACATCATAGGAAAAGGTTGGACAATTCAAATGTCATATAAGAGGTGGGATCATTTTACTAGAGGAGAAGACTGGAGGATCCCAGTCTCTTGATATTTTAACAGTTCTAATTCCTCCTACATGGCAGAGAACACAACTGTAGAAATAAATAGAAACAAAATACTGAAACCTTGTAAAATACTTCTAATTTCAGCAGAATTTGGATCAGCACAGATATTTAGAAATAACCTTATTTTGCATCTCTTTCAGCTTTTAGAGAAGGTTTTGGCATCACTTTAAGCTGGAGAGACTATTGCTGCATGAAACAGGTCTGCAAGGAGATTTGTTAAACTGAGGAAGAAGCCAGAAAACTTTAAAGAGAGAAATTCCTCCTGGAGGCCAATGTCTAAATTAATCTTTAATTCTCTATTCACCCTGTGCAGCCCCAGGAATTCCAAGAGTGCAGGGAGATTAGACATTTATCTTTACATCCTCTCAGCATCCCATTAATTTTGTTTTTATTTTTAAGGAAGCCTTATTTGTCTCTCCTCACTTTCTCATGCTGTAGCCTCTTGTTTGAAAGTTTAGTGACAGCAAGGCCAGCTTGTGCCAAGGGACAGTTCCTCAGTCTGTGTTGAAGAGTTCAGCAAAGGAAGAGAAAATGTCAAGAGTCCTTCTTTCTTTAACCCTGAAACACATTGTGATTTGGAGGATCTGCAGGGCAAAAAGCCCAAGAGGTAATAGGAGAAACTGAGTACACAGAGGAGAACACAGAAATAAGTCTTTTACCATTTCAAGAACAGAGGCACTTTCAGTCTGTGATCACTAATAGTAGGACAGAAAAGCTCAAGAACAGTCTTTAGAGCTAAAAGACCATTGTTAAAATGTGAAAGGGTGCAGAGGAGAAACAGAATCCCAAAATAAACACCCCAAAACTTGAGGAGCCTCATACCTTTGGGCTGTTTTCCACAAGAAGAGACAGAGAGGGTGATGCCTAGAGACCTACATCTGTCCAAACTGGAGCTCGATTTCTCCCCCACAGTTTATGTACATGGTGCTGCTGAACTGGTGGCAGAGGAAAGATTTAAAGAATATAAGAGAATACTTTTTTCCATTTACTAGCCCACACCCAGGTTGTTCCACCTTCCAGTGGAGTAACAGAAAGTCCACCAAGTCCTGACACTGTTAAATAAATTGAAGTAATCTTAATGACATGGCAACAGACACATATTTGTGCTGATGTTTAACAGATGATAAAGAAATTGAAACTACAGTTGAGATTTGTAGTTGATTTTTGAAGGATTTCTTGATGAGACCATCAATGCTGACCCCAGAACAGTTCAGTCCCAGAGAGACTAAGGCTCCAATGTGCCTTATCATCACTACCAGTGATTGCTAGAAATGTTAAATCAGGAGCCAGCTGGTGGGTGCATGGCCCATGCCTGGCTCTCCATCTGCATCAGCATTCCAGATTGCATAGTGGAATAACACAACCACACAGAGAGCCACAGTCTTTGAAAACCACAGGGCCCAGCCAAAGACCTGAGCTTTTTGGTTGCAATAGAAACAAAATGTTTTGCAAATAAAATCGGAGTTGAAAGCTTTCTTCAAGACCTTAGGGTCACACTAGAATTTAACATGCTGATTACAACCAAGAAAAAAAATGGCACATGCTAGAGCAATAACCAGGAATCCTAATGGGTTTGGTACCTAATGGCACTATCCTGGTTTTGGTTTTGACCATGAATTACCATGACTACTATTCAAGTAGTGTGCCATCAATCAATTTTTTAAGTTAAAAATTAACCACATCTGAAGGGAGGGAAAGACTTCTCTTGAGTTGAGGCTCATTGAAATCAGTCCTGATTCAACAGGGCAAAGCAAAGGCACTTCTACTTACTATGAAACATTGGTTAATAATTGCTTAAAGTGGATCACAGTACAGTAGCATATCTAAAACAACTTTGTGGATGGTGAGTTGGCTGCAAAGGAAAACCCTGGACACAAAATATTGTAGACAGAATGAAAGCTTGAAACAGCAATAAATTTAAGGAAATGATTTCTGAAATCTCTAGGCTGTTTATGTACAGTCTGAATATATTAAAACTGCTGTGCTCTTTCCACAACTGAAATACTTGATATGCTTGAAGGAACCCTATGTAAATAGGCAAATAACTTGCTTATATTTTCTTTAGCAAAACTGACATTTTTCATGGCACTCACTGTGTGAGTCATCTATATGTACAGCCAAATTTAGCTTCTTTCTCCAGTAGGTCTTTTGTCTTGTCATTGCTGTTTATGTAAGGAGTCTGTCCTTCTATCACCTCAACCCTTTAATGACCAGACACTTGGCATCACACACAGGGTGGTGGCCACAGGCTGCAACATGAAGCATCACCTCCCAACTTTCTGCTTGAACATGAATTTATTTCTTCCTTCATAGAATTGTAGAATTATTTTGGTTGGAAAATGCATTTAAGTTAATCAAGTCCAATCTAAAACTGCCAAGTTCACCGCTAAACCACGTCCCCAAGTGCCACAAATCTTTTAAATCTCTGCAGGGATGGTGACTCCACCACTGCCCTGGACAGGCTGTTCCAATGCACTTTTAGTGAGGATTTTTTTTTCCTAATATGCAATCTAATCCTTCTCTAGCACAACTTGATGCCATTTCCTCTCATCCTGTGAGAGTATTGACACTATTGCTGTGAGTATTGCTGTGAGTATTGACACAGCAAGTTGTTTTCATTTTCAAAATGGGACTGAAAAGAGGAACAGTAATGTGAGAGACCATCCCAGGAAAACAACACAAAAATGTGAAAAACACCCTGATAAGCAACAGCTACCTCCCCTGCCCTGCTTCTGGAGGAGAAACTTCAATGTCTGGAAAGAACAGCCAGTGCAAAGCAATAGGCATTTCCAATGAGAAATTCTAGTTTCTTTACCTGTCATTAAAATTTCCACTTTTGTGTGCAGCACCTTCCTGACCTCTTTTTCCAAGTGCTTCAAAAGAACATTCTCTTTCCATTATCTGCTTACTCTTTGAAGGAGATGGTTGTTTTGGAGAAACCAGCCAGAAGCTTGTCCAAGAGGCTGCAGTTTGGACATGAATGCAAGAAAGGAATAGCTTTCAGTATTAAAAAGACATTTTCCATTAAAATTTAGATGTCAAGTGAGTAATACAGCATGTGGAAGGCTACTGCTGGGAAGAGATGTTCGTGTGGTAGTTAATGAGCAAAGGTCGTCCAGCCCTTACAGCCTCTGGAACAGCCTGGCTGTTGGAGACGAGACAAGAAGAGCTTGACTCAAAATCCTGTGGCCTCAGCCCAGCCTCTGCTAATGAGTCATTCTGATCTGGGAACATTTCTTCAGCACAGCTGCCTTCAGATCTGAGCACTGACATGCATGGTTGAAGTCTTCAGAGACACAGGAGAGACAGGCACTGTTCCCAACATCCCCTTCAAAAACAGGGAGCTCCCCCCTTACTCAAGTAGTACAAGTGCTGAAAATAGACAAATCTTCTCTGTAAGTTTTCTCTCCTGAAAAACACTCAGAGATGCAGAGCAGCAGATCAGTTTGAGGGAATCCACAGAATCTCAGAGGAGTCACCTGGGCAAGCCTGTTTGTGGGATCTCTTGAGGGAGAGGAGTCCTAAACACCTCTACTAGAGCCAGTTCTTTGCACCAGCAACAGAAGGCAGGCTGAGGACCTGTTCCTAAGCACCAAGAGACACCTGGAGGCCAGCATGACTTGTTTTAAGAAAGTTTTGTGGCTACAGAGCAGTTCTCAGCTGCCCTGTGGCAGACCAAGGCCTATTCTACCAAGTGTGACTTAAATAGCTTTACCTTTATTCCTATGATTTAATGAATTCAGGAGAAGCAGGAAAAACTCTAAGTAGCTCCTGTATTCATCCAGACCTTGCATTTGCTTCTGACATTTCTTCTTTCCCTTCTCCCTTGGCCTCCCAGGGCCAATAACATTTCCATAGCATAAGCTGGAAACAATTAAGGCAGAGACAACAGAAAAACATCCTTTACAGATTAGTTCACGTAAGTAATTGCATTAGCCTTTTCAGCAGACTGTGTTAAAGCCAAAAGGCTCCTGGCTTCAGTGACTGCAGGAGGTTCCAATTATAGTCACCCTTGAACAAATAAAAACACAGGCTTGCTGCAAGTGACTGCAATTCTGCTCCTACAGTAATGGTGTGACACAGTTAGGATATATCTGACTCCCAGAGACATGGATATCTATTCTCCAGAAATAAATTAGTAGAACCAGAAGAATGTGGATGGAGTTTATAGTAAACATCATTACATTGCAACCTTACACTAGTGGTAGGTTTTCTACATAAGGCTCATAAAATGCAAGGCATCTGTCTGTGCAAAATGTAGAGTAATGGAGAAAAAAATCCTCATTAAAGTCCAACAGATGAAGTACAGAACAAATTCCAGAGTCTTTGCCAGATTGAGCTAGCAGCAATTGCAGCCACTGGAGAACAAGCCTTTATAGATGTCTGCATCCCATCAGCACATAGTTACAGAAGAATGGGCAATCATTCCCAAATAGATCTTGTGCCATGCTTTGAAAGGCCACACAAAAGTGAACATGCACTTTCTACATGGATGGAGCTTCTGTAGGTAACAGTGGTATTACAATACTGCATTATATGTGTACTGAAGTACATAGATTATGTGTCTATTAAAGTTTATTTGAGTGGAGAAGCAGATTGCCCAGGGAAGCTGTGGATGACCCATCTCCAGAGGCATTCAAGGGCAGGTTGGGCAGGGCTGTGAGCAACCTGCTATAGTGGCAGATGCCCAGGGCAGTTGCAACTGGGTGATCTTTAATATCTCTTCCAACCCAAACCATTCTGTGATTTGCTGGTCTGACAGCAGTAGCCAAAGCACTTTTAGGGCTGAACTGCAGCAGCAGGGGCTTGCACTAGGTGATCTTCAAAGGTCCCTCCCAACCCAAACTCTTCAGTGATCCTCCCAGCACCATGGGAGTAGGGAGGGGCCAAACCAGGAGCTGTCTCACGCCCACACAGGCAGGCAGGTGACCAGGGCCATCACAGAAAGGGCTGCGAGCTGGTGCTGCACCATTGCATATTTAAATTCTGGACATGGTTGATAACAGCAGGGGAAACAGAAGGTTTCCAGAAAGGTGTGGGCTGAAGGAGATAACTCAAGGGTACATCTATGAATAGCTCCCTGGTGGGTGAAGCTCTTTTAGAACACAAATCTTTGGTTTTGGATCAGTGGCACATACAAGTCACCAAAGAGTGGGACTGTAAGGGGTAAGTCAGCCCAGTAAGACATATGTACTCCAATCCATGGGGTGAACGAGCCCAGAATTGCTCAGAGGTGGGTGCCCAGGCTTCTGGTCACTGTGCTCTTGTCTCTGAGCTGCCATCGTGTTACAGCCTGAGCTCTGTGTGTTGTTGCATGCAATTAGGTTCAACCACAGCTTCCAATACAGCAGAGCCTCAGTTCTTCTGAAAGATCCGGTTTTAAGGGTCTAATGGAAATTTTAAAGTTATAGTCATTGCTTTTGTGATGAAGAACCAGAAGCAAGATGTAAACAGGCAAGGTAAATTTTAATGCATGGGAGGATTTAATCAAGCTATTCCACTCTTGCAGCCAGGAAGAGTCAAAACCTGCTTAAACTTGACAAGTTAATTTTCTACATTGTGGAGCCGAGAGCAGATGTGAACTTCCTCCTAAATCCCCAAGCAAGTTCTGTATTCTCAAGGGACGCCTCATAACTGGCCCATAGAGCCCTGGGTGGCAATTTAGGCTCTTCTCCAAGCTCCAGAAACCACCTGGAGCTTTTTGAGGAGCCAGCCAGCTCAAGAACTGCCTAGCATTAGTTCACTGCACTGCCTGAGTCCTCCCAGAGCCTTGTATGATATCCTGGATCTCTCAGGTGGGGAAAAGCACCGAGCTGCACCTGAGGCATGAGAGAGTTTCCTCTTGCCTAAATCCAGCCCAAAATACCAACCTCAGTTTCTCCAATCCAAGAGTGAGTTATGCTGTGATTGTCTCTTACCAAAAGTCCCACCCAGGTTAGAACAAGACATCTTTCATTGTGCCAAAGTTTTACATTCTGTGAATCAACAATTCCCAGCAAAGAGGGATTTCACTGAAAAATTCCTAAACCATATCTAATTTGCTCATAAATGTAATAAAAATTCCAGACCAGATCCTCAAGTGCTGCAGCTCCAGTGCCCAAGGCAAGGAGCAATGATGCCACCTCAGCAGCAACCTGGCACACAGTACTTTGGCCAGCTGTTTTCCTTTTGCTCTTTAGGGACTTCCCAGTTTACCCTAAATAACCCAATTTGCAGTGGGCAGTTGCAGTTAGATTTGTAACTTGCTCCTTTTTCCTGTCCTGCTGTTCCAGCTGTTGTGGTGATGCCTTGCTCTGAGCTGTCTGTAATCCTGTGTTTGGTTGTGGCTGGTGCAGACCAACATGCTCATGATTCAATGTTTGCCTTGGTCTGCAGTGAGTCAGTTTGCCTTCCGGGACATGGCATTTTACTCCCATGTGGTGTTCTCCAAGAAGCCTCACAAAAAAGACTCTTGGTACTGCTCTGTTCCTGCCATTCCCTATGAATCCCATGGAGTCTGGGAGAAGAATGTCAGAATAGAACCTTTGTACTTATTTATGTTAAAATAGAATTACAAAAAAAATGGGTAGGAGTTGGGTAATGCCCATCCATGCTAATGGGCACAAACTGAGAAGTAACTACAGCCCAAAGCCATAGAGCACCCTGTTCTGGGAAGAGTAAAGTTCTTTCTAAACCGGGTTCTTATCTAGAGTTCTTAGTGGTAGGTAGCCAGAGTTTTCTCATCAATTATGCAGAAAATGGATTTAATTGTTGGCCTTTCCAAACTGGAATTGTAAATAGAGCTCCTAGTCACAGCCATGGCATCTGACCACAGCTTGGTTACTTTGTCTTGCATCTGCGTGTTTGGGACTCTGCTGAATCCCTGTGGTCACAGGAAGACATTGACCATGGAGAATCTAAACAGGAGTCACAGGACAGCAGATAGGGAAGAGCTGAGGCTGTTGCAACAGTGCTGATGCACAACGGCACAGAGCCAACCTCAGGTCTGTGTTTCCTTGTTTTGGTATACAAGATCCACATCAAGGCTTTGACCAAGCCTTGGGTAAAGCTATTGTGAATTATTGCGAAAAGCCATACCTGGAGGGAAGGTACCTGTGGAAGAGCAGCCAGCTGAGTACCCCAGACTGACACTATTAGACCTGTAGGAGTGTGTCAAAGAGCTCAGGGACTTACAGCTTACCCGAGGGCAGGGAAAGGCCTTACCTGCTGTTTCAAGCCTCCCTTGGTGACACCTGGGGCTCCTGGTTTCTTTGTGGGCTCCTAATGCCCAGCTCCCCATTAACTCCTGTTGAACTCCTAGTTAAATATTAACTAGGAATGAGACAAAACATTTCCCTTTTCTAAGAGATGGCCCTCCTGACTGCCTACACATCTGCAGAGGCTCAAAGCCACATTTCTTTTGCACTGTCTGGTTTGAATTAGACTCAGAAACTTGTTCCGAATGCCAAAACATGGAGAACTCATGCTCTGTCATGCCTATCTGGCCCTGGGGAGCCTGGTCCCTCCTGTCAAGGAGGGAAAGGAAAACCCAGTGAATCTTTAAAGGGTATGGCAGGAGGGTGCTGCAGATACAGGCAGCTGCTAAGGAATCTGTACATTATGTGTGTACCCAGCCAGGATTTGAGAGCAGAAGTCAAACCCTTGCTGCAGGTGATTTAAGGTTTAAGATGGATACATTCCACAACAGGACAAACACTCTTCTGAACAATTCCTGAGGGAAAAGTCACTCAGGCATGAGAGACTCTAGCTTGGCAAACCTGTGCACTGAGACAGATGCAGTGTTTGAGGGAGTTGAGGATTGACTCTGTGATGACAAAGAACTAGCAAGGTATCTTGTTAAAAAACCTTGTGACTGACAACATTTATGGGGATAAGATCCAAAGGTCCCCACTTTTCCAGCTGATGAAAAATTCCAGTTTGTTTTCTACATAGTATCTGAAGTGATAGCATAAAAAAGTAATGGCAATGAGATGTTTTCTGTCATATATGGGGTAGGAACAGACAGGATTTCTGCCAGTACCACCTGTCTGGAAGGATGGAGGCTGAGCTCTTTCTTTGGCCCCATGTGCATCCTCCCAAGGTTCTTGGGTACCACGTGAGAAAGACCAAAACTAAAAGCTGAAAGTGGGATTTTAGAGATGAAACTCCTGCAGTTTTCCCATTAATTTCTGGATAGTGAGCTGGCAATGTAGCACACCACATTCTCAAGGAAGCTGGCAGGGACCTCTGAGCATCTTCAGTGTCTCTGACTGCTCAATCAGCAACTCTCACCTTCATCCCACCCCAGGCTGAGACCCTCCTTTATCACAGTTTCACAATAAACTCAACTACTCACAGGGCTGTCCACCTGGGTGCTTAATTTCCCACCCAGAATTAAAACAGATCAATTCAAGTAGAAAGCTATGAATAAATTTGCTGCTGAACTACGCACTTTAAGCTGCAATAAAGGCTTCCTGAGATCTTACCACTAATAGTCTCTAAAACTTACCAGAATTCTCAAAACTTCATTTCCTTGAACAATCTTTTTGCCTCTTAAGATGGATTCTGCTCATCAAAACCCACCCAGAGGGTGCAGTGCCATTCAGTCTATGCACTCTACAGCTCACCATGCACCACTGACCTGCTTCAAAGAAAATTAACTCACAAAGAGAAAGTGGATAAGGATTTGCTGCCAACAGCCAGAAGTTAAAACCAAATAAATTCTCAGCATCAGAGAGCTCTTCTCTTTCCACTAAGGTACTGTAGTGAACAGAATTTAATTGAAAAAAAAGAGATGAAAAATATATGTATGTGGAGGTAATAGTGGGGATGGTAGCAACTGAGTTATTTTGATAATTTATTCTTCAAAAGACTCAAGGTTTTTGATCTGTGCCTCATTTTGAAGATGCTCAAAGAATACAATTTCAGATTTTATATGCACACTGAGAACCTTTGCTTTATTCCATCTCTGTTTCAATATCATTGACTAGGAAATGGCATGGATCAGTTTTTGAAAGCCCAATAATGCTTTTTGCCTGAAGTTGTGTTTAATGAATTTATGAATGGCAGACATTGTTTAAAACAGCTAATTCCACTAAGATTTAGTGTTACATTTTTTCCACGTTTTAGTGCTCAAAAATATTTTTCAATACCAAGTCCTGAATAAGCAGGAGTAAGAAAGTCCTAGAAAAGAACTTGAGAGGGGGAGGGGGGAAAGAAGAGAAAGCCCAAAACATGAAGTGCAAGATAAAACAGGGCTCCATTCCCTCAGGTGGCCACTGCCCCCACCAGCCTGATCCTTGGACCACTGGTTTTCTTTTAAGTTGTGTATTTTTATTTTTTTCTCTTGAAATTACATTAACCATGGCTGTGTTGAGATCTAACCTAATTTTTATCTTTAAAGCCACCTCCTATATCACTGTGCAGACACACTGCTTATATAAAGATAGAAAATGGCCTGGCTGAAAGAACCAAGACTTCAAGAAATCATGAACTTCCCTCAGGATATGGAACACTGGAAGCCTGTTGCTATTTAGACCTTTTTTTTTTTTTTTTTTTTAAATACTGATCTTAGCTACAGTTTACTTTCCCCACTTAGAAACGTGGAAAAATTTGTTCAGCTTAAAATTTCCTGTTTGGCATCAGCAGCTGCTGGCTATAATATTTATAAATATTTCAGCAGACATTTCTATGGAAATCTGGTTACAATTAAGCAGTGAGTGATGGGGCTGTGCAGTCCCTCACTCCCAGGCAGGATCGAGGTGACCCCTGGGAGGAGAGGGGCTGCTGCTGGGTGAGCTGTGTGTGCTCCAAGGAGAGTGTTAGCAGCCAGCAGCCCAGCTTCAGGGGGTCTGTTTTCAAACGGGAAAGTGAAATCACTTGCCTGTGGCATCCAAATATAGTAGCTCGGGAGGAACATTTGGTTAGCAGGCCTGGGACCACCTACTCTGAACATTGCTCACTGTGCTTCCCTTGCCCCCCAGTGCCCTCAGGCATCCCCAGGTTGTGCAGAGCAGATACTTCTCCAGGCAAAGCAACCCTCCCAGCCTGTCAGCTCCTTACATCCCAGCATGTCATCCTCTCCCTGAGTACACCAACCTCAGTTTCCCCCTATTTTCATAAATATGAGCTTAAGATCAGCAAGTCAGAGTGAAGAGCAGAAGGAAAAGCCCAGATAAAAACAAGCCTTTGACTTTCCAGGCATGTCTGTCCACAGCTTTCTGAAGCATTCACCTTTGCAGAGCCAAAAGCAGGCTACTGCTCTTCAGGTAGCCACCACCTCACTTCAGGGCTTCCCAGGGCAAATTTTTTCTCATCTTTTTAAAATAGCCTGCAATATTATCTGAACTGATCTGATCCTTAACATAATAAAACCTCAAACATCTCAACGTCTCCTTGGACTCAGGAAGATTTTTGTGCAATTGATGCAGATCATCCTGCACTTTCAACCCTTGGTGCCCCACTGCTGTGCTCGGCAGAGGAGAAGGAGAGTGTGGCTTCTTAGTAAGCCAGTTCACTGAGGAGTCAGGAAACCAAATAAACAGTTGGCAGTGTGTTGCCTCAGAAACCACTAACCTGAAAGAGCAGCTGCCCTTTTTACTGCAAAGGTGCTGAGCAAGGGAGAGATCACTCAGAGGAGTGGCAGCTGGAGAGGACATGTGCCAGTGAGTTGCTTTCCCCTCTGTTCTGGTTGTTACATCCCTGATTCTACACCTACAGTGTGTAAAGCCAGGGCACCCCAGAGCCTCTTCACTGTGCCCCAGTGACACCAGTCATATAGCCAGGGGCAGCTGGAGCCTCATGGCAAGCAGAGTTTCCCATGCCCAAGCCCAGGCAGTCAGGTGTGAATGAGCATCATTCCTTCTCTGTCAGCACTCCTGGTAGAGGACATCTCCCAAATCTTCACCAGGAGATGCTCTAACAGCACACAAAATGGTCTAAGCCATCCTACTGTGGCTCACAGGTCAGTGCTGATCCTGCTCAGTGTCCTGTCTTTTGGGTCCTTAGCTCAAAGTCTCTGTAGCTTCAGAAAACTTGGCACAAGCCATTTTATTACAGTTTACCCAGTTTATTTCAGAGTTAACACCAGCAGAAATGTAAGGTAGGGGCAGCCCAGAAGAAGAAAGTTCACAAAATAATTCTGCTGTAAAAAACTTTTATGGGAGAAGTGACTTTAAGTTCCTCATTTGCTGGTTTTACGTAAAAAGAGACAAAATATGCTGAGCAAATAAAAGGCAGAACAGCACAGCCTCGCCCCCAGCCTGTTTCCGCTCCTAGGCAGCAGCACCATGAACTCCTTAAGGAGCAGCATTTCCTGAGCCTCGAGTGCTTGCAGATGGTGCTGTCCTGGAGGCCTTTCTGCTGATGCTCCTCAGTTCCCCTTGCCTTGCGTGACTACTCTGCAGCTTGCTTTGTTTATTCCACTTTTTCCTGCTCTTTGGTTATGAGCTACAGAAAGGAACCAGCCACTTTTGCTGCTTTAATCCCTCACTGGTGCCAGCGCACGTCCGTGGGCAGTGGCAGAGTGTGTCACTGCCATTCACGTGAGCCACGATTGCAAAATCGGGTCCCTTCAGCCTCAGGGGCAGGAATCACAGAATCACTCAATGGTTTGGGTTGGGTTTGGCTTGGAAAGGACCTTAAAGATCATGCAGTTCCAAAACCCTTGCCATGGGTAAGGACACCTCCCCGTAGGCACAATGGATCTACCATCGTCAGGGACAAGCCTATCAATATTTCTGTCTGAGAACTTTGTGTTCTGGGTGATAAGAAGGGTGAGGATCTGTTACCTGGCTATGAGTAGGACCAGGTGTAGCCAGGTTTGGTCCAGTCACACATCCTGAACTTTGAGATGCCAGCTCCAAGCTGGAAGCCATATCACCACATGAGTGTGGTGCCCCAAACACGTTGGTAGAGGAACACACGCTTGTGCTGAGCATGGGATTAGGAAGCCTGCAGTTTACAGCAAATGGAGGCATCTATAAAATCATGACTGCTGTCATGGTCATCATGATACTTGATCTTCCTTCAGAGCAATCCTCTGGCTCTTCCCTTGTGGAGGTTGGTAACTTCCAAGTGCTACATGTACTAAGATAGTATTGTAATACTTAGGGATTATCTGGGATTCCCACCTAAAGGTTCCTAAGAAAGGTCATTTATCTCAATTGCTAACTTTGAAGGTAGAAAGCTAGAAGACTACACAGCAACGCTGGTAGAAATCTTGAAATCCAGGAATTTACCCTACTGCCTCTGCAAAATTAGCAAATGTCCCGAGATGGCATCCGGCTTCTGCACAACTCTTTTCCAAACAGGACATCTTGACTCTTCTCCCAGAAGAAGATATTAAAATAGAATGAGTTTTGCATTTGCCAGCTAATAGGGCTTGATGCACAAGGTACATATGAAAGAGATGTGGGATTTCCATTCAGATGATGTCCCCTTGGAAATGCTGAACAGAGAAAGAACAGACAGGTCAAAAGCCAGAGGCAGCCAAGCCCTCTGAAAATCTGCAGAAAAGTCAAGGATAAGTGTAGCAGGACAGATGTGCATGGGTCAACCTATGGCAATTCTGTAAAGAACTTTTCAGCATCATGAATAGCATCTATCCAGCAAACCAACATTTCCTAACACCTTCCTTTCCAGGAGGTGAAAACAAATCCTTAGAATATTCTTCCTTAGCAGGAGATGCCTTCACATGGCACAGTGCATGGCTCACCAGACACTGCTACCCTCTGCTCCTGCACCAGCTGACTTCTAGGAAAAGTGCTGAGTTTTGCAAAGTGATCACAAAAATCTTACAAAACAGTAAGGGATCAGTCATTGTTGGAAAGAAAGTCCCCTCTAAATATTTTTCTTTGGAAAATTTACAGGTTTCTGAAAAATCTCTCAAATGTGTCTCCAAAAAGGACTCAAAAGAAAAACAAAATAATGCAAGAGTTGCCTGAGCCACAGCTGAATGCCTCTGATCCCAACTGCTCCTTTGAGCCTGTCTTTCACCAGCCCTATTACCATTGTTTTTTCTCTTTGCTCCTCCTGGGACACCAGCTAACAGTGCAACAACTTTCCAATAAATCACACGTAGAAGCAAGAATTTCCCTACAGCAGAAAAGCAGGAGTACAGTTTTCCAGTGACAGTCTGTGGGTGGCTTCCCCCATCTTCAAGTGACCCCTTCCAGGGGTCATCCTCCTGCAGCACATCTGGCTGTGCTGCCTTGGCTTCACTCAAGCCTGGCCTTTGACACAGGTGAAGGCTTTTGCCCTTCCACTGCTCCCACACCAAGGCACAAGGAGCTGTCTTCACCCACCCCGCAGCCCTCCCAGCCTGGCTCCCCCACCAGCCCTTGGGGCAGGTCAGCTCCAAACCTCCTTCATTAGCCTAGCACACAGAGCTCCCAGATCCCTGTGACAATGGAGGAACACGTGTTTTCCACTACAGCCCTGCATGTGAGACCTCCCTTGGGACAAAGCTCAGTGCTGCTTTTCCTCTTGCCTTAAATATCTTTGCAGAAAGCTACAGATAGTGCAAGAATTTTCTAGAAGAAAAGCACCTCTGGTTCATATCTTAAGATGTAAATGAGCAAAACCACAACATGAAGCTTCCCAAAACACAGCATTTTGCAGTCATCATTTGCTTTTCCAGCCCTTCAGAGGCACCACTTTCTGTTCACTGCTCCAGCCCTGGAGAGCACTGTGGGGCTCCACTGGCACACGAGTGACCCACGAGCAGCAGCCCAGCCATGACGGCATCATTTCAGGATATAGAGTACACACTTAAAAGCTTATTTTTCCTAAATGGATTTCTGCATGTATTTAATTACTTTGCTTAACTGGAACTGCTGCAAATGAAGGAATCATTATTCTGAAAAATAAACAAGGGCAGCTGCACATCCCTGCAATTTTTAATAGCAAAACACTCTTGACTGCTAAGGAGGAAAAAGCAAGATTCTTCTCCAAGACTCTTATCTGGTCTCAGTTTACTCTTTTTGCCCAGGTCCTGAAGGGAGTGCCTGAGGAGCACAGATGTGGTTCAAGGTCATGGTGACATTGAACCACACACTGTGTTTCTGACAACACTGAGAAACCAAAACCCCCTGGTGCAATATGGCTCTGTGCTGAATACCCCAGTGCTGTTTGTCACTGAAGGCTAATCCTAAATGCTGCTCATGCCAAGGCTGCCCCGACCCTCACTCAGCAGTTTCTGAATTGGGCTTTGCTTCTTCCCTTCCCTGGGTGTTGTTATCTGAAGACTCCTGCAGCTCTGGGATGGGATGGATTCACAGGGGGGTTCCAACTCCTCCATGGCACCACAGCCCTTGGCTGGGACATCCCTCAGGTTCCCAGCCCCAGCTGGGCCCATGAGAGCTCTCTGCCCCTAGGCCAGCACTTCCCCAGGGAAGTTATGTTTTGCCTCAGCACCAGCAACTTCCTTCTTCCTTTCACTTCCACCTTTTATCATATTTAAAAAATATTAAAAATATTTCTTTAGAAAATGACAGATAAGTTTTTATTCCCATCATCTCAGCACTCCTTATTTCCCCATCTTTCAGCTGCTCTCCTCTTGCTTCATCCCTGGGCACCCCTTGAAGGCTGAAGCATTAACATCTTGTTCCCCTTGGTAGAATGATTGGCTGCACTCACCCTCACATTACTGGATAAGGCACAGTGACAAATCCATGGGGAAAAATATCCCCAAAGTGTCACTGAATCAAAGCAAGGGTACAGTGCCTACTGATAAACTCAGCTCAGCCACTGATCTAATCCATCTGTGTATCCCTCCCTGAACACAGAGGGGTAAGGAACCAATTTGGACCAGGGCAAGGGAGGGCATTAAGAACTCTCAAGAGTTTCCACCATGATCTATAATCTGGAGACACCAAAATCCTGGGGAGCTGCCCAAGCAGACTGCCTGTGGGAAGGCACCTGTGATGGCTTCCCAAGTTGTAGGATCCCAGGGAAATGACAGTCAACACAACAGGGAGAGCAGCCCCATCCACAGCACTTTCCACCCTTCCAAGTTGTGAAGACTTTATATCTCTTAATTATGAAGCATCAAGGAAGAAAAAGAAAAACAAATCAGAGCAGAGTTGACATAGCTTTCCCTCTTTCTCAGGCTTTGAAAGGAATAGTAATTAATTAGTTTAACAGCAAGAAGCTGAGCCTCCCCCAGAACCCAATCCCTTCATACAACTATTGTGCCTTGGGCTGCTGGGATTAGGTGGCTGAAAGTGTTCCTCTTCACCTCCTCAGCCTTAAACACCAGGACTGTATCATGCCAGAAAAATAATGAAGAAAAGTGAGGGGGGGCTGGTGTGAGGGGTAGGGGAGAAATAAAAGAGATAAAAAAGGAGCTGGATATTTTTCACATGTTTGAATTATACAGATGACTCCAAGCATGTGGGATTTCAGTTTGGGCTTTTAACAGAAAGAGAACTATCAGGGTATTTCTCTGCCAGAGCCACCAAAACAATGAGTCTTTTGTGTTCTGCACTTGACACCCTCCTTCTCTTTTTTGCCTCATCCTGTGTTTCACCAGGGTAATAACCACCAGGGAGCAAATGTAAAGCCGTGATGGTGAGGAAGTGCTGTTGGCAGCAGGAACGTGGCACTGAGCTCCAGCTGCCAGCAAGGACGGCTGAGCATCCAGTGGGATGTGTATGGCTGCCCTGTGCTCCTTGGAGAATGACAGTGACTGCTCATGAAAGTACCAGGAAGAAGGGATGCCAGGTCAGGATCAGAGAGGAGAAATGCTTTGCCATTCCACTTAAGTAACTATTAGACCTATTATGTTGATGCAGCCAAATCTGATTACCCTCCTTCCCAGTGCTCAGGTTTGACCACCTGGTGCCATCAGGCAATTCAAACCAAACAAAAACCCAACCAAGCACTGCCATCACTTTCCATATTTATATTTTTGATTTTATTTTAAATTTTTATTAAAAAACAACCATTATTAAAAATGAATCATTTACTGGAAGGCTTCAGCCAGGGAGAATTTTCATTTCAAATCTCATTAACAAAATACAGCACAGTTATAACCCATAGGTATAAAAAAAAGACCCTAGTTAAAAAAAAAAGAATACTTTAAACCATAGCTTATAACTATGCAATTTTCTCAATATCAATAGAGAGAATTTTATTAAAAGCCTGCAATTCAGAATTTCATGGAAGACTTTTAAAATCCAAGGGAAGAAGGAAGGACATGCTTGTTTAAAAAAAAAAAAAGGCCCTTGGATGTACTTATCAAGCCCAAAACAGGGGATGTTTAAAATTGAAAGTGGGTGAATAATTTTTATTAAAAAAAAACCAAAAAACAAAAAACCCCACAAAAATGAAATAAAACAAACAAAAAACCTCAAAACGTTTCCTTGGTCTGGGAACTTTAAAGTCAAAACCAAATAAAAATTATCTTGAAATATATACATATATATGGCTTTTCATTTTTCCTATCCATTTCATTGGAAACAAAAATAAATTTAAGGGTGGTATTTGGTTTTTAAAAATGGTTCTGTCCTTCTCTTCAACAGTCAGCCAGAGTGGATGGGATGGAGGCACTGACTTGTGGTTGCTCAGGAGGGGCTCAGAATCCCCCCGAGTTCTCCTTCATCCTCGCCAGTATCCGGGAGTAGACGGGTGCTGCCAAGGAGAAGAGCAAGTTGGGAGGGGCAGGCACAAACCATGCCCATTGCCCCTCTCCTCCCAGTTGTGCTACTTCTTGCTTAGAGCAAGAGAACAGGAGAAACCTCTCTTTAAGGGATGGGGGACACAATGGAAATTAGAAATGAGCTGGAGAAGTTGTTTTACCTAGTCGAGGATTCCTCTGAGAAACCTGCATGGAAAGAAAACACAGGGTTTGCATAAATGCAACAAATCTCCAACGGCCAAAAGAACATGTCAATACATTTGTCCTTCCTCTCCAAAAACTATGCTCGAGTGACTCTTCGTTATTGGAAGCTGATATATAATAGTACCATGCCAAGGCTACATTCACAGTGTGCTGCAAAGGGAAGCTTGGTGTTGCAAAATGTATTATTTCTTATATTATTAAATCATGCAAGAAGAGAGGATGGATCATTCCATGAAACACATACACTCACTTTCCTTGGAAATCAGCCCATGAATGTGACATGATCTTCCAATCATTATTATCAAAATGCGATTTTGGCAGTTTTAGAGTGAGAGATTTTTTCCCTTTTACCTTGGATAATGCAGATGCCTGTTTGAAGATTTCTAATGCGGGATCTGCAGGCTCATCACCTCTTTCTTGTGGCCTTGAAGCTAAGGGTGGGACATTGAGAGCATTGATATACTTGTCAGAGCATGCAGGCTGCTTCGTTCCACTATTTTCTGCTGAAAATCCCACAACTGACTAATTTCTCCTCACCAAACTGAAGCAACTGCCCTGTGTCCCAAATCCCTCCCAAAGCAGTTTTCTGTAATAAGGTTGCCCTGGACATTTCTCACCATGGACCTACCCTGTGGCTGTAAGACAGAATTCACAGCATAAATGACACCATTTGTGGCCATGATATCGCTTTCAGCAACAGGCTCCTTGTTGATATGTATTACATTGTTTTTCTGTTCGGTAAAAACAAAAAAAGAGTAGATGAGAATCTTCTGTCCCTTCCAATGTTATTAAAAAAACCCTCACTTTGCATTCATTCATTTACTGGATGGCTGAAGGCATTTTCATTCCTCTTGCAAATTAAGGAGAATATAAATTGTAGCCTGAGCTGTTTGTCTTGGAATGGCTGGCAGGCTTTGGGCTTCCTCAGTGCAACTGGCTGGGAGTGCTGTCCCACAGCAGCAGAGCACATCCACCAGCACCCTGCAGGGAGATGGCTGTGGAGATGGGATCAGGAGAGGGCAGAGCAGGACTGGAAGAGTCCAGCATGCAATTGGCCAATTCAATGCACCTGGAAACACAGTCCCTTCCATTTCTGTCCTGTGTTTTCTTATACATAGAGTGGGCCATGATTGCTTATTTCCTGATTTTTTTTTCCTCAATTGAGGATCCTACATTCCCCTAATGGAGAGTAGAGTTTGTGAAATGAAATTATATATCTAAACAAACTCTGCTGTGCTAAGGGAGCCCATGCAGAGATCATTTTCATTACACAAAAAGATATGTTAGCTGAACAA
Organism: Toxostoma redivivum; assembly: GCA_013397375.1. Classification (NCBI taxonomy): domain Eukaryota; kingdom Metazoa; phylum Chordata; class Aves; order Passeriformes; family Mimidae; genus Toxostoma; species Toxostoma redivivum. The sequence goes on along the minus strand of VXBI01006775.1, from coordinate 505,659 downwards.
GCTATTCATTTCATTTATTTATGTTTTTCCCCCTATGACTCAGGGTTAAATTTATAGCAGCTCCTGGAAATAATTTACAACTGGTCTCCTGGGGAAAAAGCTGAAACAAACCACATTTCATTCTTCCAGCTTGTTGAATTGAAGACATGGCAACAGTCCCTCCAGTAAAGCCCAGAAAACACTGGTGGGACTGTGCACACATTCAGGAGATGTTCCACACCATCCAAATGAGCACAGACATGCTTTGGTCCACGGCATGGACAGCCAAACACTGGACAGCCCTGCTGACAACAAAGCCCATCTGAGGTGACTCACCATGCTGACTTCCAGTTTATCTCCCTGCATGGATTTCAGCCTCACCAGGGCATTGACTGCACCGCTCACCAGGATCTCATCAGCCACGTGGAACTTGAGGATGTTGCCAAGCTCCTTGGCATTCCCTTGGGGGAGAAAAAAGATGTAAAGCAGCATCAGCACTTGCTTCCCATATTTCATGTACAGGAATGGAATTACTTGGAAAACACCATAATTTCCTGAAAGTGCAAAGAAACAATGTAAAATTGAAAAAACAAACCAAGACTGAAAACCAGGCAGAAAAGACTTGGTTAAGGCATTGAAGTCATTCCTGCCCAGGCAGGTCAGGTTCCCAAGTCCAGAAGGACAGTCTCCCAACATCCCACCTTGGTACCTACCAAGTCTGCCCTACACATGAATTCTCTTTTTCTTGGGTTTTCATCCCTCATTCTCTCACTGTGCCAAGTGAGAACCTGCTTCTCAGAATGAACCTGCTTCTTCTTGCTGCTTTCACTTCCCAAGGAAGTCTGGGATGGGGTGGGGAAAGACCCATGTGAAATAAGGAAGCAGATAGGGCATTCTGGTATTTGCAAATGTCATCAAGGCCAGCGTCACTTGGCAACAATCCTCGCAGCTGGGTAGGAAGGGGAAAAGTGCAGGGGAAGTTTCACTCATGGACTGATGCCCTGATACCACCCCACTGAGTCTCCACTCATACAGCTGTGCTTTGAAACAGATTTTAGGAAGATAAGGTGCTTTCCCTGCACCATCTGTTTTCCAGAAGAGGTGGTGGTGATGTGCACAGCACGGGCCAGTAGCACTTCTCCATCTTCTCCTTCAGAGGACACAGGGCAACTGACAAGCCCTACAGACAGACAGGGTCATTGACAAGCCCTACAGGCAGCTAGTGCAAAGGTGGCCTCCATCAATAGAGCAGCTCCCTCAGCAAAGGAGACTTTTTCTTTCAATGCTTTCAAAGATTGTAATGCAAGCTTTTTTCCATTACGGTTCTCCTAGCATGGCCACAGTTCACTCTGCACATCCTCACCAGCACAATCCACTTCTTCATCATAGGCATAAGCTAAATATTTGTGTGAGAAAAGAACATCTGAAGTGTCTGCATCTGGGAATCTTCATTCCTGCAGCCATTTACAATTGTTGCAAAACACTTCTGAAATATTTATAAATTAAGCGTAAGACTGGACTCATATTACTGGTTCTTCATCCCTGCACTTAAAAGGATAACCAACTACCATGGGCAAACGCTTCCCAAATTATGATGTCAATGTTTGGCTGGGTTTTAATGACAAGAAGACATTACATTCAAATACCTGACATTGTTTCCAACCACAACCAGTTTTCAACATGAACAAAATAAAAGATCATGCTGCTTATCCAGAAGGGAGTTATTAAACATTCCCATGTTTTTTCCACACCCAGACTGCATGCCTTGGCTTTTCAGGATACTGGTCTTAGTCTGAGCTAGAATGGTACATTGTTGGCTTCCCAGGATTAGAGTGGACCTCCTGCTTTGTCCATGTACATGGAGAAAGAGGAATAGCCCCAGCCTTGTCTTACTTAAATTTCACACAGTGTAACTTGAGGCTGTATGTGGATCATGTCTTCTCTTTGCAAAACTTACTGCAGACACCCTGATCCTGTATTGTCAAGAGTCACATTCTCACTTCTTTCATCCTTGAAAAAGGCAGAGGCCTCACTGGCTCTTTTAGAAATATCTGGGAGTTATCTTGCTTACACCACCAGCACAGCCAAATTAGAAGTCACTATGAGTTTGTGACACGCACTACAAACATGTCCTCCAAGAACACAGGCAGTATAAACCCCACCTGGGGATTCAGTGCCACTCTGTGCATCCTCAGCTTTCTGCTCATACAACTCAGTTAGGTGGGAAGCTCATGCTTCCAACAGACAGAGCCAAAGAATGAGATACAGCAGAGAAAGTTGGCCATTCCTCCCAGTATCACAGCAGTCCCATACAGCAGCTTGTTCCCTGCATGTTCTGGAGATGCTCACCCATCAGTTTGTTGAGCTCCCCCTGGGGCATGGCTCGGAAAGCTTCGTTTGTTGGAGCGAACACTGTGAAGGTTCCTGGCCTGTTCAGGCTCTCTGTCAGACCTGCAGACTGGATTGCAGCCACCAATGTACTGCAAAGCAAACATGCATCAAATGCTTCACTGCAAACCACTTTGGTGGTCAACTGTGTGCTGGGCTCGAGCACTGGGAAGTTACAGTTGTGAAATCCTGCTGGGGTCCAGCAAATCAAATAACCAAAATGGTGATTAGGGAGGAAATGAGCCTGTGAGGTCCAACCAGAACATCTGAGAAATGGCAAAGCAACCTGGGAGTGCTGACTCCATGGGGAACAGATGTTATGGGGAGTCAGATAGGTCTGGCTACAGTGGATCTAATGGGCAGAGATGGCTTCAGAGCCAGATTCTTATGGCATTAAGGGAACCACTTACTCTTGGCTCACAATTGATTGAGGGTTATTTGAAGTTTCACTCCCTATAATTTAGAGAGGCCATGGTTTTGGATGATCTTTCTATGCTAAAAAAAACACATACATTGTCATGACTACGACCCATAATAAATAGAAACTGCTTTGGTAGCTCTTCTGCTCCTTTCTGCACTTGGGAAGAGCAGAAAGGTCACCTGAAGCGATGGTCTGCCTTGAGAACATCCATCACTGAGCCAGTCGGTGGAGTCAACATTTTGTCCACACTAAAGAGGGTCCCAAACCTTCCCCTCTTGTCATGGGCAGCAATGCAGGCATTTTCAATGCAAAGGTTCTGCAAACACAATCACAGAAAAGAAGACTTCATTAGAATATGCTTCAAAAGAGAGATGTTGATATTTTCCACAATGCTCATTTCCACTTTTTACACAATAGCTGTAACAGAGCACTGAGCATCACTCAGCCCCATGGAGCACAGCACACAGGAAGGACTCACATTGCGATACACAAAAACTCTCAGCTCCTTGTCCCCCAGAGTCTGCAGTTTCTGTCCATGATATAGATATTTAGAGGAGAGCTGGTCTTTAACAATGTGGTTCAGAAGCAAGTTTCTCATGTTGCTGTCAATTATGGGGAGTCCATCTGCAGCAAAAGTATGGAAAGAACAAGTGATTAATTTAAAATGGCTATTGAGACATTAAAAACCATTCAAAAGCAGAGCATTACCCACATCAGTTTTAAATTGTAAGCCACAGCCTTGAGGCATTTAAATTGCCACGGCCTTGAGGCATTTGAGAGAGGATTTGCATACTTGTGCGCTGAAATTTGGCTGAAGACGGTTTGAAGCAGATCTGTGGCCCAAACTGATGGAAGAGAGGGATTTAATCCCTAGTTTACCTTTGAACACATTATTCACTGGGGCAAGGAGGGTCACTCGCTCACTGCCAGTTAGATGAGAACTGAGACCAGCTTGTCTGAAAAGATCTGTAGACTTGGAAACTTCAGATTCTTGTGCCAACTCAAACACAGTCTTAGCTGAAAAGAAAATCAACACACAGTAACTTTACATCAAAGGTTATCCACTCATCATTATGCCCTCTAAATCCAGGATTTCCTTGGCAAAACAGATAAAAGAAAGCCAACAGAAACAACGCTGCAGAGAGGCAGCAGTACCTGAGTCTGGGATCAGCAGCTCATTAACAAAATGTACAACACCGTTGGTTGCCAGGACATCCTTGTTGGCAATGATGGGCTTCCCGTTGAGGGTCAGCTCTTCCCCACTGCAGCCCACATCCAAGGTGGTTCCTTCCAGAGTCTCCATGGTCAGGCCAGCAATGATGGCCTCAGCACACATGGCTGACTTCAGGATGTGATGGTTCAACAGGTCTGGGAGAGAGAAGAGTGTCTTAGGGAGCTGCAAAAATCAGCTATGAAAATATTGCAGCTTTCAGAGCTCCTGTTCAATGGCCAGGGTGTACTCCATAAAATCCAGTCATTTTAAATTGAGATGATTTTAATTCCACAGCCTGTGAAATAAAATGCCTAAAAAGTGTCACTTTTTATACACTTTTGCCAACTTCAGAAGGTTTCATGTGGGTACTTGACTCACTTGTCAGGGGAAGTTTCATTGATTAGATATTAATTTTCTTGCATTTTTCTGGATCAATAGAAATCACCACATCATAAAGTGCTAAAAGAAAACTCATAAAAGGGACTGTTTTAGCTCCCTCATCCATATCTTGATGCCACTCCTGCCATGTCTACACATCTACAACCAAAGAGAGCTGGGCTGTCCAGTTAAAAAAGATGGACTCTGTCACCTCTGTTTACTGCAGCTATTGTCAAGGAGCTATTGACTTGTCCTTGAGAAAAAATTTAGAAGAACTGAAAAATACTCTTCAGTCTCTCAATGGCCTCAGCAAACAAACACCTACCCCTCAGGGCTTCTGGGTCTCCCAGGATCCTATTCAGTGTTTCTCGTGGGATCTTCTCAAAGGCTTCGTTGGTCGGAGCCAGGAGTGTGTACTGGCCTTCGCTTTCCAGCAAGCTGCTAAGGTCAGATGCAGCCACAGCAGTCTTCAGAGAAATAAGGAGAGAGGGAAAAGCACATTCAGCCAGAATACAAAGGTCAGAAACTTTGCCCAGAGACATACTAAGGGCAAGACTTATTAAGGCTTTTATAATTTCATAGGACTTACAAAAAATCATGAATAGCTTTATTCAGCAATTTGGTCCCTTTACAAATTTGACCCAGCCCCACGGTTCTCTGGTGTTCCAGAAATTTGAGTACAAGAGCCCTTTTTTCCTTTTGGCAAGACTGAGAGCTAGTTCAAATACCCAGATATGCCTGGAAAGGCTCACAGTACCTCCAGTGAATAATTCAGATCAGAACCCACAGCTAGCTAACTGCAAATCCCCTGTGCGTTTTTCTTAATTTGGCAAATATCAAGGCAAATAAATCAGGACACATCAAACTGAAACAGTTAATGTCTCCTAAGGCTAAGACTCCCCCTACGAGAGTGAGGAGACAGATTCAGTCTCTTTCTTTTCTGAGCAGCCATAGAAGGGTGACAATTATTGTCATAAAATCCTACTTGCACTGATAGCAAACACTCCTCTTCCTAAATCAAAAGGAGCTACATTGGTCCAAGGATTTAATCAGCAGCTTCAGGGTCACAGCCCAAGATACTGGCAAAGCTCTTCAGGACAATTCACTGGGAGTGGGATGACCGAGCATCTTTAAGGGGTTGACTCACCCGAAGGGTTTCCAGGCTGTCTTCAGTCTCAATGATCTGCTGGATGGTGTTGGTGGTGGTGGCAATGACTTTGTCAATGACATGAACCACTCCATTGGTAGCGTGGTGGTCAGCTTTCAACAGCCTGGCACAGTTCACAGTCACAATCTGCAGGGGGAAACACCTATGGGGTGCTCCATGCACTAAAACCAGAAGGTAAAGCAGCCGCTGCTGCCTTTCTATTTCAAATGCAGCGAGCACTTCATTGAATCAATAAGAACAGAAATTTGATTTCCTTAAAAGACACACCAAAAGTGAGAATGTTCTATCAAGAATGTTTGAAATATTTCATGTTTAAAGAGCTTTGAAAATCATCAGTGGTTTTGTCTACCCTCAAGACTAAGAAAATAAGCCAGAACCAATACTCAGGCAAGCAGAGTTACACAGCAGCATAGGCAACGGCCCTGCAACAGCACTGAGGAAACCATCTGCTTAAAAATGTTCTTTTAAACCCCTACATAATATGTATCTTAAATCAATAGCTGTCAACCTAAGCATTATAGAATCCTAGAGGTACCAGGACAGTGTAGGAGCTGCAAGGCAGCCAAAAAATTAAGCCTGCTGTGGGTAGGTTTAATATGAAGAACTTATTTACTCCAAGTGACAATTATTGACTCCAATAACCATGCACTGGGAACAAATTGCCCTGAGAGAGTGTGGAGTCTCCCTCACTGGAAATATCCAGAACCATGTGGACATATGTGCCATGTGCTCTGGGATGACCCTGCTTGAGCAGGGAGGTTGGACCAGGTGATCCACTGACCACCTTCCAGCCTGAGGCACTGTGACTCTGTGAATGCCTTACCCCGTTGGGATAGTGGTGGATCTGGATGGGCAAGTTCTGGTACATGGAGTTTAGTGTGGTCCCGTGTTTCAGATCATCTGTGAGGACCCGTTTGTCCACCATGTGGTAGCGGAGGGCATTGAGCAGCTCAATGTTAACATTACTCACTAAGGAATCCAGAGTTTCCTGAAAATCAGAAAAATTAATTTTTCAGTACTGAGTGCAATTAGGCACCTGTTAGAGAGTACCAAGAGGTCTGGCTACACCCAGGATGCTCCTAAGGTGGAGGTGTGGGCATGACTATTTAAGTGATTCATTCAGCCTCATGCCATTTGTGTAAATTAAGAGCTCAACTTTCTCAAACCTTTATCTTTTGCCTTACAAAAGCAGCCAAGAGCTCTGACACCCAGTCCTTGGCACACAAAGGGATGATTACAGTTCTAGAGTGGGATCATTGCATTGAAAAGAGCAGTAAGGCAAAAAGGCCACTGACAAATACACTAAAATACCTTTCTCAATAGCATCATCCCTAAAAGGGGATCTGCTGGGGCATTTGTGGCAGAGGCTTGGCAGTGGGGAGACCCGTAAATATCCCCCCTCCCAGCCCTATAGTTGTTCTTGTTCACAGGGATGCTTGACTTGGATGGGAACACCAGCAGGACAGCAGTGATCACTTCAGGAGTGGAATATCACAAGACATGGAAAGAAAATTAAAATGAATGTAAAGGAAATGTATATCTAATTGAGCATGGGACACACTCAAGGGAATTACTGAGGCTCCAGATGGGACTGGCTATTTGTACAAATATCAAACAACCAGAATGGCAATATAAGGGTCAACAAGAAAACTGGTAAGGGATGGGAAGCTTCTTGCTGCAGGTCTCAATTCAATCTCTAGTGGTAACAGGCAGAGAAAACTGAATGAGGAGATTTCCACATGCACATCTCTCTGGTGATGGGATCTTTCAGAAGCAAAACTCTGGAGCTAATGAACCAGTACAGTGATAACCACCTTGGGAATCCAGAGTCCTTCCTCTACCTGTACTATACCTATCCTTCCAGACCCCTGCAGAGCTGGATCACCACTAGGGAAAAATCAGAAGAGAAAGCAGAGGAATTATCTTACAGCAGACAAGGATGCCCAGGCCTCATTACTGGGAGCAAAAATTGTAAAACTTCCAGGTCCTTCGATTTCTGGCCTTAGGTTGGAGCGGTCGGAGTAGAGCTGTGTGGTGGCAGACCCAACCACTCCCAGGGTTTCATAGATGTTGGAAAGTGGAAGAGCTGAAAGAAGAGAAGGTTAAGTTCCTAAAAACATCATTCCTCCTTCTGGCTGAATTAAAGCATAGCTGGTGAGAATGCCTGGGGAAATGAAGCACATCAGGGAATTGGTGACTGTTCAATAATTAGATAATATATAATCATAGCCTGACAGCTTCACACTCAATTACAGCAGTATAACCCAGAATCTACTGTATTCTTGAAAGTTTGAATGGACTTATTCTGGATTTATACAAATGTGATTTAGGCAAGCAAAGATAGTGATTGCTTTCACCCAATCCTGTTTGTATTCAGGCTTTTGGGATTTGGTGTTTGACACTGCTGGTCTCAGTGTCCACTGACCACATGTACCAGCCCATGTGGTTAACCTGAAGGCATCAGATTTTTGTGGAAGGAAATGTTCTGAAAGTGAAAGCAGATTATGGCTTTCTTCAATAAACCAAATTTATTACCCCTCCCAATATCAACTGTATATTCTCCTAAATAAAACTTTGCTTAACACCATGCTTGCCAAAATGTTCAAGGCCAGGTTGAAGGGGCTTGGAGTAACCTGGTCTAGCGGAAGGTGTCCCTGACCATGGCAGGGGGTTGGAACCAGATGATTTTTAAGGTTCCTTCCAATCCAAACCATTCTATGAATCTAAAATGAGCAGAGATTGGCAGAGCTTTTGATTACCCTATCATTCCTTCGCATTGAATTTCCAATATGGATATATTACTTGCTGGAATAAATAGTTCCCTATGGCCTTCCCATGCTCGATTAAGTTCAATTACATCCAAGGTTCTAAGCTGTCTGGAACATTTAGCATGCTTTGGAGCTGATCTGACCCTTGGCTGGTGCTCTACCAAGTCAATTTTGGACTTGTTCATGGCAATATTGTGCATAAATTGCAAAAATCAAATCTACTTTGAGCAATTTTATAACATTTCCCTTTACTAGGCAGCTGTATAATTATAATAAGTCTAAAAAATGTCAAACATATTTTTACCAGCTGGGCAGCCTTTTTCTCCAGGAACTTTTTCATATCCAGGACAGCACTCATAACTGATTACTCTGGAATAAGAGATTGATACAGCAGATTAACCAGCAGTGTATTACAGCTTTTTCTCTATTTGCTGCAGTTCTGGGTCCATCCATATTTGGAGATGTTTCCAAGCAGACTCTTCATTAGGAATACAGACTTCAACGAAAGACTAACCACACTTATATCTCCTTCAGGGCTGCATGTTGCCAATTTCTCCACAGAACAAAAGCAGATGCAATTTCTCTTCAAAACCACACTTTCCAGGAGACTTTATACAAACAGTGGATGAAAACTGATTCCACAGTCCCAACAAGACTGCCAGTGCTGGTTCATCTGGGCACATTTCCCGTGGGATTTGGGGATCTCCTCGGCTGACTGCTGCTGTCACATCTCATCACTGTCCAGGCAACACCCACAACCACCTTGGCTGTTGGGCCAGACCAGCCAAGCACTTCCCTCTCATTTCACCCTGTTTTTGTCCACCACCAGATATTATTTGCTTACTTATGGCAAAACCCACAAGACAGACCTGAAAGGAAAGGAGAACCCTGTTCTCAGATATGTGCACTGGCACAAGGACTTGGTAAAAGCCCTGCATGGAGACATTTCACCAGTGGTAGGATGTGCATCCACAGCCCAGCTGTGTCCATGTGAGCACCCTCAGAGCAGCACTTCCTTCTGACTGGCAGCACTTTCCCCTGGTAAAGCCAAAGGGGTCAGAGGCACCATTCTGGGCTGTCCTGCCAATTTGCAGACCCTAAATAAGCAAGAGCTGCTTGAAAATTGCATCCATCATCTGCAGCTCAATGGGAAACGATCATCTGATTCTCAAAGGTAGCCATTTGAGGGAACATGGCTTGATATTAGAGGGAGAAGGAAAAAAATAAAAAAGGAAAAGGGGGAAAAAAAATCAATATAGAAGTTGCCTGTTTATTTTTCCCAGGGGATTCTTTCACCTATTGCTCTATGCTTGGTGTGAAAATAACAAGGCCACCTGATTGATGAGCTGAGAGAGCCAGAGAATAGGTAGGTGTTCCTCCCAAGGACAAGCATTTCCTCTGTGCTCCCAGTTGTATTTGAGACAAGTAGGATGCTGTATTGCAGAGGGTCAGCACACTCACTCAAAGAGAGAGGAAAATCCTCCAGCTTCAGATATTTGTCATCATTTTAAAACTGTTAACAAACAGTGGAAATGCCTGGGGTTTAATAGGGAATTCTTCAGGGTAATTAAGAGCCAGAAAGTGAAACAAATACCTGCTTTTCTGTGACAGAAGCAAATAAATTCTGTGTCACAGTTTCCTAAGAGAATTACAAAGCAAACCCAGACTGATTGTCTAGACATTATATATTCCATGTGGGAAAGAGTTTGCCTAAAGCAATCCCTTCCTTTGACTACTGGAGATCTTAACACCCTGCTGCTCTGCTTTCCCAGCCCCCCATCTCGTGTTCATTGGAAACACACGCTTTCTTCCCCCACCACTTCCCTCCCCTACCTCCAATTTTTCTTTTTTTCACCCTAGAAACTAAATCCAGTCTAGACAGTTCCCTTGGTTCAGACCTGTAATCAAAGATGAAGAGCTGATTAAAGAGAAATCATTCCAAAGTGCTGACAAAGGCTTTGAAAGCCTTACTTATAGATCAATTGGAGATGAATGAGCTGCTCCAAAGAGGCAGGATGTGGATGCACACGGCCTGTGGCACATTGGCTCAGAGCTGCCCCTGTCCACCCCCCAAGGTGCCTGCCAGGAGGGGAGGGCACTGGGAGGGGATGCAGATACCTGGTCAAGTGGAAGGTGTCCCTGCCCATGGGACACCTTCCCAGCCAAACCATTCTGTGATTCCATGGCTGCACCTCCTGCTTTTCACTGGGTTTCTGGGCATCTCCAGCAGGAAGGGAAGCTCATGACAAGAAGCACCAAGGCAGAAACAGGGCCAGCTCCACCTAGGCAGGGGCTACCTCAAGTCCTGTGTCTCACTCTACCACTGAAGCCTGTGTCTGGCACATCACCATTCTGAGCACTGGCACACTGCTGCAAAGGGCCAGGTGAACACAGAGGTGCTCAGCCAAGGGTTGGCACCTACAAGGAGCCAGAGATGAGGGTTATAAAACACAGCTTCAGGCATTTGGCCTCCCATGGCTGGTGGAGAGGTGGAAACAAAAGACCATCCAGCCCACCCAAAGGCCCTGTTCAAGGGGTTGCTCAGGGGTGGCCCCAGGGCATGTCCCCAGCTGGTCCAGCAGCCACCTCCAGCCCTTGGAGAGGAGCAGCAGAGCTGTGGCTGAAGAATGCTCTGCATCTCCGCGCTGCCGTGCTCCACGAATCCATGGGGAGGGAGGCTGCTCTTGACACCTCCTGCTCCAGCTGGGTCGGAGCCACAGCCTGCTGCCCAGGGAGGAGCACTTCCCTTGAATACCTCCCAGCTACTGCTCCACACTGTGGCTTCTGCATAAAAGCCTTTGGAATTGCCCAGTCCATCCCCGTTTCTGCTGTCTGCTCAGTGGCCACAGCCCATCCAGGGACACAGCGGGTGCCAGCAGTGTGGGTTACATTAGCACTGCCCTTGCACAAATAGCATTTGTCATCCACTCTGCAACGCCTTGACCACAATTTCCTGACCTCCTCATTGAGCAATTTCCAGTCAAATCTATAGTTTTTTAGCCTCTGGTTTTGAAACACTATTTCTTTAATGTCTATCTGTGTCTGCCTGCAGAAGCAAGCTCCTTTAGTTTAGGCTTTTATTAGTCATTGTTCCACTGCTGTTGCATTCTTAGGAGCTGAAATTAAATTTTAAGTGCCTTTTTCAAGGTAATAAAAAAAAGCTTAGGCATATATTAGTGAAAAAAAAAAACATTTGTAATAATTTCCTGTAATAAAGCCCATATGTTTTGTTTTTGTAAAAAAAGTGCCAGTAATTTTTTTTTCTAAACTGAGGAAAGTTAATTTAAAAGGGGGGAAAAAAGGAATGTATTAATGGATTATTCCTCAAAAAACAACCAAAACCAAAATTTATGAGTTGTCTTTTCATTCTCAAGACAAAACAGTGTGTGGGAATGTGTTCCCTTGCAACCCCAATTCTGGAAGAATGAGTCCAGTGCACAAGGGAAGGAGAAAAATATAAAATACACAGGCAAAATGATGAAAATATACTCTGAATAAACTATTTCTTTGACTTTGGAATAACCAACAGTGGAAAGTTACCTAATTACCAAAACATTTTTGTCTCAGTGCTCCTTGAAATCAAAGCAGTGTCAGACTTCTTGCCAACTATCTTATCTCACTTCATCAGCAATGATAAAAACTCTACATAAATCCTCTACCTAATTTCTCTGTAACTATCTGAGCCAATGCTTCAACAGAGAGAAACAAATTAAAAAAGAAAAAAGCAGATAAAGAGGTAGGAGTCTTCTTCTGATGCGTGAGTTAAAATTTCCATTGTGCACAAACAGCTCCAGTGGAGTTACTCCACGCCTGTGGGCCAGAGGATGCCTCCCAAGCATCAAATCTACAAAGCCTCCAGAGTGTCCCCACTGAGGTGTAACCTCTTTGTTTCTGCCAACAGCCACGCAGGAGCTCAGCACAGCACCTGCTGCTCCCAGGTGACTGAGCCCTGCCAGCCTGGAGCAGCAACCCAAAGGGGAGGCACAGAGTCAAGACTGCGGACCAAGCACATCTGTGTTTTTCAGGCTGGCTTTCCTTGCTGCTCCTTTACTGCCCTCCTTGCTGAGGGATGAATTCCTCTGCTCTGAGCCAGCTCTGCAGGAGCTCAGCTTTGCTCCTCAGCAGTTCCTGTTCCCTCACTGATCTCCCTCCCCACTACCTGTTTGAAACAGTTCTCAGAGCAGGAAAAGGGAAGAAACCAAGGCAGTCAAAAATATTGTCCTAGAGCCAGCCATTTTCACCTGCAACATACAGCTTGTGGCACCCCTGACCCTTTAAGCAAAATGAGAGGAAAACAGCCAGGTCAAATGCAAAGCAGATGAGCTGGGTCAAGTGTCTCCTCCCCAGGACTGCTGTTCTCAGGTGGAAAAACCTTTCAGGAGGAGAAAATTACCATGCTGACGCAGTTCCACCACCACCCCCCCGGGGCTGATGGAGGGAATCCCCCCTGCATGTGAGAGGACCACGCACACAGCTTTAGGGAGGGCTGCTGACTACAGACCCCAAGTAAAGGCTGGCTCCACCAGTTATGATAAATGTGCCAAATCCTAATTTTTTTCTAGGATTGAAGGGTATTCCCAAAACCTCTCATGTACCAGCTCAGTTCAACAGGACAGGCCATTTTCATGTTCATGCTGAGCACCATCAGCTGTGCCCACCTGATCTCCTGGGCTCTGATACCTGAGCACACCACAGTATCAGACTCCTGACACTGCTGTAAGAATCTGACTGCTACAGCATAATGCATCATGTCCTTTATAGCCCAAATGACCCTTGATTACTTCCATATGCCAGGCACACCACATCCAGTGGGAGCCATCACAAGGAAACATTTGTAATCAGAGCTGTCCCAGGGTCCCTCAGAAAATCTGAGTCAAGGCACGTGTCTTTTGTTCTGCACCAGCACTGCTAAAGGAGAAAGCAGAGCCCAGGCTCAGGAATGACTGGGAGAGAAGACAATAACACCCATTGTGGAGATGATCTAAAGCAAAGAATAGTGAGCGAATTCTGTAGATAATGGAAAGATTACCTCATAGGTTAACAGGCAGGTTAATGGTTTGTGCTTTTCTCTCAGTGATGCATCACTGGGTGAGACACTTGGGTAAAAGCATAGAAAATGAGGTAGAAGAGATCACCCCATCTCCTCAAGTGAAATCATGAAATACTGCCAGATGCCAGTTATTCCACCTCCTCCTTGAGATAAGTGGATGAGTTTGTGCCAAACACAGCTGCACACTTGGTTTACATAAGTTTAGTTTCTGACTTGCTTCAGAGCTAAAGAAACCCACGGCTGGACTGCTTTGCCTTTCAGTGACCACAGCAGCAAAAACTCTCCCACATCCACAGCTGAGTCGTGTTTTCTTTGGAGACATACTAAGCTACTCTGTAATCAGAAAAGGCAACGATGAGACCATATTGCCGTGCCATAAACTTGTCCATTTCATGTCAAGAAGTCCCATTATTCAGCCAAGATGACAGCCTGAACTCTAATCACCCAAGTTAAGCTTTCCCAATATTTTGTTTGTAGGAACAAAGTTGGGGGGTGGTGGTGGTGTCAGTCTGGTTGCTTATTTTTACAATATTGCCTCACCTTTTTTTCTGTAAAGACAATTGGACATAAGGAAAACAATGGTACATGCACACTACGTGGTATAGCCAACAGTACATCCTCCTGAGTAAAGAATTTTCCTCCTTAAGGCAAATTCATGTGAAGTACAATGAAAGGCCAAAACTTGTGCACAGCCATGACTCCTGGTTTGCTTCCCTCCTCCCCACACCAACACCACACATGAATCCTGACAGCCAGGTGTGACAGCTAAACCAACAACAACAGCAACCCAAATCTGCAGTGAAAAACAGCATGTTGCTATAGATCTAATTACAATTTACACTGAGCCATAAGGAAACGAATGAGATTATTTTCTTCTCTCTGTTCTTGACCCTGCAGATCCAGGATGAGACCTGGTCCACAGCTCTGATCCCACAGCCAGGACTGCTCAGGGAATCTTTGCACTGACCCTAGGTGTTGTGATGGTCCATGCTATGAGCCAGCAAGGGTGTCTAAAAACCCAGTCTGGACTTCAGCAAGGAAAAAGATTCTCTGCTCCTGATCTGGCAGACAGTCAAGCATGCATAGCCTTAATTATCTGCTGACTGCATCTTCCAAAAGAATGCCCCAAGGCTGCTCACACAGATCCTTCATGCAACAGCTACTTGAATATTATTGTTTGCAATTTTAGACGTGGAATTGGCCTGCAAGTCTGATTAACTTTCCTGGTGGAGTCAGAGAATGTTGGCTAAAGCTGACACCTCTTTACTTTTATTTGTTTTCCTTTCCAAAGCAAACAGATGGAGATGAATTTTATATTCTCTCCAATATCCATCAGCTCTGGGCTGCCTTTTTTCCCCTTTTTTATTTCTTAAATCTAGGCAGCATTGATCCTATCATGGAGACAGACAGTACTAGAAAACATCTGGCACACACTTCATTACAGCACAGAGAGCTATATAAGTATATATAGAAACACAATTAGAATAAACCATCAGGGTTTATATTTACATGGCACTTCTCATTCTTAACATCAAAGTGTTTTAGAAAAACAAATATTTCTTAGGGGGTAAAAAGATAAAACCATTTTTAACACAGACACACGTGACACGCACACCATGGGCTCTGACATCCCACATCTGCTGTCTGCTTCTGCCACCCCGCACCCACCTCCACAGCAGGGTCCCTGGGGAGACCCTGTCTGGCACTCAGGGACTTACGTGGACTTCCCGCAGATCTTCCTCTGGTACCACTGCTTGCAGTTGGTGAAATATTTCCTGTTGGTGCCGATCAGCTTCTGCACCGCGCACACGTTGGGGCTGCAGGGAAAGACAGGGCAGAAGAGGGTCCTGTAAGCCTCCCTCCTTCCACTGCTGACCCCCAACACGGAGCCAGCCCCCACCTGACAGGGCCTGAAAAGCCCTGCTGGGATGGCATGGGAGGAAACCTTGAGAGCTGCAAGTCAGCTTGCTCAATTTAGGCCTACAATGACTACCATGAAGTGGAGGAAGCAGTGAAAGAGATCTCTCTTGACTCTGCCAGAGCATCTCTTTCTTCACTGAGTGCAAATTCTTGACTTTTTTCCATGTTCCACCTCTTAACAAAATATAAAGAAATCAAGTAAAAATACTTAGGTCAGAATTTCCATGGTGAACAGCTACTTAAAATTCAAAACTCAGCTAAAACCCGAGAAAGTTATGCAATAATACAAATCCTTGCAAAAGAAACCATTACTTTATTGTCTAGGACATAAAAAAGGGTAAGATAGATATTTATCAGCCTACAGACTTGCACCAAACCCAAAACTTTGGCTGTATGATAGACTCAGCAAATTCTGGACATGGATGCTGAGCTGAATGAGGGGAAAGGAGCAGTGGCACTGCCCTCTCCTGTTTCAACATACCAGATATGACAGCACAGATCAAGAGGGATTGTATCAGCCCATAAGGTACCAAGAGCTCCTGCTCAGCCAAAAAATCTGGTTGTTGGTGTTCCATGTGTGAGTAACCCTGCTGAGAGCCGACTGCAGCCCTGCAGATTTCTAAGAAGCAGTACCACCATGAGCAGGGATGTGGTCAAGCTGGAGCTGGGAGTTTCCTTGCTGCCGGTTTGGCCAGCACAGCATTTCCCTGCTCTGCCTGGCTCACCATCTCTGTGGTTTGTGGCCAGCAGCCCTGGCCACATCTGTAGGCAAAACAGGGTCAGCACAGAAGATATGATTTATGAATCTGGGTTGCAAGGCCATCAACTGCCTCTGGGCTTGACTAGAAGTATAGCAAATGCTCAAGCAAGCTGATGATGCTTAGCCCTACTGAGGCTGGATTCCCAACACCATCACCATGTCTCAGATGCAGCAGCATCCCCAAAAGTATGCACAGTATTGGCTGCCAAGCAGATGATGGAAAACAAATAATTAAGCAAAACACATAAATCATCACTTCAGCCTGTCAGAAGTGCTCTGTGCTGTCCAAGGCAGGATTTTCATTTGCACAAACGAAACTCCAAGTGGGGGCTGGAGATGCTCTTGTGAAGGTCTTGTTGATCTGCTCAGGAGAACAGGCAGCAGCCTGTGTCCTGCTGTGTTTGACCGAGGCACTGCCCGCTTGCCCCCCAAAAGGAACAAAAGCAGAGTTTGCAGCCCAACCACCAAGTCCTCCTGCGGCCGTGCTTGCTTTTCAGCGGCATCCCAGAACGGGCCAGCCTGCCATCATTAGCATGAATTAACCTGAGGATCTCCTATACGCTGGCTGGCTCCAGTGCCAGCCTCCACAGGAGCCTGGCTTGCCTTCAATGAGCCTTTGTTGGTGCGGCTGCTGCAGGGCCCTGCGGAGGCTGCATCGACCCTTCGTGTCCCAGGCACCTTCATCCTGCCCCGAGGGGAAGGAAAGGACCTGTGGGACCGGGGGAGACTCAGCTCATCGTTTCCCTCATTACTGCCACATCCAGTAATGGTAGTTTGTTTCTTCATGAAAGCATTTCATTCCGTTTCTGTATATAAGGCAGGGAACAAGGACCAAGAACCTACTGAAAAAAAAGTTAGAAATCACAAAACCAAACTTTCAGCTGGTGCAAACTGGCCCAGACTCAGCAACTTCCAAGCCAAATCATCACTTAGAGAGACGTCTGTGCTCTCTGACTCAGCCCACCTTGGCCACCCGGCCCTGCTGTGGCAGAAATATGGTTCCAATTACATCGAAATTCCAAACCTTCCCTTGACTTTAGCATCTGGCTGACGGCAGTGGACAATCCCTCTAATATTCATCTTGACAAGCCTGGCTACTGAAGGACTTGTTTGATCATTTCCCCCGCATCCCCAGGAGCAGCCTGCCAAGAAAACCCTTATGCCTCCAGGACAGTATTTAACTGCCTTGCTCCCTCCTTCCTGCCTGGGACTGCAGCTCTATGGGGCTGCTCCTCCCTCCCTGACTGGGGGAAAACTTCTTTCCAGTATTTCCTCAGTGTGGAAAAATCCCCGCTCAGGATTGTGTTATCAACGATTCCCGCAGGCACGCTGTAGTAGCGGCTCCCCGCATTGCATGTTCTGGTTCCTTGCCCAGTCTGGCTTAAAATGAATTTGTCAACACTCTTCCCTCTCGTCGTTGGAGTTCATCACCTCTGCCATGCCGTTCCCAGCCAGCCGCACTGACTCCAGGATAAAACTGCCTATTGTTCCCCTTCAGCCAAAGCCTTTTGCTTGGCAGCAGCAGCTGGGAGCTGCTGGGACAGGGGCTGCCTTTGGGAAGTGGCTGAGAAAAGCAGGACTTAATGCACAGCCCCAGATACCTGCAATGGCTATGGACATGGCGCTCCCCAGCATCACGTTGTGCCCACAAAGCTGGATGGGTTTGGGAAGAGCACTCCTACATTTTCTTCTTCAAATGTTAATGCTCCTTATGCACTTTTCAGCTCCTCTCACTGACTTGAGCTGGTTCATTTAAAAAAAAAAAAAGTTAATTAAGACATACAAGTTTTGCTGTAGAGCCAAGCTCTGCCTCCCAACTCATTCTCGGTTCAATAGGGGCATTGATGGTGTGGGGGATGCTCACAGCAAAGGGTGGCAGTCTGATTGCACATCCCTCTGGAGCTGGCTTCTGCAAGCAACACAACATGCAATATCCAGGATGTTTTTGGCTGGTTTTGTGTTGCTATATCTCTTTAGCACATTATTAATCAATGCTCAAAATTCCATGTATGTTCAGAAGTTAGCTTGGTATAAATCACTCTCTCCATCAGAATAGGAGCAGTAAGCAAAGAGCTGTGGTCAGCTACACTGCGTTTATATCAACTCAGATGGAAGTTCTGGCATTCCAGTTCCTTGTATCTTCCAAAGATCTCAAGCACCAGAGTGGACCACAGTTACATCTTACCCAGTGCCTCTGTTAATTGTGCAGGGAGTAACATAACAAGCTTCTCCCTGCGGAGATGACTGCACTGCTTCACACCAGGACTGCTCTTATTCAGCCTGAGCAAACTTCAATCTCAGGGCTGTCAGCAGAACTATTTACTTAGTTTCACATCACACGGAGGTGGTGAACAAGATTCACTGTATTTCTACATAAATCACTGCAATTCTGGCATTATCTATTACAAATAGATATCAGCTCAGAATTTGCCTGTTGGATTGTGTCCGTGATCAGACATACAAACAACACATCCCTTGTCATAAACTCAGACCTGGATCCCTGCCAGAGAATGTATCAAATTGCAATATTTAAATCTTGGGAGTTTTTTTTCATTTAAAGCATTTCATGACCCTGCTTCCAGCAACGCACTTAAACAGAAGCTTCAACTCAATCACTGTCACCATCCTGAGAGATGGAAGCCAGCTGAAAGGTCTGTCATCCTTTCACCATTCTTGATACATTTTAAAAACAGTGGGAACAACTATTAACATTGGGTTAGTTTTCTGCCTATTAATGAAGGCTCAAAGTACTCCCTCTATAACAGGCTGTGTATCAAGCAAGAGAGGTCTACATGAATTTTTCCATAGGCCTTATCTTGTAAGGTTTATGAGTAAATAAGTGATTTTTGTTAAGAAAACTTCCAAGACTAATTGGGGTTTCCAGTCAAAGAGTAAGTTGATTCTGACTCCACATAGGCACTGAAGGGATTTTCCTTTTTTTCCCTACAAATTAATTTCCACAAAATCGTTAATGGCTCAAAATCGAGGGATTTTTATCCCCTTTTTCCTTGACAGGGATAAACTGATAAAGAAGCATTGAAGGGTCTGAACTGACATCTGCAACACTAAGTTTCGTGATGGAAAGGCGGAAAAGTTATCTAAAGAAAAAGTTACCAGGGGACGAAAGAGAAAGAACCGAAAGCAGTGGTTGCCGAGAGAGCTCCCCACGGTGCCCGCACGGCCCCGGCTCGGCGCCGCCTCCGCGCCCGCACAAAGACCCGAGGGGCTGCGCGGCACGGGCGAGACCGCGCCGGGCGCGTCCCCCGCGGGATGCGCTCCCGACAGGCTCGGGCGAACGCAGGGGAAAAAAGCGTTCCAAAGGGGTTCCCCCCCGCCTCCGTGCCTCCCCGTCCCCGCGGGGCCGGCGCTTACCCGTGCTGCCGGCCGCGGAGCCGGCTGTGCTGCAGGACCTGCTGGTACGGGGACTTGGCGGCGGCGGCGAGCCCGAGCGCCAGCAGCANTCCCTCCCTCCCTCCCTCCCTCTGTCCGCCCAACCGCCTTTCCATCCCTCCGTCTTTACACACGTCGCTCCGTCCGTGCCCCGGAGGCCCGCCGCTCCAGGAGGGGGAAGCAGACAGGGATGTTTTATATCCCCCTTCCCAGACCAGTGTTTCATCTTCAATTTCTTCTTCATCCGGACTTTTTCCCTCCATCCTCCCCCGTCGGGACTCAGGGCGGGTGGTTGCACTGCCACGCTCCGGGTGTCCCACTGACTCCAGCCCCTTCGTGATCCCCCTGCCCAGGGGATCTGCCTCCTGGCTTCAGCCCAACCCTGCCCACGCCACGGGAACGTCACCTGCGCTGCCTCCCCAGGTCCACTCAGTCCCTCCTGGTGTCGACCCACTCCCAGCCACTTCCAGCAGTGGCAGGGGTCACCCTTGGCAAGAGGTTTCTTGTTGCTTTTATACCAAACCAAATGAAAGCAGGAGCTCTTAAGATAAGAAAATTGGGCGTGTTCAGTCTGGAGGAAAGAAGCTTCAGGGAGATCCTAGAGACCCTAACAGTACCTAAAAGGGGCTTACAGAAAGGAAAGAGAGCAACTTTTTATGTGGGTAGATAGTGTTAGGACAAAGGAGAATGGTTTTAAACTAAAAGGGGAGAGATTTAGATTTGATATTAGGAAGAAATTCCCTGTGAGGGTGGTGAGGCCCTGGCACAGGGTGCCCAGAGAAGCTGGCTGCCCCATCCTTGGAAGTGTCCAAGGACAGGTTGGGTGGGGCTTGGAGCAGCCTGGGGTAGTGGAAGGTGTCCCTGCCCATGGCAGGGGGTTGGAACAAGATGAGCTTGTAAGTTCCTTCCAAATCAAAGCTTTGTGTGATTCTATGATTCACTGCAGCATCCCAGTGTTTGTAAAGGATTTGCTCTGATTGGACTGACATCAAAGTTGAAGGGCTCTTTCCTCCCTAAATCTGCCTGGGAAGCAAAAGGGGTCCTTTGGGGCCACTTGCCCTAGGGGACAGATCTGTGCAAAATTCTCCCCTGGCTTTGTAGACTGGGCAGTGGCCAGCAAGGGCAGCTGCTCAGCAAAGGATGGGAATTGAAACATGTCCAGCGAGTGGCCACTGAGCCAAAGAGAAAAAAATCTTTAGCAATATTAAGCACTTTAAATTTACAAAGATTTTTTTTCCCCCACAGTAAATAAATCTTATCTGCATAAAACCCATCAATGCTTATTGGATAAAATACATTAAACCATTCCTCAGCCAGATTTCCTCTCCCCAGGGAGTGTTTCATTATTTCCTCCATCTAAGTAGGTAAATCATGAAATCTTACCTGCAAAGGCTCATGACTCCAGTGTAAAGGATACGAAACAGAGGTCTCAGGTCTTTCTGAGGAAAAGGTGATGTTTTAAACCCTCTCAGGTATTGCCTGAGAGCCTCAGATGCACCTCTATAAAATGGAGGCAATTTTATGAGCCTCCAGTTCTCTGTGTAAAAGAGAGGCGTGATCTATGCTCTGCTCAGAAAGGGGTGACTTGGTTCCCTGGCTCTGGGCAAAGATTTTCAGCTGTGAAGCCTGATCTGATGCTTGTGCATTTTCCCAGCCCAGAGTTAGACCCCTTGGTCTAACCCCTTCTCCACAACCTGTTCCAATTTTTTTGCAAGGGGAAGGCTTAAAACTCTTAAAAAATAGAATGAAAAGCAGAGGGAAATCAATCAAAGGCACTGCCAACTGCTGCGTCCTCGGAAAACAGCAGCCAATTGCAATTTCTCTGTGAAGAAGAATATCAAAGATCCCACATGGTAGCAGAGCCAAGCCCCTGGATGTAGTCTCCTGCCTTGCCCCATGTGCTAGACTGCTGTTTTGGGAATCACATGGTCCCCTTCACTCACAAAGCTGGTTTATAGGTGTATGAGCTTCTCTCTCAGGCATCACAAGGAGCAGGAACCCCAGAGCTTCAGAAGAGCATGTTTCCCCAGGAGCACAGGGCTGCCTGTCCTGGGATGAGCTCACCAGGACCACCGTGTTCCTATTAGAACCTTCCAGAATGAGGGTTGATGTCCTTGAGACACCAAATGCTGCACTGTATCCAGCAGAAGTTTGTTGAACCCAAAGTGTTGGAAATTAACTTGACAAAGATTTTTGAAATGCTTCTCTGGAGATTAAGCCAACAGGGAGTGAGGAGGGACAGCCAGCTGTGAAGGGTCAGGGTGAGTGTGGGGAGGGATGGGACAGCCCCATTGCCATGCTGTGCCCAGCACTGATGTGTCCTGGGTCCCTGAGTCACATGCAGGCAAATTCACTGGTTTTATCTACCACTGCTGGTTTACTTCCTCCCCATCCCTCCCTTCCAGTCCAGCTGCCTCCTCGTTCTTCTTCAGTGCATCTTTATTCATTACTCCTCTCCAGCAGGACTTTCTGTACTGACTAAGATTGCAATTAGCTTCTAGAATCTGTTTGAGAGCAGTTCAAGTGTTGCAAAGAAATATTTAAATATACTTGTCTATCAGACTGTAACAAACCTATTTGTGAATAACCAGTGCTTTGATTTGCACTTGTTTTAACCTCTGCTTCCAGACGGATGTTTAGTTTGAAATGAAATCCACAGGCAGTGGACTCTCTGCACACTCATACAAATACTCTGAAATCAATCACGTAGAAAATTGCACTTACACAAATAGACCCTTCTGTACACATTTCAGACATAACAGCTGCTCCACCAAAAGGGAGGAATCGAAAGACATACTCTAAGCCAAACGAAGACATCTTCAGCAATAATAAACATCTATGATTTAAAAAGCTCTTTCTGTATAAACAAAACTGAAGGTTGAAATTACTGAATCATTAAGACCATAAATATTTTTCACTTTGTTCTGTGAGTTTCACAGAAAGGCCAGAAGGAGAGCTTTTAGAGAAAAACCACCTTTCCACCGCTCTAGTAATAGTTTCAAGGTAAATAATCAACAACATTGAACTAAAAGGGGTTTATTTGTATTTGTCTGCCTTATTAAATTTCTGCTATCCTCATAATAGTATAATCTCTAATTCCAAAAGTAAAAAGTCATAGTGATGTTTGGTAACCCTCACATTCCTGCAACTGGCTGAATCTCCATTTCATTCAGAGCTTTACTTAACGGTGATTTCAGGTTGAATTTCTTTTTCCCCAGAGTAGCCTCTGCTCATGTTTTCACAGACACTGAGAAAAAGCACTGAAAATAGCTCTGAATGTCTTTGTTGTGCTTTTGTTTGAAATTCAGCGGAATGTATTTGGAAGAATAAAAAGGTGATGCTTCATTCAATTCCCTCCTGTATGTTTCTGGAATACCAGGTGGAGAGATCGCTGCCATGGCTGGAGGCACAGTCCTGCATGGGACAGGGCAGGATCAGAGCAGCTCCAGCACAAATGGGGATGAAGCAAACAACAAATGGTCCAGAGAGGTGGGTTCAGAATATCAGGGCAATATTCCCTGTGACTGCAGCGCTGACAGCCAGCAGCTCGTGCCTGGCTTGGGCTGGGAGCTCAGAGGAGTCAGTTACTGGTGGGAAGTGACAGTAACCACAAGCCTGTCCATACCTTGGTGTGAAATACATCCTGTCTCATCCCACACTCCCACTTTGTTCCCTGTTTTCACTATCAATACAAACATCAGGGGAATATATTTCCCTTCTGTGTCTTTCTAGTTCTTTTGGAACAACTTCTTCGTCCCAAATGCTCCCACATTTGCCTTTTGGGTCTGCTTTCCATGTCCAGTGTGTTAACGATGTGGCAGATGGTTCCTCACACCATGCTCTTGCTTTCACACATCAATCTTGTAAAAAGATCCCAATATAGGTCACATAATCCTCTTCGCTTCCCTTTGCAGACAGTTCCATGTGATGTATCCAGAGCATGCTGGAAAAGGAAGAGAGCTAATTCCACTTGCCTCTACCACACACAACAGGGAATTAATGGGATTTATGTTCCAGCTCCACTTCAAACTGTGTCCAAAAGGCCCTCTATATGTTTGAAGTGTTATTATTATGTACAGTAACATACTAATAAAGTAGTAAAATACATATATGTACAGTAACATGCAGTAATATACATAACAGGCCAGGTTGAATGGGGATCTGAGCAACCTGGTCTAGTGGAAGGTGTCCCTGCCCGTGACAGGTTGGTTGGAACAAGAGGATCATAGACCACGTTACAAACACAGAAGAAATGTGGTTTAAACACAGAAGAGCAAAGAAAACTAAGTCTCTGTGAATAAAATGGATCGAACACAGAAAGACTTGAAATATACCCCAAAACTTGATTAAAACTAAACAGGGCTAGGTGTTGGTTCCAAAGAAAGTGATATATTTTGTTTAATAGTAAAAGAGGCAAGGAGAAAGAAAGATGAAAAAAAAAAAAAAGAAATAGAAAAATAAGGGGGGGGGGGGGGGGAGGGCAGGGAGAGAGGGACACAAGTTAGGTAGAAACATGTCCCCCTTCTGGAGGACCCAATGACATCTCAGGGTTTCCCTCCACGTGCTCTCCTTGGTGGTGCAGGTCCCCTGCCACAGTGCCAAAGTCTAGAATCCAGTGGGTTCACGTAGGACACACGTTTGGGCCAGGTGGAAACACCCAGGTGCCTCCCTTGCAGGGGGCCAGTTTGGCACTGTCTCTTCCAACACTGAGGGCCTGGTATAGCATCTGGGGACCCCTTTGGGGGGACCTTTGATGGGCCATGACACCCTGTTGGGGGTTGAATTGTTCCCTTTTCTTTCTATGGAATTTTTCCCATNTTGCCTCTACCACACACAACAGGGAATTAATGGGATTTATGTTCCAGCTCCACTTCAAACTGTGTCCAAAAGGCCCTCTATATGTTTGAAGTGTTATTATTATGTACAGTAACATACTAATAAAGTAGTAAAATACATATATGTACAGTAACATGCAGTAATATACATAACAGGCCAGGTTGAATGGGGATCTGAGCAACCTGGTCTAGTGGAAGGTGTCCCTGCCCGTGACAGGTTGGTTGGAACAAGAGGATCATAGACCACGTTACAAACACAGAAGAAATGTGGTTTAAACACAGAAGAGCAAAGAAAACTAAGTCTCTGTGAATAAAATGGATCGAACACAGAAAGACTTGAAATATACCCCAAAACTTGATTAAAACTAAACAGGGCTAGGTGTTGGTTCCAAAGAAAGTGATATATTTTGTTTAATAGTAAAAGAGGCAAGGAGAAAGAAAGATGAAAAAAAAAAAAAAGAAATAGAAAAATAAGTGGGTGGGGGTGGGGAGGGTAGGGAGAGAGTGACACAAGTTAGGTAGAAACATGTCCCCCTTCTGGAGGACCCAATGACATCTCAGGGTTTCCCTCCACGTGCTCTCCTTGGTGGTGCAGGTCCCCTGCCACAGTGCCAAAGTCTAGAATCCAGTGGGTTCACGTAGGACACACGTTTGGGCCAGGTGGAAACACCCAGGTGCCTCCCTTGCAGGGGGCCAGTTTGGCACTGTCTCTTCCAACACTGAGGGCCTGGTATAGCATCTGGGGACCCCTTTGGGGGGACCTTTGATGGGCCATGAC
>VXBI01006775.1:448410-480604 GCA_013397375.1 Toxostoma redivivum | reverse complement strand
TGTTTCTGCTGTTTGCCTTGTTAGATATATTAGTAAAGAGCTGTTATTCCTACCCCCATATCTTCTCCTGAAAGTCTCTGATTTCAAATTATAATTATTGGAAGAGAGGGGGTTGCACTCTCCATCTCAGGAAAGGGGTTCTTGCCTTTCCTTAGCAAATACCTGTGTTTCAAGCCACGACACACCCCCTCTGCTGTCCTTCACATGGATGCAGCTTTTTCCCTGGGTGAAGGGGCTCTCAGCTGAGCTTGTCTGCACAGTGGAGCATGGGTGTTCACTGCCTCTTACCAGAGGCTCTTTCACCACACAGCCAAAACCTCTCCTTTCCCAACCCTTTGGTGTGAGGGTCTGTGTGAGCCTGGCAGCTGATAACGCCGGGGCAGTGGTCTCCACCCTGAAGGTGCTAAGCTTGATCCCTCTGTGAATGTATTCTTCTTCCCCCAGCCCAGACCTGAGTCACTTTATCTTATCTTCATCAATGAGCAGTGCAGGGTCTTAGGGTGTGGTGGTCTTCTCTGCAGTTTTTATACAGTTTTTCTACAATAGGCAGTATATAAGTCCTTCATGAAGATGTTTTAGCCATAAATTGTGACATTTTAGTCTCTGACACTAGGTTGCTCAAAGTCCCATCCAACCCTGGCCCTGCCACAGCCACTGGCAACCTGTGCCACAGCCTCATTACCCCCACATGGAAGAATTTCTCCCAAATATCCCATCCAACGCTGCCCTCTGTCAGTTTAAAACCACTTCTCTCTGTCCTGTCACTACATGCCCAAGTACAGTTTGGTCTCCCTTCTCTGATTAAAGGTGAAGATACTATTGTAGGTCTTGTTAGGTCTGGCCCAATTAATCTACACTGAGCAGTCCTAAAGTGCCTCCCCCAAGCATTTAAGCAGGGTTGTTGCCCTGAGTTAGACGGGACAGGCATCCCTCGTCCTGTCCTCAGGGGCCTTGAGAGTGCTGGCCAAAAAGGCAATTACACACAATATTCTGCTTCCTTTTAATATATCATTGTGATGGAAGAAATATGTGCTTTATCTTCTCTTGTATAAACAAAAGAATTCTCTTACTTCATCATATAAGCTTGCAAGTATCTTCCCACATTAGAGACTTTGAGAAAAGTCTTTTTAAGAACACCTCTCTATTGCTCTTGCTCTCTCATTTGTTGGCAGGCAAACACACAAAACAAACCTGCTGAATCTCAGGAGTAGAGGTATGGGCCAAGCTGGTATCTCATCATCTGTTTTCTATTTTCTCCTCCTTCACATTGCCAAATATTGTAGATATATAATACAGTAGATTTACAGAGCAGGAAGTCACAAGAAGTAGCAATTCAACTTTCAGGGAATAATTCAATGTCACTTATTAATATCATCCATGTATATGAAAAATAAAAAAAGAGAGATAGAAAACCTCTCCCACAAGGCATTTCTAGCAGTCGCATATTCTCATTTTATTCCTTATCCTGCAATTTATCTTCTTACTTTCAGCAAGCCAGCAATGAAGTAGAAAACCCCTAAGAAATCTCATTTTGACATCTTTCTGGTGAATATTCCTTTCCATGCATAGCTGCATAAGCCATGGAGAAGTCTGTGGCATCACTGGAGAGCAAACCACTTGATGAGCAGTCTGCAGACCTTAAAACTTAAAAACTGATAAAAGCAAGTTTTTTCTGGCCTGCTCTATCTGATTTAAAGATAGACACCCAGCATCAGCACAGTAATCTGCTGAGGTTGGCCCCAGGCCATGTTGTAATGTAGGAAGAGAGCAAATGTTGGAGCATCCTGAGCCAAATTACAACTGACTGCTATTTTAGGACTCTAAGCTTTGAAATCTGAATTCATTTAGTTTATTATGATATATTGGAACTTCCTTAAAAAAAAAAGAAAGAAAGCAAAAAAACAAACAAAACCCAAGGTACTCGTTAATTCTGGTTAAACAGAGCAGACATAAGAAGGCATTGCCTGCCAAAAAGATACACAAACCCCATTATGTCAATAGACCATCTCATAACTGGAGGTGCATAGCCAGCAGGCTGCTGCTCCTGTTGGCCTACAGACTCTGGATGAAGTTCAGCTCCCTGAAAACTCTGACTTCAAGACCAGCCTCAAAAAGTGCCTATGAGGCTCAGAACAATAATTCCAGTTTTTCACATTTTACTATTCCACATCCAACATGGCAAGGTGGGCATTGCTCACAGATCAGGATGTCTCTGCACAAGAATCTCTCCATGCACTGCATGTGTTATGGAAGAAAAGAAAAAGAGC
Source organism: Toxostoma redivivum (assembly GCA_013397375.1). Taxonomy (NCBI): domain Eukaryota; kingdom Metazoa; phylum Chordata; class Aves; order Passeriformes; family Mimidae; genus Toxostoma; species Toxostoma redivivum. Next base: position 478,337 of record VXBI01006775.1, on the reverse strand, counting down.
CATTAAAGCACAAAAGTGCCAGCACGTTCCCTACTGTACATTTTCCAACATATTATCCATACTTCTGAAGTAATCCCAAAGGTTTATCCAAGCCCTGTGGGTTCTTGCAGTTAAGAGCGTATAAAAACATTTAAAATCATTAAGTTCTGGGAAGGTGAGAAACTGGAGAACAACAGTGTTTCTCAGGGCTGCCTTGCCTTGTTTGAGTCACACCTTAAGAAGGGATGCTGCATCTAAGAGAAGAAATAGGGCTTGAAATCATAATGAAAATTAAAAAATGATTGGTCTCTCTTAGATGTAGTATTTGTACATCCCTGATATCTCAGTTCTGTAGAGTTATACAGGTGTTCAATAAATGTGTTGATGTGGCCCTGTGGCATTAGGCGCATGGTTTAGTGGTGGGTTGGCAGTGCTGGGTTGATATTTGGAAGTGATGATCTTAAAGGTCATTTCCAACCTTAATGGTTCTGTTTGATACAGACCTGACATTGGAGAGGCCCTGCACAACTGAGAGGGAGAAAACAGACAGATCTCCCCTCTTGGTTTCTGTAACAGCTTGGAAAGATGTCACTGGCCATCTCCACATTGGATCCCCACAGGGCTGGACTGTGTAGGTACAAGAGCAAAACAACCTTATGTGCTCTCCTATCACACCATTGTCAGCAAAACACCTCCCCAGGCTTTCCTTCAGCTTTGACATCACACTCTGAAGGTGATTCTATACTTCACCAGCTCCTTCATGTCTGTGTTTCACCTTTTCCTTTTGTTTCCTCAGACAGAGACATCCATTCACCACTGTCTGCTTTGGGGCTGCATGCCCAAAAAGCAGAGCTTTCCCCCAGTCCTTGATGCACATGCACCTAGAAACCCCAAAACCATACAGACACACACTTTTCAATTAGATATTGCAAGTCTATCGTCACCAGGAGGAATTTTGGGGGATATATGCCTTAATTGAGTTGAAGTGGTTTTCTCATTACAGCTGAGTAGATAACATGACAAGGCTAGTGATTGTTTCTAGGAGGGAACGATTTAATAATATAATCTGCAGTGCTTGCAGAGGTTCCTTGATAAAGGGCCAGGCAGAGCTGGAGTGGTTTGGATCCATTTCCTTGCCACTGCTGAGAACGAACATTGCAATATATGTCAGAAGAGTTGAATGGAAAATAATTGCCTTCATTATGCAAGTTCAATGTACAGACATATGTTCCTGGATAAAACACTTTTACAGCCAGCCAGGGCCATGTCGCTTATTTTCCATAAAATATAAGGAGCAGCGTTTTCTACAGGTTTCAGTGAAGCATTTGAAGAAAAAGACACAGACCGATTTGTCCTGCAAAGCACACACAAATTTCTGAGCTCACATGCACGTAGGTTTATGGCTTTTTACAAGAGATGCAGGTGTGGGAATAGGTCTTATAGAGGATGTCTGAACAGACACCAGGACTTTGGCATAGCCAAAGCAGTGAGAAACTGGAGACGTGGATTTTATAGGACACATAGCACATTGTAAAGCAAGACATCTTGGGCTAAAATCCAATTCCTCTTCTTTAGGCAAACCGATCTCTTGATTTCGGTGGGACTTCTCACTCAGAAATGGTCAACAAACTCAGCTCTGGGCATTGTCGGGAGGAATCCGAGAAGTGATTTCTTCGGTGTGATGCAATAGGAGTGTGTATTCCCATTAGCCCCAAGTGTCTGGAAATCTGGAATTCAAATGAAGTAAAACCTCACTACAAATAAAGATTTTCCTAAAACCGAAGTAGTTTCCACCACTGCTTTTAAAAAGCAGAGTTGCCAGCTACTGAGAAAATGAGTAAGTGATGCACTGGCCCGGGAGGATTTCAGTAGGATTAGTCTGGCAGTTCTAACACAATCAAGACTGACTAATTTCTTCATTATTAGATTTTGATTTTCTTCTAAGTCTGCTTTTCACAATGGTTTGGCACTGTCCACACTCATCACTCTCCAACTCCAAAGCTGGCAAGTGGACACATTTGCTTCTTTTATTGTAGCACAGGGATGGGCTGGTTAACATCAGGAGAAGAGAGAAGACAGCATTCCCTCCTCTAGCTGCTGCAGGAGAGATGCTTCATCCATGAGCAGGAACAAATATTTATCAGATGGCCTTTCCAGTCATATGGTCCTAATCCTCGCAGTAATGTGAAACTCCCTGGATGAGGTCATAGTTGTTGAATCCCAGGCTCTCCTTTTTTTCTAGAGGCCAGGTCAGGTAGGTGGAAGATGGAGCACACTTATCCCTGCCTGGAGCTGGCCAGGAAAAAAACACATGGGTTTAGGGACATGATGTGCAAATACAGACCCATTAACACACACAAAGATTTGCTCCAGAGCACATCAGGGCTGCCAACACTGAATTTCCAGCACCAGCTCTGGGTACCCGTTGCTCTAACTTTCCAGAACTTGGCAAAATCCAGTTGTCAAACTTCCTGAAAGCTCTTTTAAGGAAAAATCCTTCTCAAATGTGAAGAAAAGAGTATGATTAAACATTTTTTTAAAGATTATTTAAAGGCTTTCTGAGCTGATTACTGCTGGGCATGCTTGTTTAGCTGGCTATGGTATCTTTGACTTGCTCTTTAGCTTTCACTGGCCTTTGGTGATTTACACTTTAAACTGAAGAACCAGAGAGTTCCCTGATCATTTTCCTCCAGTGACTGTTTGAATCCGAAATTGTCCAAATTAGGAATTGTATGTGAATCCTACTGAGGTCTGAGCTCGTGGGTCCTCGACAGACCCTTATTATTTTAGCCCAGATGGTACTAAAAAAAGATCATGAGACATCCAATGGCATATTTTAGGAATGCCATGCTTAAGATAATTGTCCAAATAACTTGTCATACTCATAGAAACAGCTTAAAATATGTTGCTCATCAGTACACAATATATCAGCACCATGTCTAGGCATGAGGTTGTCTTGAGCAGGACTGAACCAAGGGAAAGAACACAACCAACTTATTGTGGGTGGAATTTGCACCTGGAAGGTTTCCCAAAACTCAGTCAAGATGAAATTTGAGTCACTCAGGAGAACCTGACAACCAAGTAGTCAGGAAGATTGTAAAGGCACATCATGTCACTTATTTTGAATCAAATTTTAGCTGTGCAATTTTCTGTAAGACTGATTTCTGAGCATGACTAACCCAGAGCAGCCCCTTTACCTGGAGCCAAGCTTGGGTCTCCAACAGACAAGGTGTGTCCCAATCACCAGCCACCAGATTTGACTTTGGGAAATCTCTCTGCCAGTTTTTGCAATAACTTTTCTTTCTTATGCCACAGGAAGATGAAACCAACAGTTAAAATCTTTGGCTCCCTGTGTCTCTCCCGCAGGTCTGCAGCTGTGGGACACCATCCACATTTGTCTCAGGTCAGCAATGGGGTCTGCTGGGGTCATGCTGCACAAGGTCCAAAGGCAGGGTCACAGGCTGAGCCTCAAAAGTACTCACAAAATCTGGGTGAGAGTTTGTAGCAGGAAGTGGTCTGGGGTGTAGTTCAAGCTCTGCTCACAAGCTCTGTACAGAAACATCACTGAGCCCTAAACACTCTGTCCAGGAGGGGAAGGTGGCTGGGGAGTCAGAGAGGGGAGAGTCCCTGACTCTCCTCTACACTGCAGAAACCCACACCCTGTGAGTCTGAGCATGTTTTGCTTTCCATACATTGTAGTTAACTCCAATAAATAACTGGATAAGGGAAAAGCAAGAGAAAGTGCTTGATGCTGTAGTATGGTGTTGTTTACCCTCTTTCCCTTGTGCAGGTCCTTTATTTATTTCACATGTGGGAAGAATCAGCCCTTGGATCTTCAGTTTTCTCCTTCTACCTCATTCCCCTCAAATCCATCAGCCAGGGAGATTAGCAGACCTTTCTGCTAAATCCCTTCCAGATGTCCAGAGCCACAAACATGTCAGTCACTGACAAGAGCCTAATGACAAGTGGCTCCCTGTTCATTAGTGATGGCTACTGTTTCTCGGCAGAAAAGCTTTTTCTGCCCTGCCTCCAAAAGCAGGTTTTTCAGGGAGGGTTTTTCCTTCCTTCCCCATAAACAGGGCTGCTGTCTGAGGGGTCATGAGGAGATCCTCATCCCAGCTGGTCTTGAGACCTGCCCTAGAGCTGCTGCTGGAACACTGTCACAGGGCACCACATTGCACAGGCATTTCAGTATCTGTAGAGAGAAACAAGTAGCAGATATGTCTCCAGCCAGTGGAGCTTGACAGCCCCAGGCTGTGAGGTTCTCCAAAAGTTTAGTGGCATTAAATTTCTGTGTTGGCAATGCCAGGCCCAGGAAGCCAGGTAGAAACTCAAGCAGGTACCAAGGTCAGGATGGCTTTGGACAAAAGGAGCAGGTGGGATGGCTGGCTGAGAGCAGTTCAGGATAGAAGAGATGGAAATCTTATGACTGTTCCTTCCACACAAGCAAGAAGAGCCCTGTGGTGGTGTTCTTGTCTTGCTCATGGAGAAGGCTGTGACTCTGTGACAAGGGTCTCTTTCAGGGACAGAATGCAACAGGATTTTGGTTCCAAGCCTGGCTACCAGGTCCTTTTCTTTGCCCAAAGACTTGAGCTTTTTTGACCTGTTGCAATACATCATATTTCATCACTTTCTTCAATTGCATTTTGATCAGTTTGTGATTGCTGTGTTGGATTTGTCTTATACCTCCGTCTCCACACAAGCTCAAGAGGTACTTTGTCAAGCTAAATTATCCTCAAAAAAATCAATACTATCCCTTGTGGAGATTTCTGGAGGTTGTATTTTTCCCTCCTTTCATTGCAGTTAATGGATGGGATCTTAAAAGTACAGCTGGGCAGAAAAGACTGTTTCTTCCATGGAAAGTGCCAGTCTCCTTACTGGGATGGGCAGGCAGGATGGACTGATGCAACGTCTTTTGCCTTGCTCCCAACCACACCACCACAAGGAAATGTTATTCAGCAGCTCATCCCACCTTGGCACAGAGACTGCAGTGAGATGCCAAGCCAGAACTTGTGCAGAAGTATCTGAGAACTGTTCCTTTAGTGCGGCTGCTTATTAACATGACCCTACTTGGGGAGATTTCTTCCTTTATCCTTGAATTACAAAAACCATTTCAAAACTTGATCCCCATGAAGGCTGGGCATTGTGTCAGCTCTAAGAAGCTGAAAATAGTGATGGGTTCTTTGCAGTGAACAGAAAAACCGACCTGGAGTCTGTCATTTGGATTTATGAATATGAAGTCTGCTCTTTTGACATAATCTTCTTGATTTAAGCTTGTGGTTTCTGCACACAGTTTCCATTAAAATTAATGTAAGTCATCTGAGCAAATCTCTCCCAGGTTGACAGGATGAAATATTCAACTCCTGGAGATTTATTCCTTGTTTATGGGCTTCAGTGCTGACCTGTGCAGAACCCAGCCCACAGCCTGTGTTGGAACTCAACAGGACCCTCAGTGATGGGGTACGAGGTGCCCAGTGTGGACACTCAAAGCACCAGGGAAGGTTGGCAAACACCTCTGATTGTGTGAAACTGCTCCTAAATGGAGCCGCAGAGCAAGCACCAGACATTTGCTAAATAAACCAAAAAATCAGCCCTTGTCACCTCTTTGTGCTGCAGAGATGTCGTGAGTTGAGATGTTCTGCCTAGAGTTAAACCAGTTTCACCATCAGCATCACTTCCACAGCAATGTACCATAAATGTGTGAAGCAGAAAACAAAGCAGCTCAGCAAAAATCCCAAAAAAGATGTTTGGTTGCAAAACAGCCCAACCATGTGCAGTAAAAGAATACAGATATCTCCTCAGAGACATTAGTGCCTCATTTTAACTCAAATCCACTAATTTTGCAGAGGATGGCTGACATCACATCCATTTGAAAAGCAGCTGGAGGCTGAACCCTTCCTAGACTCACATCAGCCAGGGGAGCCCAGCATGGCCAACAGTGCTTGGAACCAGTCCTCCAAATTTCCTGAGATAAAACCACTAGAATATGTGTCTGTGTGACAGTGAGCCCACAAGTGCTGACTCAGCCCATTGCCTCTCACACAGTTCCAGTGATGATTTATTTCATTTTTCCTCTACTGCTATCAGATCCTTGGCCCTAGGAGAAGACCGCTGGCTCTCTCCAAAACAAGATCTCAGAAGCTGGGTGTTTCAGGTTTTCCCTGAGGAAATTTGGGGAAACCTGTCTCCCAGAGCCTTCTCCCTCCTCTCCCCACCAGGAAGGTGGGTATGCCTTCCATCCTCCCACCCTTTCCCATGCTCCCTGTTCCCTTCTGCAATGTCCTGGGGAGTTGCCTCACAGAAACTGCTCCTTAAAGTAAATGAAAATAAAGGAAATCTACCAAAACTCCAGAAACCTGCAAAACTGGGGTCCCCTATGCTAGCATAACAGCCTGTCTCCTTTCCCTTGAGCCCTGTGCATCCCCAAACCTGCACCCATCAGACCTGCCACCTAATGCCTCCCAGTACCTCCCTCCTGTCCACCTCAGGCTGCCTCCACCTCCTCCCACAGCTCATCCTGGTGGTGGGGACTTTGGAGCCTGACCACAACTCTCCTGAGCTGCAGACAAGTATGGTGAAAAGCACAAGTGTCACCTTATTCCTCCCCTATAAAGGGCAAAACCATGCAATTCTTTTCCAGTAAGTGATGTGGTTGGTCCAGAACACCCAGGAACCCCCAAGCACTGGCTCCAGCCTGGGAAGCAAGGTGGGATGGAAACACAGAGACCTTGAAGGAAAAAAATGACGGGTTAAAGTGGGGAGCAAAGCAAATGTTTAGTTTTGACACTTGTAACAGCGGTTATTTATTTTCCAGTAAGTCTATACTCTGAGCCAAAATAGTCATTGAAAAAAATGGCATTATGGGCCCTGGGGGGATTTTCATGAAGTGTTTATGTCAGAGCACTCATGTGTGGGGAGTCCTGTGGTGGCTGCCATTGCTCCATGGCCTGGGGACAGCCTGTAGATAGGGACCACTGTCACCAGGAATGGCAGCCCTGGGAGGGCCCTGACCACAACCCCCCTGATTTGCACCACACCTCAACACTGAAAACAGGACTGGTAACCTCCCCCAGGCAAAGGTTTTGGATTGCTTTGTTGTGGTAAGAAGCACCTGATGTTCTTACACATCCTGATTAATGGATTAATGAACAACTGCATTAAATAATTATTATTTTTTAACAATGATTAATTTAATACTTTTTCTCCCTGAAGTTTGGAAGGCTCTAAGTAACCTAAAGGAAGAAATGAGGATGTGGGGCAATACTGATTTTAGTATGAGGATAGGTCCAATGCTATCTAAGTACTGAATTTAAACCAAAACCAGAGAAGGAAGCAGGCTCCATACCTTCCATGGACTATTTATTTCTCATTGCTCTGGTTTCCCTGCTTCATTCAATCCCTTGGCTTTTACAGAGCACATGCTGCACTATTGTCCCATGAAAGCCTTAGTTCAGCAAATGAGGAATATATTGCAGTCTGACGTAATCCCAGGCAGTGATTCGTCCCATCCTGCCTGTGGAAGGCTCCTCATTCCCATCGGGGGCTCCTTTGCCTTCCCAGCCCCTTCCCTGGGGCTGCAGCTCCGGATGTTACCTGTGGGAGGATGAACTCATCAGCAAGAGCAGTGAGAGGATCCCAGGGAAAATAGCACATCTGCTTATTGCTGTGCAACATCTGGAATTAACCGATCACATCAAATTGTCACCTGCAAGCGCTGGCCAGGCCTGAGCTCTCCATGTTCCCCAGACTAAATCCCGGTGTAATCCCAGCACTAATGAGCCGGGGATGCCTCACTGGTCCACAGGCACTAATGATAGCTGAGCACCTGGCCCATGCACTGCCTTAGGCCCTTGGGCATCTTCATCGAGGGTTTTTCATATTTTTCAAGTTAGAATTTTACTTTCCTGTTTTGTCTGCCCACTGGGAAATGTCTGGCACTAACATTAGTCCCCAGTTCTATTGCCTCATGTTTTGCTCAGTCTGTAAAAAGCAGAAAAGAAGGAAGAAAGGGTCCTTCCCATTTAAAGGAAAAAAAGTAAAGAAAGGCAGAGTGGGAAGAAGAAAACTCAGAAGCATTGAAATAGTGAAATCTAGTCTGCAAAAAAATTATCAAGAAAATCTCCTGCCAAGCCATAGCTCCAATTTCTGTTTATCTAGGAAAAAAAAAACAGTTTGTCTTCCTTCCAAAGGCTATCACATTTTTTCAGAATAAAAAGCAATTAAAGAGCCTAATGTGAGGAATTTGAGCTAATGTAATAACCCCTGTAAGCAGTTAAATAATTAGAGACCTTCACTGGTATTACATGAAGACAAATGATTCCATACAGTCCAAAGCTGAACTGTACTCCTGCTAAGTACCTTAGTCTTAACTGTAGGAATGTAGGAATATCATATATAAATCTCTCAATCATCTTTTCATGTAGAAAAAGGAAGTGCAGATGGTTTTGAAGATCAATGGAGTTGCTGTTTTCATATTATTTTATTATGCAAGCATGCCATGTGGGAATTTTGGCAGCAAGTGATCCGAGAAGACTGAAAAATACATTTGTTGGCATTAGAGTAGCAAGCAGGATTTTTGATCAGTGATAAGGTATTATTTGTTCATATATATATACATGCATCTGCACATATATTTTCAACATATTGCCATAAATGATGTGAAACATAGAGCAGATGTGCTGTTCTAGTGGGGCTGTCGTGCCTTGGTAGTGCTTTCCTGGGAGCCAACCCACAGCAAGCTCAGCAGAACATGCCTGATGGATAAAGTAATGGTGCTACTGGAAAAGAACATTTACACATGGAGCTAACCTGGTTTTTTAAACACGAGAGGTGACTTGTCTGCTTCATCAGCTCTTAGATGAGTCAGACTGTAAGCAGATGGTTTCATTAAAAGAGTATTTTCCAGTAACTGGTCATTTGTAATGGTCTGTACATCCAGAGGACAGGTTTCCTCAGACATTTTCTGGCCCATGCAGGGGGATGCAGCAAACCATGGTCATGTTTGAAACACTGCTGGACCCAAAAGACAAGTAGCCAGAAGAAAACGAGTTAAAAATGACTGCTCAGAAAAACTGTTTAGAGATTGTAAAGTCTTGAGGTTTCAATCTTCCTTTCTTATGGGGAACTGTGCATCAGGTAGAAACTATTATTTATCCCTGCTGTGCCCAAGCCAAAGGATTTGTATATCTGCATCCCAAATAGGCAGCCTGAGGCAAGATTGAATAACTGTTTTTCTGAATAAACTGTTTAAATTCGTCTTGGCTCACTGCCCATATTTCTAAGGGCAACACAATGACTGCTGCAGAGATATAGTGCTTTGCTATCTGTTTTCGTATACCAGAGGTTATAGGGACTAAAATAGTAATTCCCTCTATAGATACACAGCAATTTATTAGAAACTGAGGATTAATGCAGCAAAATCCTCAGCAGCAGCAAACAAAATATAGAAACAAACACACCTTTAAGTAGCATCAGAAAGACTGTAGCACAAAGCAATTCCAGAAATATCAATACCTTATAATACACATTTCTTAGATTTTTCCAGTCTAATCTGCCATCACAGCTTCCATGTTTGAAAAAACATAACTGGGCATTTGTGAGGAACTGGGCACAACAGGAGACCAACAGAGAGGTCCAACACAAAGATTTATGTATAGAAAGAGAGGTGATGGGCAAATGAATGGGTCACACAGGGTCAACCCCTCTGCTTGCCAGTTTGGCTCTTGACAACATTTTCTGCAACATTTCTCACATATCTGGGGACCTTCCCTCAAGACAGGTGAGCCTGGGGATGTCAAGAGCACATTCCTGAGAGGTGCAGGGTCAGAGGGACACCCCACCTCTGTAGCACTCACAGCACAGGGAGAGGCTAATCCAGCAAGGTGAGGTGGGACCACAAGAGAAATGCGGCAGAATTTGCAATGCCCCTGCAAGTATTTTCCATTTCTCAGAGCACAAAGTCAGCAATGAATGAAAAATTAAAAATGTCACATGCTTTTTTAAAAAAAAACCCAAACCCACCAGTTTCTCTGCCATGCTTGCCAAGGGGCAGCTCTAATTCATCCCCTTAGCTATCTCAGTTGAGTTTTCCTCTCTACAATGTGATAAACAGTAGGATTTCCATGGTCACCACAGCTTGCTATTGATAGGACTCAAACACACTGTGCATTTTGGGATGCAGACACGACCACCCAGAGCAGTGGGTGCAGCTGAGACCCTCAATGAGCCCTGCTGAGGACACCTAGGGGATGTCAGGCACTAACCCAGGCAAGAGGTGATGGGGAGAAGGTGCTCTGTCCTTGCTTCTCCTTGCTCTGGGGTAGAGACATGATGTGGCCACCTCCTGTGGCTTTAAATATTTGGCAAGGCCACAGGGTCCCTGCTCTGGGACTACCCCTAGTACACGCACCAGCATCTCCAGCTAAGGCATTAGCATGGCTCAGGGTGGCCAACTGCCAGCATCCAAATATTTTTCCACTTTTTTTTTTTTTTTTGGGCATATGCGTACATAAACAAACACAGACATATTGCATCTGTGGATGGTTCATAAGAGGGAATTGCTATGCTAAATTCAAACATTTTTAAAAAAAACAAACCAGTGCAATAATTATTTTCCACCAAGAGATCATATATTTTCCTACTTTTGATGTCTAATAAGCTAATTTCAATCAAGAGGTGGTATAATTTCCTGCTTTTGAAGTCTAATGAGTAAATTGCATGGAAACCTCCATAAAGCAGAGAACTTATTAATAAATGTATAGTCTCTTTGTCCAAGACTTCCAACTTTAAATCAAACGCATAACAACCAGATGTTTTTCACATTACTGCATTTCAAGATTTTACTGGAAGTGATCTCATCATACATACTTAATGTAGGTATCCAACTGTGCGTGTTATTTGTATCACGAATCAGACCTTGCAGCTTTAGGACACTGTGTGGCAAACACAGCTATTGTTTAAAGTGGATAAAATTTATGCTAAGCTTGCCACAGGGAGATGAAGGAGCCCAGACTGGATGCAATATGCTGATTTTGATGAGTGTCAGAAGTGAGGAAATTATATCATTCAAATGTTTGAACTTATTTTTAGGAAACACTGAGCCACTGTTTCTGGAAAAGATATTGAATTTAGCCAATCTAGTGAATCAAAGACTTTTCTGTTTTAATTTGAAGTAGGAAATTAATGCAAAAAAAATGAGACCAGGACAAAGCTGAAACAAGATGTATTTTTTTTCAAGGAGAGTGAAAATGTAGGCTTACTTGAAGGGGGAGGGGAGGTGGAACAACTTTTCAGTAGGAAAATATTGCTTCATCAGTTCTGAAGAACACGTATATAGCTAGGTTAGGATTTTAACTTTTTGCTAGGAAGCATGTCAAGCTGGGGGAACAAAGTTTCCTTCCCTGGAGGGATGCAGAGCACAGGAAGCAGCTCAGCTTGCACACCATGGCTTCAGTTTTCTTTGGTTATTAGGGAAATACCCTAATGGAGTAGTGGGCTCAATGCCCTGTTGGAAACACCCACTATGGAATCATACTAATTGGTCATCCCTTAATTGCCAGGAAGAGCTGGCTGAAAGTTTTCCAGGACTGTTTATCACCAGAGCAGGGCAGTGGGCAGCTCAGGGCAAGTCCTGTTCATTGTAGAAGAGCCTGAGCAGCTCCTCTTCTCTGCTGCCCATGTCCATGTAAGACTTTGACTTTTCTCAAGAGTTTAAGAAATGCCACAGGAAGGTATCTCAGTGGATTTCATACTGTTCTGCACTGCTACTGCATTCCAGGCATCCTCAACAGCAAATGGGGGGCTCTCAGCCCTTCCACAGAGAAATTACCTCCAGAGATGAAAATGCTGCCCCTCCACACAGGTCAGCTTTGACCCACAGCACAAGTAATGGGGAAACTGGAATACTGACCAGTATCTGGCTGGTTTCCTCTTTGAGAGATGTGGGAAGTTTACCCAATTTCTCAAACTATTCATTAGGAAGGGGAATCACTCATTTTCTCTTTCTACCACAAGAACAGTGACAAGGAGCTGCTGAATTTGTGCCTCTTACTTGCAGCCAAATCGTCTGACCCCACCACATCTGAGCAGGTTCTGTGGAAACTTTCCAAGCCTGGTGTAAAAACAAGTATCATTTTGGCACATATAAACACAAAGAAATGTCACATTGAAATGAGGTAATTTGGAGAAATAGTAGGCTTTTCAAACAAATTAGCAATCTCTTTAGTGATGTCCAGAGACAGCTCAGAATAAAGATCAATCAAACAGGAGACATAAGCAGGAGAGCACATGGTGCCAGGCTGTACCCAGACCTGAGCTGATGTCCTTGGCATAGCCCTAAGATGTCAGTGGGAGCAGCAGGTCTGAGTAAGGAAGCTGAATTTCTCAATGTGGCTCCTGCAAGAATTAGATCACTCTTTGGCCCTCATTAGATCAATGCACACTGCTGCTGCAGCAGCCAGGCACTGAGGGGGGCTCTGCCTGGGTGCACCAGCACACGCAGCGTTGTCAAGGTCTTGGCTCTCTCTTCCTTTGCAGGAAGAATAATTTTGGTGCATTGCTCACAACACACACACTGATATCCTATCAATAATCTTTGTAAGATCTGTAGCTCATTATGAAGAGAATATAGACTTAAATTAGGAGGCTGAATCCAATTAGGCTGCATTGAGTTGCCATGTTCCAGGTCTTAAAGAGACCACAAAAGCCCCACCCCACTGGAGATGTACAGTTTACATGCTGGGTGTTCAAAGAGCAGATTTTGCAAACCCACTGATCATTTCTGCAGCAGTCCTCATTATCCCCATGCCAATTCCTGTCAATCATAACTGGCATTGTGAAATAAATAAGCCCCCAGACTGCTGCAAAGAGGTTGGGAACCTTCTGGGGACTTGGCACTCATGTCACACTGCTCACCAGTGGGGGAATTTGGCACAGAAGCTCCTTGCTATGAGAATATCAAGGCCTTGTTCAACACAGCCTGCAGCATCAAATCCTGGTCTGTAATCTAGGGAAATTATCCTCTGCCCCTCTCACTGGGGGCTGGCACACAGAGGCTGCCTGGGCAAGCATGTGGTGAGGCTGCCTGGCTCTCACCATGGCTGCTCTGCCTGACCAGGGCCAAAAGGCCTTCAGGCTCTTTGTAGGACCTGTGTTTGGGGGTTTTTGTTCTTTTGTTCTTCTTTCTTTTTTTATCAATTTAAAAAAGCATGAAACCAGACTTTTCTGACCAAAACTTGACCTCCAGAAGTTCTCTAGCACAGTTTGGCTGGCCTTTGTTGGCAGAGGAATTATTCATAACTGGTTGATATAAGGATCACAACCAAGCTGATGCCTTGGAGTGGCTACTGAGAACAGAGGCTAGACAAGGTTCAGAGAATAAAAGTGGGTATTTATTAAAGGCCTTCAGTAAGTGCACCTTGGGCAGTCAAAAGCCTCACAGAGGCTACACCCAAGATGGACAATGGGCATGAGCTTTTCAGACAGGAATAAGTTTGGTCCATTCACATATCAGGGGTTGATCCTCCAACCACAGCTCCAGGTAATGAAGTCATATTCCCCCAGTTTGCTTCCCGCAATTCACTTTTGTTTGTACTTTTTGGGGCCTGAGGCTGTAGGGTGTCTTTGAGTTTCAGGCCTAGAGGAATTGTTTTGTCTGACCAAAATGTGAAGACAGTAGCTAACACTTTATATGGAGTTTAGGGTTATGCACTAATGCAGTACAGGATTTGAAAAATATGAAGGGTAAAATCTTAAGGCATCAAAGTGTCTTCTGCACCCAGTACCACAAGGGAGAGCTTCATCACTGTGGTATGAGGCTCCTTCTACCCAATTGTGCATGTTGCACAGACACTTGTTAAAACTTGTTACTCCAAGGGAAAAAGCTCACTTCAGTCTATAGAGACACTGGAAGGAGCAGCCTTTGAGCACTGGGAGAGGTTTGGCACTTCCTGTAAAGGAGAGCTAATCTTGACCAGTATTTGCATTTTGGAAGCAAGAGTCTAAAGATTCAGATAATCCACTGTATAATGCTCTTCTGTGGAATCTCTGATACTGAGAACTGGTAACATGAGGAAAGAAATATCCTGCACTCACTACAGACACTGGGATCAGCACACCCTAAAAAGTATTACAAAATTGTAATAGCTGCAACACAATTTGATAGATAAAGGCTTCATAAAAAATGTAAGATTAAATATAAAAGGTCTCTTATAAATCTCCCATCTGTTGCTTATTGACAAAGGTTTTGGACAGCTGGATATCAGAGTGTTTGCTGAATGGACTATAATACTGCTATATTTTTCTCTAAGATTAAGTAGAGATTGTTTATGTTATGAGCATTAAACAACTTCAATTTTCAGGAAGCAAAAGCCCCTTGCAATCAAACAAAAAGGGATAAGGAGAAGTGGGGGAAGACAACCTTTTCTAAAAGCTGGCTCTGGAGACAGAAAAAGCCACTGCACCCTCTGCTGGAGCCTGGTGACGAGACTCCTCGAGACTGACTTCAGGCAAGCTGCACACATTATGTGTTGTCCTGTACAAGAGAAATTAATTTTTCCTGACTATATCTTTTCATTTGTACAGCACAGATGAAAGCATGACATGGCTCACAGCAGCTCTTATCCCAATTAGGGATGAACAGTGGTGCAAATTGTGCTCTAGATGGGAGGAACTATAAATTCAGTGTCAGCCACACCTACAAGTTAATAGGGTAGCAGACAAGTTTGCTTCCAGCAATAATTAAAATTAAACATCTTTTTTTTGCCTAAGTATCCAAAGTGGCTCAGGACAGACTTGCAGCAGCATCCATGAGCAAATGGGGAAGATCCAACATTAGTGGTTTGGGAACATCTGGGTCAGAAAGGCTGGAGAAGGGCCAGGCACTCCTTGCTGCTGGGGTGAAAAGCTCCCACGAATTTGTGAGTGAAGAGCACCCACAAATCAGATCAAACAGCCCAGGACATGCTCCAAACCCAAGCAGGTTTTGGGGATCTTCAGCCCCATGTGAGCCCCTGATCACATCCCACTGCTCTTGGAGGGACTTGGCCACTTCTGAGGGGAAATGGAAGACAACAGGCATCATCCAGCTCCAGAACTGCACAACCATGGCCTGAGATAGAGCACTCCTAGTTTCCATAATAGTCCATGAGGTTTTCTAGAGCCACAGGTCTTCCCCATTTCACAATATGATCAACTAATCCAAAGCTGTGTGTCCAAGAAGGACCTTGCAAACAAGCAGGAATTTCTTATGAGAGATGCAGGAGCATGCAGACTACCTGCAGATTTCTTAAAAGGGAAAAAAACCCTGCCCTGTCTCTCATTGCATCAAAGCACCAAATCCTAGGGATGTTTTGATTAATCCTCACCTGCCAGTGAAAGAAAACTCTTAGCAGGAAAGACTCTTTTCAGAGAGAACTCACACAGGAAAGTTACCAGTATAAAGGTAATAAAACCACAGGGAATGATCATTGAATATAAAGGCACAAGAAGGAGTTATTTACAAACCCTCTCTTCATGGTGAAATGTAGTTATCAAACCTGGAGTACATGTTCAGCAGCCAAGTGCTGATACCACTGGAAGGGGCATTTAAGGTATTACAAAGCAGCTGTGACCTCTCAAATGTATCAAGGGGGACCCTGTTCATGTTCTCTAGTCTGAGGGATTGTTGCCCACAAGAAAGATTTGCTGCTGCATACTCATTGGCAGGTCAAAATTAAATGGGATGTATTTTCTAGAATTTATTTTTAACTAAACTAGAATTTGGATGATTTAAATAAGACACTCTGGCCCCAGCATTTGTGTTCCTATTGTAGAATAACTCCTTGCTCAGAGGAGCCTGGGCTCATTTTCTGGCTTGTCAGCATAACCACATCACTCCTCTCTCTCCACAGCTCCCCCCTATTATGTCAAACCTGTCGATTCATCTTCATCTCAAGGCTCCTCAGCTCATCCCAACACTGGCCTTCTCCCACATGCTGTCAAACCTTCAACACCCACCTGCAATCTGCCTGCTCCACTCACCTCTACTGCCAAAGGCAAACTCCAGCCAGTCCCCTGCTTGGCTGCCTGCAGGAGATCTCCTTTCCATCATCCCACTATCCTCATGCAAGAGAGCTCTTCTCCACCACCCAGAAGCCCTCCTCAGTTGTCCACTGGAAGTTTCCTCCTGCATGGAAAAGCCAGCTGAGCCCTTCTCCCTGGTGCTGGCCACTGTGGTGTCCCTCTGCTCTCTCCCTCCTGTGGGTTCAGCCCTGTGAGTCCCTTCAGTGTGGCTCTCACACATCCCTGCCCACAAGGGACCAGAGGGGCATGATGGGGACCATCAGCTATGGCCATGGAGCAGAGAACCACTGGATACACAAACTACACCACAAATGCCATGCAGAATTCCAACTTCTGGCTCCTGTCTTTGCTGTGTGAGTGACAGCTTAACAATGCCTTGCCTTCATTATCTTACCAAAAGACTTTTGTGTAAAACAAACAAATCCAAGCTCTTGAGCCAGCTGTGCTGCACAGCTGGATGCATGAGCCCCAGACAGCATCAGACAAGGCACTTCATATGGAGGCAGCTCCCTGCTGCTTGAATCCACTCTGGGAAAATCAGGCACGAGCAATGGAAATATGTAAGAGAAATGACATTTAGACAGATATCTACATTTCAGCAGTATCAGACTTTTCTACTTTGAATGCCAATGCAAGCTGGTCTTTTCTCTTCATGCCTGCAATCCAGGCCCAGTCCTCCCCCATGGGAAGGGTTGGGCAGAGGCAGGGAGAGAGGCTTCACTATAACAAGCATTTAAACAAATGGTTAATCTTCCCTCAATCAGGACCACAGACTTTGGGAGAGATTACTTGACCTGAAGTCAGCAACTTTCTCCCCTAGTACTAAAAATACCCCTGAATGAGCTGTGGAAATGTGATAGCTTAAACATTTAGCAGTACTTTAGGCTAGACAGTGGTTTTTAATTATATGGTTTCCATTCAGGGACCTGCCAAGAGGCCATTCCCACACAGTTTGTATTTTAGTGAGGCCAGGGCTCTGCCAGCCCAAAGGTGAGGGGAGAGGTGGTATCTGCCTTTGCCTATCAGCAAAGCCAGCCCCATTGCAGCACCACGTTTCTGTCTGCAGCTTTTCTAAATCCATCAACAGCTCCTCCTAAAGGGTAAAAGAAATCTGCTGAACAAAAAAGGGTAGCAGGCACTACAATAACTGCATGATTTATTTTTATGGTCTTCTTTATGTGTTTTCATAATTAGGTATCCAGTGTATTGCAGTTCTCTGCCCTGTTAATGCCAAAGCACTGAGAAGTTGTTTGTGGACTGATCCTAGAAGCTGAGGCAGCCAGACAGGGGAGATTTGGGATCCTGGGCAACACAAGATCTGTTTGAGGATTTTGATTTTGATTGCCCAAGGTGAGATAAATATCTCTTCCTTCTTCCAGATGAGAGCAAATGTACTAGAGCACAATTTTGGAGATATATATATCTATGTATGTATGTATATAGACACAACAGAGACATTTTATCTCTGCCTATACACAGACACGAGGATCCAGGAGGTCGGGACAGGCTGCTCAGTGGAACTGCCTTCATCTGCCTTCCTACAGAGGGCAGTGGCAGCCCTGCCACTTACACTGTCCCCTGCACAGCCTAGCTCATCTCACCAGCACCTTCCTGCTCTGGAGCACAAGTGCTGCCCATCCTTGGTTCTCCCGTGCCCAAATCCAAGACCTGGCTGGGACCACGTTTCCACAGGCTTGTTCTGGATGAGCCTTGATATGCCAAGATGAGCTTTTGCTCAACAAGTACTTTGGGAGAAAAGAGCATCCAAACAAACTCCCCAACCCAGCAAACCCAGCAACAGGACAAGAGCAGAGACAAAACCACTGATGGGGACCACAGAAGTGACCATTAACCTGGTGGGACATGAGGGACACCTTGGGACTGATGCACCACAGCAGGACACGGGGCTGTGCAGCTCAGCCTTGCCATGCTGATGGGGACGCAGGACTCCAAAGAAATTTCTTTCTGCAAGAACCAACAGCCATCTGTGCACAGAAAACTGCAGGATTTTAAACTGCTAATGGACTAAATTATCAATGTGGTGCAGAGAGTCACTAATGGCCCCTTGCCTGGGCATCCCGTGGGACAGCCAGAGCAGCTGTCCCTCAGCCAGGCAGCGCTGGAGGCACAACTGCAATGTCAGGATTGCACACAGCAATTCTGTTGCTCACATTAACTAATAAAAAACCACTATGCGTTTCTGCAGATTGAAGCAAGGCTTTTTGAAGAACCACAAACCCCTTCTTCTCCACAGGCAGAGTGTTTCTAAACTATTTCCTGTGAAAGTCTGCAGTAAAGTCTCTTTCTAAATTACGCTCATTAGTTAAATTGGGTTTCTTTACCATCCTTTCCCTCAGAGGCCAATACACAAGTTGGATGCTGCATTTCAGGAATCCATTACATGTTAACAACAATATTTCCTTTAAAAAATCCTTTTTAAAAGACTTTTGATGTTTAACTGTGTCCTATTTTTTGGAAGGTCTAAGATGTTATCAGAGAAGGGGAGGCAAAAGCTGCCTTTGGACATCACAGTACCCTCTAGAATGCCCCTCTAGTTCATCCAAATTATTTTTTTATAAGCATAATTGACAGAAACACTAAGTTATTATCCCCACAGACAGCTTCTTTTTTTTTTTTTTTTCTTACACAAATTCAGGCCCTCTTTTATGTACCCTGTAACCTCTAGGAAACAGAAGCAACACAACTCAAGAGACATATGGGATTACAGCTTGTCATCTCACACAGTTCATGTGACATTTGTTCACCAGCAAGAAAAAATAATGGAGGAAAAATAAGACATTGCTAATAGGCATCTGCAGTACTGTGCTCCAGGGCTTTATTTTCAGTATGAAATTAAACTAAAGTCTTGCAAAACCTGGATATTTCTAAAACCTGACATTCAGGAAAGCAAATCACCCTCTCTCCCTCACTGCAGTCTACCCATAACCATGGATTTCACTCTGTTTGGGTCTCTGTTTAAGAACATTGAGGTCTATCAGGTTGTACTAACTGGTGAATAGAAGAAAACAAGAAGGATTTGGTCTGTTGGGTCAAAGGCCAGAACATGCTGTGAGTTTTCAGACACCTGTTTTACCAAAAGAGCGTTTTTAGCATAAGCTAAAGGGGATTCAAGCCCTTAGAGCATTGCCAACCACTTTAGTCATGCCTTGGTACTTGGTAAAACAGAAAGAAAACTATTACAGCTATTTGCATCCCTTCCATAATAGGGGAGAGCAACTCTCCTATTGCTAAGAGACAGACTGAGTCAAGTACTTCCTCTTTAGTGAAAACTATTAGCTCTCAGCATGGTTACACTTTTGGAAATTGCTTTTAGAGAGTTTTATGAGTTTTAGAGTTAGAATTTAATGTCATTGTCTTTTAAATTTAATCTTACTTGAATTATATTCAATTTGATGGCTCTGTGGTGCTTACTTGCACATGAGCAGTTCACCATTCTGCTACTTATTCACCCTTTTGCAAGCAAGGCACCCATCCTCCCTGGTGCAAGCCCCAAATACAGAGCAGTGGGCATTCCTGCCCCACATGGTGACCTGAAAAGCCTACAGAGCTGCAGTGTTTGGGCGTTTTTTATGATTTTTTTCCCCTTTGGACATACACACTATGTAGGCTCTGCAGCCACAGCTAAAGAGAATTGCCTGTGCCTGACACCTTCCCATTGTCTCAGTGTCTCCCAGCACTATGTGAGATGAGGAAAAACCCATTCTGCCTCACTTGCCACCCACACAATTCCCCCTTCTCCATCCCAGTGAGAGACCCTTCAGCGCCTGCATCACACAGACCTTGCTTTGCTCCCCTTGTCCTGCTTTGTCTCTTCCACATTCCTGCCATCAATGCAAAATTAAGTAATTGCCAATCACTGCCACCTGTCTGCCAGCAGTCTTTATGAAAATTAAAAAACCTACCTTTGGATCCAGTTAGGAATAAGCAAAATGTGAAGAATTGTTTGGTTATCTGCATTGCTCCAAGCCTTGTTCAGACACACAATATGGCTGTAACCCCCATGAAACACAGCGTGGTGAGGGCAGAGGAGGTGAGCAAAGCATCCACTGCTCTTGCACAGCTCACACAAAGCTTTCATTAATCACTTTACATCCCTGATCTTTATCTCAGGGTATAATGCAAAATATCAGCAAGCAATTTAGTCTTTTCCATGTTTAATTCACTCAATGTGAAAACCTCTCATCTCAGTTAGCAAAATCAAAGCAAAGCCAACAATTGTCCCAGAGGGGTGCCAGGAGCCATGCCTTGCAGACCTTCATTATCTTCCCCTCTCCCACACTAGTGGAAGCCAGGCAGAAGTTTATTAAAAGACCCCAGAGAAACCCATCTGCAGCCTGGAAATCCAGATTTCCAAAGAGCTCTTAACCTAAATTTCCCAGTGAGGCACAAGAGCTGGAGCACATTTTTCTGCAGCCCAGTATGTTGGTGACCTCCCCTCTCTGGGGACAGGAGCAGAAGTCACCTGTGGTAGCTGCTCTCCTGTGGGTCAGAGGAGTATCAGAGATGTCATGGGCTGGTGACCTTGCTGTGGTGTTTGAAGGATGTCCTTGAAGCTGGTGGGTTTCCCTGTGGCCTCTCACCACAGTGCATTCACCTCCACTACTTGAAACTGAGTGAGCAACAAGAAACTGAGAGCATTTGGCCCTCAAGATATTTATTAACAGAATTAGGAAAAAACCCACTCATTTTCTGAGGAAACATACACAATTACTTCACTGGTTCTTTTCTCCTCTTTGATCTCTCAAACAAAATTGGTAATTAACAAAATTAATTTAGGCTGAGGCAGTATTATCTGGCTTGGTTTAGCTGAGCCCTGGGCATGAGAAGCAGTGCACAGAAGTAGCTACTATATATTTTTTTGCCTATATAGTCTGTCTAAACATCTTGTTTCAAAATTTAACTGTCAAATAGATTTTCCCTTCTCTGTGTATGACATCTGACAGGCAGGAAAACAGTACACCAAGAGAGTTTCTTCTTTAGAAAAAAATCACTCAGGGATCCAAATAGGAGAGGAAAGACAGCGGGGGCTTAAAACCCCTCATGTGACAGGACCAGCACGATGCCCTCATCTTGCTGATCTGCAGGGGGTTGTCTGGAGCTGAAACACCTCATCTGGTCTCCACTAGGCTCTGAAGCCAACTCCAGACCAGCATCAACTTGTCAAGCGTTGTGGAAAAATTTTCTTGAAGAAATAATGTTGATTGAATAAGCAAGAATCAGCTGAGGCATATTGATTACTAACAGCATGCCTGATTTCTTAATAGCCTTTTACTTCAAGATCAGTAAAGATCTTGATCTGTGTCCAGAGATGTTTCTGTCTTTAATGCAATCACCTTCAACTTCACAAAGAATATACAATTCATAAAATAAATGAAGACTGCCTAGGACCTAGGCTATTTTACTTAGGGAAGGCATTAGAGATTTCCTGAACTCTTTTAGGTCAGACCTCCAATGCCAGCATACAATTTTCCCTTCCTCTTCCCAGTGATGCCATCACCAGAGCCCAAAGGAGATGGTGCCTACTGAGCTCTTCACACTCACAAATGTCAGCTCTCTGCTTCTTAAAGCATTGCTGCTAAATCTCTCACCATTTTATTGTCATTTGTATTTTGCTACTGAATGTTACAACTTTGCCAGGCTTTGAAACCATTTCATAGGAGCAAGTTTCTCCCCCTCTCTCTCCTGTGTTAACAGGGTTCTGTGTGAAGATGTTCTACATCAAACCCATCGAGTTTGGCCCCATAAGAAGGGAGTGAAAATCAGTGCCCATGCAAAGGGTGACTGAAGAGTTATATTCCATGTCCATATCCAGAACTGTGCCTTAAGAGATCCTGTCCCAATCTGTTAGCAGGAGCCTGCACATCAGGGTCAAACCTCCAGCCCCCTGACTTGTGGGGCGTCGCTTGGGCACAGGTAGTCCCTCCAGCAGAGTGAAAACCACTGAGCCTCAAGCAGTTGTTCCACCTCAAAAGTATCCATGAACAAAATACTGGTGGTTATCTGAGCAAGACCAGACTCAGAGTAAGGTCTCTAAGACTTTAATCTGAGAGTAAGGTCTCTGAAACACCTGCCTTAGAGCTGTCACTGAATCCTGTTCATCACTGTTCTTTTGGGTGGGGGCTGATGCAGTGGGGACAGAGGATGGTGGGAGGAGATGGATCCTCAGTGCTCAGCAGCCTGAGCCCTGCTGCAGCTCACTTCTCTTGGATTTTGCTGCTTTCTTTCAGCCATAAATGAAGATTTCTTTAATAAGCCAGAAATTTCACTTGTGCTTAAACATGGAAAATTACATTATTAAAGGGCTGCTTCACTACAAATTGCTTTGAATTTCTTTGGTGCTGTCATAGAGTTTGGGCTAGGTTCTGCTTTTTTTAAGGCAGCTGGGAAGAAAAAACCTATATAAAGCTGAAACCCAAATCTTCCCTGGGGCCCATCACCAAAGCCATAAAACAACATTGATGAAGTAACTCATTCCTTTTCCCCAGACTCCTGCCTCAGGATTGCCTTGGCACACTCAGGTTTCCTTTTGTCCAAGTGAGGCATTTCTTTCCATTAGTAAATCAGCTGAAGACTTTCCTGGGACAACAAGCTCTTGTTAACAGGACAAGGCTTCTCAAGCCGAGATTGCCAACATGCTACTGGGAGTGTCAAGGGCTAAAGTGCTCTGCAAGTGCTGCAGTGAAACTCCTGCCCTGGAGAAGCAGGGAAGCTGCTTCCATGGGGGCTGTGTATGTCCTGGCAACATGTTTATTTCTTCTAACTACAGAAGGGTATTTGCTGCACCTGTGAGAGGTGCTTATTCACCCTTCCCAAGAACCACTTTAATTTTGCTATGAATGAAAACTCAACATGCCTACGTAACTATTCAGCCCCACCTGCAGAAGCAGATAGTGAACGCAAGTCAGTACAACTGAGCTGTGAAAATTTGTTGGGAAAAAAAACCCAACACTTTCCCTTCTTCTCCCTCTTTTGCTTATATTTCAGCAAAAGTCTCCAGTGTTATCTATGTTGACAAATGTTTTTAAATGGTTATAATGCAGCTGGTTGCCCTTATGAAAGAAAGACTTCCACCTACGATTCACTTGTTTAAAATTCCATGTTCTAACATAGTTATCACTTTATACTTGAAAAGAGAAGAACCCACTCAAACCCTCACCTCTCCATGCAAACCCTAATGAGAACTGAGATGACATTTGTGACTGAGCAGGGCTCTGAGCCTCCATCAACATCCCAGCTTTGCTTCTCCAAGAGTGAAATTTTCACCTGTGCATTAATGACCACAGCTCAGCACTTTTCCAGTGTGTCCCACAGATTGATTTCCCAAGCATTTTCATGGATCCATTATTTAATCACAGTTTTTCCAGCAGCACAGTGATGCTCCTACATAAAACCTTCCAGTTTTAGCAGGGGCTGTCACTCAGCAGCCGAGGAGAACAAGTAATTATTACTTTCTATTTCAGATTACAGACCAGTTGGGGCAAATAGTACAAGTAAATCCAGTTTTATCTTCTCAATCTATTCAAAATTAACTGGGTCTAGAGGAAGGGAAAAGACAATGTGTAACTGACTCTGGAAGGGAAATAAAGAGCTGGTAAAATACACGGTTCTAGAAATATTTAAGGTGAGGGGAAGGGGTGATGGGGGAAGAAACAGGGACAATTAGGCTTTTGAATAGAGAGCTAGCAAACTCAGCCATGCAGATTTGCTTTGTTTCTGCACTGGTTCTGCAGAGATGCATTTCCTTCTATCCCTTTTGTTTTATAAGTTGTATCACAAGGTCCCAGACTGACTGCCTTAAGTTGCAACCCAATTCTATGCTATGCCCTTCTATTTCCTCAAGCCTTAATGGACTTTTGGAGAATTCAGCCAAAGCTTTGTCCTCCCCAGGAGACAGAACATAGGTAGCAAAAAGATATTTTGTGTTCTTTAGTTTACCCTACTGAAACCAGCCTACCTCAGGCTATGTTTGTTAATAAGGGCAAATAAACTTGAGATGGAGCCGTCAATCAGAATTGTGCTGTATCACAACTTCAGCTTCATCTACAGCTCATACTTAGCAAAAAGAGGCAGGATACTCACATCTCCCACAGCCTGATATATCTGCTTAACACAGCAGGCCCAGCCCTGCCTTTTGCTGGTCAACGAGCACAACCTGCTGATATCCCACCACAACTCCAGTCTCAGTTGTGTGCACAGGGCTTAGTTAATCTCTGGAGCAAAATTCTTCTAATTTCAATGATCAGAAGCTGGAATTATTAGTGCAATTTGTTTTACATTGTGCCCACTGGCTTTTCACCACAAAAGCCTGCACTGCAAGTGGCACGAGTAAGTTCTTCTACAATCATTCTTGAAATATATTTCATTTTATCATGGTTAGCACATAGAATATGATAGAAACAGCTTTTATGGATTTTTAATAATCTATTGTCCACAGCTCAGCTGGGAGGTGAGTGTTCAGCACTGACTTGTTACCACAAGAAACACTGGGCTAGCAAAGAAGGACCAAGCCAAAGGCAAGATATAGGAAAAGAATTTACTTTTTCAATCACCTGCCAACAAAGCTGACAAGCCTACAGTTGTGAGATTGTAAAATGACCGAGAAATAAAATACACAGCACTCATTTATCCAGTTCACTGGGGAACAGCCCTTCAGAGGTAGCAAAGAGAAAAGACTTTATCAATTTTTGGACATTGGTTGAATCCAGCTGTTTAAAGGAAACAATGGAGAAAACAGCCCTCACTTGTGGGCAAGCAGAAGAGGGAGGCAGCATGGCTGGAAGGAAACCACAGGGTTTGGTGTGGGGGTAGATTTGCTCTGGCTCACAGTTTGGCCCTGGCTTTGCTGTTTCTGCCCAAAGGCACCACTACCACTGCCTAGGCATTTCTCAGTTTTCTGGGTTTTTTCCTCCAAAAATCTTATTCCATTCCTCTACTATGCAACTTTATTTATTAAGGGATATTGTTAAGATAATTAATAAGTTAAGGGGGACTAGTCTAAGGTTTCAAGGTTTATGGACACATGCATGGCAGGTACCACCCAGAAGCCCTGGCAACTGGCAGTTTACATTCCTGAAATGTGACATCATTTACACAGCAGAATCAGGGTATTTTGGAAAAGCTGCACAGCAAAGGAGGGATTTCTTCAGGACAGCATCAGGCTTAACTCCTTCTCTGCCTATTGTGGTTCTCAACATCAGAAGGATGTGGACTTGTTGGAACAAGTCCGGGAGAGGCCATGGAGAGACCTCGAGGGCTGGAGCCCCTCTGCTCTGGAGCCAGGCTGGGAGAGCTGGGGCTGCTCACCTGGAGAAGAGAAGGCTCCAGGGAGAGCCCAGAGCCCCTTCCTAAAGGGAATCCAAGAGAGCTGGAGAGGGACTTTGACAAGGGCCTGCAGTGGCAGGACAAAGAATGGCTTCAAACTGCCAGAGGCAAGGCTAGATGGAGTATTGGGAAGAAACTCTTCCCTGTGAAGGTGGGGAGGCCCTGGCACAGGTTGCCCAGAGAAGCTGTGGCTGCCCCATCCCTGGAAGTGTTCAAAGCCAGGTTGGAAGGGACTTGGAGCAAACTGATCTAGTGGAAGGGGTCCCTGCCCATGGCAGGGGAATTGGAATGAGATGGTTTTTGAGATCCTTTCCAATCCAGACCAGTTATAATTCTGTGATTCAGTGGTATCAGCCCAAACACTCACATTTTCCTGCTGAGCAATTACTTAGTCCATCAGAAGACCTTGAAGGGTTTTCTTATACAGCCAGTTAAGTTACTACTAACATTAAAGGGGAAAATGGTGACCTCACACAACATGCAAAAGAAAGGAATCAGCATTTCCCAAGTTAACCCACCTGGCTCCCCTCCATCTTCGTGCCTGCTTGCCACCACAGGGAAGGAAATGGTGCAACTGCAGCTCCCAGGACTGTGCAATGCCAGGGGTTGTTCCACATCCTCCTGTTACAGGGTGCTAAGTGGCCAATTCATGTCTTTCACAACTGCACCTACCAACTGTTAAATTAACATCTTGGGCACCCAACAGGAGAATCCCTCAACTCCAGTTCTGAGTTTCCTCATGCCCAAGGTGAGAGGTTCCACCCAGGAAAGATGGAGAAGGCACTGAGACATCCCAAATGCATCAACCTACACTTGACAGCTGTTTTATTAAGAGTACTTTACCACAAGTGCATTAGATATATTGCAGTAGCAATGGCATTTTGATATATTTTTGAAAGACCAGAGCAAGATATAATGCTGTTAGGATCTCTTATAGGGAAGAAATAAAAATAAATGTACACAGTTATGAGCAATTTGGAGTCAGCCCTGCACACATGAGAGATGAGGAAAAAACTGCAAAGAGCAGGCAGCTTAGAGCCTGCTTTTACAAAGCACCAGACTGCAAAATAGAACTCAAGGAAAATCTTCAGGGTCTGTGCACCTGTAACACCTCCCTTCCCATGCCAGCTTGGCTGGCTTTACACTAGGCCTTTCCTTCACAAGACTTTGTAGAGTGGATTGAAGTGCTGCAATTCTTTCCTTGGTAAAATTTGGAGTATGTGAGTTCACAGGAGTCTATAAAAATCAGTAGCTTTTCAAGGCATGTCTGTCCCAGGCTAAAGTTATCTAATGAGGTATTTAAAACTCTCCCACTGCAAACTGAAATAAATCAGAAATAAAATCTGGTTGAGAGAGATCATTATTGCAAAAAATCCCACTGGACACCCCTGAACTAGGAATGGCCAGGCATCCCCTGAAAAAAGTCTTTATTTTTAAATGGTTTTGATTGCAGTAGGAAAAAAGCTTCCAGCAGTCAGTACAGAGCTAGCCAAGCTCAGAAACACTTTACAACCTCTCTACTATGAAATCTTCATTGAAAGTACCACCCGTGCCACCTCCCCTGCTGACTCCTGCTGTTGAGGAGAGCTGAGGGGGTTTGCAGAGAGCTTGTGCCAAATGAAGGAGAATAAGCAATGAAGGTTGTTTCTGGCAAGGGTCACACAAAGCCACACACCCCATCTTTCAGTTCAGGGATAAGCAGCATTCCCAAACCATAAATACTCACTGAGAACCCTTACCAGCACATTGTGTCATTTATCAGCCAAGACTCCATTATATTAAGCAAATTACAACCAAAAGCCCTATCCAAACTGGACTGAAGGGACATAACTTTTACATAAATATCTTTTTGGTGGTTATGAATGTGGAAACCAGCAGTTCTTCCTGGCAGGATGGAGAAGAAAGCAGCAGGGATAAAACCAGCCAAACCACTTGTTGTAACCCCAGGGAGGGCTGAAAGATTGTTTGGGAATTAAATATTGGCTGTAATGAAAAGCTTGGAAACGCAAGTGAAAAATTTGTCTCCAACTGCTTGTTCCATGGAGGTTTTCAGAAAACACAATGTACAGATGCTTTTGCAAATTAGAAGTGGGGCAGAGACACATCTGTTTCTTCTCTGAAAAAAAATCTGTGGGACTTCCAGAGGTTTCTGTAACTTAAAATATCAAATAATTCTTGTGAAAGCACCAGGAGTCATTTAAATTTCATAATATCTAAGACATGTCTGTAAAGAAAATCTAATGCTTTTCTGTAAGTAGTGCAGAAAAATCAAACTGAAGGATTATCAGAGATGCAAAGAAGTCTGCCTCATAGTACAATAGCTGAAACCAAGAAGGTACTAAAGGCATCATTTTAAAACCTAGAATTATTGAAATCCAGGTCAGTTTTACCCATGCAATGTAGGTTTGCAACTGTTGTTTCAGAACTTGAAGATGTTTTACTAAGTATTACACTGTTAAAAACCAGGGTTTCAGTGAACAGACTTCGTGGATTTAAGTGAAATAATTGACAATTTCAGCTGAACCCGAAAAAAATAAACGTTGCATTGCAAAAGCATCTGTTCTTCTTTACATAAGTGAATACTCATGAACGCCAAACACTTCATGTGTTCTCAAAGCTGGTCACAAAACTCTGGTGGGCACTAACACCCAGGGAGGAATGAGCAGCAAAGGACAAACTAGTGACATCCACTCTGGCACTTTGACTACCTTTTCCCTCCAGCTCAATCCTCTGAACCATATATGTGTTTCCTACCATTTTTAGCCTGAATGTGCCCTTTCTTCAGGATGGGGAAGAAAAGGTGTTAAGAAACAGCTCAACCAGAGTTTCCTGAAATGTGGGGTTGTTCATTTCCATCTGTTACTGTGTGCTAAGAGCCCAATAATTTATCCATCTTCCCAAACCAGCTTTAACAACTGTTAGAGCCTGCAGACCTCCACAGTGCCCAATATGGCAACACCACCTGCTTGGAGCTGTAATACTTTGCTCAAGACTGATTGGCCAAGATAACGGACTTGGGCTTTCCAAAGCACATAAATACCTCAGGTGGCAGCTGTTCAACGTCTTTGACTGGATCAAAGAACACGGGTGACACGGCTCCAAAATGCCAGCTCTCAGTCTGGTCACTCTGGTCAGCTTGGTGTCCACTGGTGAGTTGAGATTGCTGTAATGCAGCTGGGCTTGACTGGGTTTAGGCAGACAATAACGAATTATTGAAATTCACTTGAACATAAATAATGCTGAGGTTTTTTCCCTCTAGTTTTATGAAGAAAGATGGTAATATGGATAGTTATGACTATTATAAAATACGGAATTAGGTGTGCATTAAGACACATATATTGAAGTAGTTGGAGGTTTCAGAAAGAATCATAAAATCATTAAGGTTTGAAAAGACCTCTAAGATCATCAAGTCCAACCATCAATCCAGAACCAGTAGAAAGTAAAAATAGTTTATTTCACAAACTATTTTTATACATCTTTATCTATAGCTTTGGTTTCTTTTTGGTGTATATACCTTAAAATAAGACATCAGGAAAAAATGGATCAAGTCAATACAGCAGGTTGTATAATGTCCTTTTACCTACAGCTTCTGAAATGACAAACTCCTTTGAGTTCATGTCTTTCACTTTAAACACCCTATTTTGTACATAAACACTTTCTGTTGCACTGGACTAAGAGCATGGTTGAATCTTTCCTGTTTTTCCTCTTTTCCATGTGAAGTTTTCACCAAGCAGCTGGATGCACACCCACCCCAACAACACCACCAACACTGGGCACAGATCTGCAGCGGGAACCCCACCAATGAGATCCGCGGCTGCGACAGATACGGCTGCGGGAATTTCGGTGCTGACAGGTAACACAGCGGCCTGGGCACTGCGGGGCACTTTGCTTTCCTAAATTAAATGTTCAGGCAGGAGAAAGAGTACAGTTACACAGAACTGACATTCAGAATGAAAGAATACTGTTGTCTGCAGGACCTCTTACTTTTTTGGGGATTTTGGCAATCTTACAGAAGCACAGTCATACCACTGCTGACAACAGATGCAGGAGTGAAGGAGAAGGACCGTTACATGAATTACAGACAGAGTAAAGGAAACGGAAGTATTTCAAGAATTTGTGTCATTTACACTTGTTGCTTATACTCCAGAAATTTAACTAACACTCAGCAACACCTTACAGGAAGCTGAGTAGATTCAATTACACAAACTAAAAATCTGTCAGCATCACTGTCTTTAAGTAGGTTCCTCATACAAAAACAGGTTGTATTTCTCTGAAAAAATGCCTCCTGCATTTTCTTGTCATCTCCTCTTCTCAGGCTCTATAAGTGTCCATCTTCATAATGCAGCTTCCAAACTTCTAAGTGAGAAAATGTCAGCCAAGATTCTATTTTACATGCCACAGATGGCTTTTTGGAGGGAAAAAAATTGGTACTTTTCTATAGCAGTTTGAAATAACCCTATTAACTTGGGAAAATAAAAAATAAGCTTAAATTTGAAATTTCATCCCACTCTAGAGAAGGCCAGAGTAATGTGAACAATTTGTAACAG
>VXBI01006775.1:286512-448357 GCA_013397375.1 Toxostoma redivivum | reverse complement strand
AAAAAAAAAAAAAAGAGAGAGAGAGAGATGCTGTCATTGCAGGTAAAAAAATTTTTGTTAGACAAGCTTCAGCTATCATTCTGCCATTAAGTGATCAATTGATACATAACATTAGCCTTGAGAGATGTCCCTTATTATGTATTTCTGCCTCCAGGCACAGTGGCAAAGAAAAGCACGCGGGTGTGGACGTCATCTGTTCTGATGGAGCCACGGTGTACGCTCCTTTCAGCGGGCAGCTCTCAGGACCCATCCGGTTCTTCCATAACGGAAATGCCATTGATGATGGAGTCCAAATCAGGGGATCAGGTAAGTAATTAACAGCAAGTGTGCTGTGAGGCATGCACAAGTAATCACTTCATTTTACTTGAGCAAGGTTTCTATGGTTCTTCAATTCTACCACAGTGTTGATTAATCTTATATCCTCTCTAGTATGCTGAAATATTGGATGACAGCACGAGTAGGATGAAGTACTTTCCTATGCTTTTCTTGGAGAGGAGGGAAGAAATGAGTTGAAAAACAGGTAGCAGGAAAATAACAACCCCAAATCAAAAAATAGGAAACAGTAAAAACAAAGCACCGGAAATATATCCTCAGTTTTGCTGAGAGGATGTTTTCCTGTCTCTATTTTCCAACTCTCTTTTTTCCTTTTTGCCCTGGCAAATATAGTAATTTTGATTTCACCATTGTTGGTATACCTTGACTACATTTCTGCTTCATCCTAATGGTCTCCAGTAAGAAGCTGGCAGGGAATGCTTTTTGCTCACCCCAGGAGCAGATGCAGCTGATGTTTCCTGACCTTGCTTCCTCTCCCGTCTCTCCCAGGTTTCTGTGTGAAGCTGGTCTGCATTCACCCCTTCCGGTACCATGGACAAATTCGCAGAGGGCAACAACTTGGGAAAATGCTGCCAATGCAAAAAGTATATCCTGGCATTATTTCTCATATCCACGTTGAGAACTGTGACCACTCTGATCCTACTCATCTGCTTACGCCTGGTAAAAAACCCTTAACAACAGAAAACACAACTCAGAACAAGAGTAGATTTGCACTCTAGGATCTGTGATACTCTTTTTGAATTTTTGTATTTAAAGTGTTTCTTCTATGAAATAACCCTGATCTAGAAACATTACCATCCGTCTTAGGTCTACATTCAATTTACATTTCCTAAAGGTTTAAAATTTTATGGAGAAAAATCCAACTACAAGCATGGGATGTAATGTCAGTATGTTCTTACCTAACTGTAAATCAAACATAGTAGTTGCAAACATGCAAGTGTTAAAACAATCTAGAAGTTAACTTTGATGTGCTGTGTTCCTGTATTTCAAAGCTGTTCCGCCATCACCACAACAGGACGGGCGCTGGGCTGCCGTGTGTGCTGGGAACCCTACCAACGAGATCAGAGGCTGTGATAAGTATGGCTGTGGATACTATGGAGCTCCAAGGTAATATCATAATTGGAACACACTGGGTTTTGTTGTACTTCCACTGAAGTAAAAGTTAAACTTTGTTTAGGTCACATAAAAATTACAGCTTTGAAGACTTAGATTGGACTTGAGGAAAATTTTAGGCTGCCCACATTGTTCATAACACCTCTCTGCTTGGAGCTTTTTATCAGACTAAGCCACGCTTGACCTGACCTAGTGTTGGGAACAATCCTGATTCAAGTGGAAGGTTGGACTTGATGTCCTTCACACAACTAAACTTTCTGTGACTCTATGGTTTTATTTAAAGGCTGGAAGAAAGGCATTTTTCTCCAGCTCTAACCATGTCTACATGACATTACCTCACCTACACCTTTGCAGATCCTTGAGCCAGTGTGCTGACACTATTTCTGCCGTAACAAACCATTTCCAGATCTCATAATGGGCTGCCTAACCTCTCTCTGTAGCACTGGGCCTGACCAGAGATTTCTGTAATGATGTTTGTTTTCAGACGCAGTGGCAAAGGGAAGCACCGGGGAGTGGATGTCATCTGTGCTGATGGGGCGACTGTGTACGCTCCCTTCTCTGGCCAGCTCTCTGGGCCTGTTAAATTCTTCCACAATGGAAATGCCATTGATGATGGAGTCCAAATCAGAGGATCAGGTAAATAGCTGTCATTGATTTAACATTTCTTTGTCTTGAGTTCATATATGATGCATTACCTAGCAGTTAGCCAGGTTTCCTTCTATCCACTTGCATACAGAACTTTTTGCTCCTGCTACAATGCAAATAACTGAGTTTAAGCTTCTCCCTTTCCTACACTACAAATTCCCACCTTCTCCTTTCTTCCATCTTCCCTCTTCTACCAAGTCAATGACTCCAACCACTATGTAATTCTTATGACCACAGTGTTTCTGCTATTCTGGTATTTCCACTATTGCTATCTCAGTGGAAAGGACAAGACAGACATTGTCAATATTTCTGAAATTTAGTACAGAACAAATGCTTCATCAGCCATCGGTTGTTTTCCCTCCCCTTGTTTTTTCACCAGGATTCTGTGTAAAACTACTCTGTATCCATCCCATAAAATACAACGGTGCAATTTCCAAGGGACAAGTCCTTGGGAGAATGTTGCCCATGCAAAGAGTATTTCCTGGGATCACATCTCATATTCACATTGAGAACTGCGACCACTCGGATCCTACAAGCAATCTTGAAAGGGGGAAAGGGCAAAAATATTGAAATGGAAATGCAGTAAATTCCAAATAAATCAATCTCAGCATCCAAAAGTTGTTTTTCTTCCCATATACAACAGTATATATATGATCACCTATTCAATACTTCGAGCCTTTCTCAAGGCCTGTTGATGGCAACACGGACTCACAAAACAAAAAAAAACTATTTGAGTTTTTGTTGCAATTTGCATTTACCAGAGAATCAGGAAATTAGCAATGACTAGCTATAGGCTTTCTCAAAGTGTGAAAATCCAGCTAAATGCAAACTGCTCACTCCCTCCTGTGGCAGAGAAGGTGCATTCATGTCAGTTTCTCCCCCTAGCACCAGCTGGACTCGCTTGTTCAGATCAGGGAGAACAAACACTCTAAAAAAATCAGCACATCAAAAATCCCAACGTTCATCAATGTAGGCCTATTTAACTGGAAGCTTGGAGCTAGAGCAAGCTGACATTCAACAGCTGCATTTGATTTGATTACCTTAAAGGTCTTTTCCAACCTCAGCGATTCTATGACTCATTGCTTCACAGAAACACTGCCTTAGTGACAGGGACTGAAGAGGGACAATATTCAAAGCAGCCTTTTAAGAGTTTTCCCCTGAACTATAACTCTGTCACCAGTGTTTATAAATACACTGACACTGTCATGTTGGCTGGAGAGACACAGAAGACTCCAGGACTTTCCAACAGCTCCATTTTACAGTTTGCATGTCAGAAATCAGGTTTCAGGCACAAACATGAAATGACAATGACTGATTTGCCATTCTCCAGTCTCTCCTAAGGTTTATCACATAGATGGCTTCTAGCAGAGAGAACCCCGACAGGACACAGTGCAATAGACGGATGAGTCTAGTATCAGTGCATGGATTAAACCACTTTATTACATTTCCAGTTGAAGCAAACCACACATCTTGAACAAAATACTGTTTGGAAAGACTTCAATTTTGTGTTTAAATTATAATCCTCTGGATTATGGAAGTGCTCAGATCACAGCCTCTACTAACCAGAGTTAGATAGACGCTTTGTAACTGTGCAGCAGGCAATAAAGCCTTACTGACTCAGGTCTGTGTGTTACCTTGAATCCTTGGGCTTCCAGCTGGGAACAAGTGTGTCCAAAAAAAGGGTGGTTTAGCCCTTTAGCTCTTGTTTTGTAGAAGCAGGGAAGAAACTCACTCTCTACTGTAAATGTACCGGTTCTGGGGTAGTTAATTTGCTTTGCAGGAGCTAGAATGGAGCTGTGGATTTGTACTGGAAACAGCATTAGTAACATGGGGATGTTTCTGCTGTAGCTGAGCAGCGCCTACATAGAGCCCAGCCCTGCTCTGCTTCTCTTACTGCCCCCCCCCCAGGCAGGAGGTTGAGAGTGCAGAGTCTGGGAGGTGAGATGGACAGGACAGCTGAGCTCAGCCGACCCAAGGGACATTCCACACTGTACAACATCAGGCTCAGCATATAAAGCTGGGGGAAGGAGGAGGAAGGTTTATGGGTAATGGAACCCTGCTTTCCTGGCTGATGGAAGTGGTGAATGAATTCCCTTCTTGGGGATTGCCTGCCTGTGTGGCTCTTGCTTTACTATTAAACTCTTTATATCCAGCTATGAGTTTTCTCACTTTTACCTTCTGATTCTCTCCCCCATCCCTCTGGCTGTGGAGGGGCTCAGCTGACAGCCAGGGTTAAGCCACAACAGTGACAACCACCCCCAGCAAATTCCTGTAGACTTCTCATTATCAACAGGAAGATGGAACAAGTGTGGCACCAAAATCATTACAGCAAAATTTATATACAATGCATTTAAGTTTACAGTGTGCAAAATGGTAACAGAAAAATACATACTCTAATTTACATCAACTCACCATGCCTTTCACCTTTTAAGAAAATAAATATAATACAACCTTTCTCAAAAGCAATTAATAGCAACAAGTATTAAACAGTCCTGAATTAAAAATTTCAGGACTTACTTCCAGCAAGCCTTTCTCTAGAAATCAGGGCTTGCACAAAACTCTGTAAGATACAGTGAGATTAGTACAGTCCATTTTGGCCTCTAAGTAACAAATTTAAGTGCTCTAAATCCTTGATTCCAAATAGAAATGGATCAAAGACAACTGCATTTGATCTTTCCCCTCTTACTAGCCACATTTATGAAATCCTTCTTCTTAGCAATGAAAGCATGGAACAGCATTCAGACATCAGTCTCTGATTACAAAGAAAAGCTTAAATCCAAAGCTATTCCTTAGTGTCCTGACAGTTTCCAAAGTGCTTTATTACTCACTCAAGCAGTCAATCTAGAACCAAACTTAAAATCAGTAATTTTAACAAAATCTTTTCCCCATCCTTTTAACCCATAAAACAAAAGCAACATACTGTACAATGTATTCCCTAGTTTCTGTAATCTGACAAATTAAAGTGCAATTTAGAATTGGAGTTTTTTGTAAGCATAAGCTTATTAACATTTAATTATACTGCCATGAATTTAAGCTAGATTATATCTGATTAACCCAGAATAGTGTATTTTAATATACAAGCTCTTACAATTAAAACATGAATAATTAAAAAATAGCTGTATAAAACATCATGACAAATAATATTGTACTCAAAGTTCCATCCAGCTTTCCACTGACAGATTTCCTAAGGGAAAACAGTTTCTCTATTCCTCTTCTGACTAGATCAGAAAGAGTAAACAAAGACATAAAAAAAAGCCCAAACCCACTTTAAAGTAAATTGAATGTTTACATTGAAGCTCAGAGAAGCCCTAATTCACTGAAGTTTGAAACACCTGTAAACCACAGAACATACTTTCAGAACTGTTAAGTACAGCTAAATCTATTTCTATTTCAATATACAATTAATATTGTAGAGTGCTTTGCTCTTAGTCTAATAGAGGTTTTCTCAAGGAAGAAAAACTCAAATCTGGAAGAAAGTTGTCACATTTAATTTTTAAATTTTTTATTTGCATAGAAAGCGACACACCGATTCCACCATTTTATCCACACAGAGAATTCACCACGTTGGCATCATATCAGGAAACCACATTCTTCCAAGGTGTTTGGAGACTTCCAGATGAAGCCGATCTAAGCTGTAATCACTATCTGGAATCAGCACCTCCTCCATTATGGAAAGCTGAGTAAGCCTGCCCCCACACATCTTTACAAATTCAATAAAACCCCTGCAGGTGACTTCACACTCCCCCAGCCCCATGGCTGTTAAGTTCTTACAGCGCTCAGCAATCTGGATGAGTTCATCATCCAAAGGTTGAAGTCCATTGGCACACACGACCAGCTCGATCAGCCTGGGGCAGTTCATGCCAATGCGACCCAGCATTGCCTTGCTCACTGCACGACCAAAGTACAGGTGTGTAACAGGTGTTTCCTCTCTGAAGAAAGCATCAAATTCATCTTCATACAAGAAGAAATACATCACAATGTTGACTTTAGGGGAGTGTTTAACAAGAGCATCCCAGCTTTGCTTTTTAATGGTGTGAAATTGAACTTGTCCAGGATTTTCACTCACGACATCAATGCGGAGGTGCTCGAGATCAACGTGTTTTTCACTTGAAAGAGCCAGCAGCAGTTCATCACTTAATATGTAGTAGTTCAAAGCCAGCTCCTTAAGTCCATGACACTGATCAGCCACACAAAGAATGCCTGTGGAACAAAAAAATTTACTCTCTAAAATGAAGTGAATATAAGCACAGTTGCTCTCTGTAAAGTTGGCCTGAGTTTTCATGCTTATATCCAAAGCCCATGAAATACCCAAGTTCTAGGTATCCACAACCTTTTACAGGGTTTGGGTCATTAACACTTCAAAAGACTAAAACACTAACAAAAGACGTAAGTCACATTCATCCTGGATCTGCATTTGCTCCTCCCTATGCAGATTTCCTCAACTTTGAAGAAGCAACTGAAATCAGACCAGATTCAGCTACCATTCCCTTCCCTAATACTCATTCCTTCAACTTTCAACTATTCAAATCACCACCACGCAGTTTAACACCTACATCCTTCCACGAATTAAGCCCTAAATAATGCTAACTCCTCCTAATCTGCTGGAATATGAAGTACATGGATTAAGTCACCTTTTGTGGACTCCAGAAAAGAATACAGGAATAGACCAGACCCAGACTCCCTTTCCCCAGCACTAAGGTTTCAGGAGAAAGGCAAATGAGAAGGGACTCTGAAGCCCTCTGAACTTTCAGCAAGGCCGTATTTTGAAGGGAGTGAGTTCTTCACCAACCAATGAGGAAGTTACCAGTCCCAGATCTGGACACATGAGGGCACTCTGGAAACTGGAAACACTCACAGTCTTACACCACAGGTTTCTGAAATTTGTACACACTCACAGAACCTTGAAAACAATTACTGGCAACTGTTATGATCTCCTTTATCCCACCAAGTACAAGTTGATTCACAGATCAGGGATTCTGTGGTGTTCCCACAGAACACTGATTAGTTAAGTTTATAAATCTGCACACATTAAGGAGCACCTATTTTGTTACACTCACATACTAAAGCAGAGAACATCACATCCTCTGAGCATGTGTGAAAGGCCTGCACTAATTTTGGAGGCTTTTCCTCCTCAAGGCCTATCATCAGAGGTAGCAAAGCAGCTGGAGAGAATGAAAAAAAAAATCCCCAGGATTCCAAAAGATGCAGTCATGTGAGTAGCACCCCCACTTCCATCAACCCAACTCGTTCACTAACAATCACCTTCTTCTTCACCTTCCAACTGTCCAAACTCAAGTCTAAGTCAATTATGATGCTTTATGACTCCATTTTTCACATGCATTCAGTACTCACCAGCAGGTGAAACATGAGGACAGCTGCTCATTTTTAGCAGTTTGAGAGTATCACTGTTGTTAGCAACAAGAACCTTCAAGGAAGGATCATCAAGGGGTGTGTCATCTATCTTGATAGATGATAATGACTTAGAGTTCACAAAAACTACTGTCAGTGCTGATGCAAAATGAGCCTATTGGAGAAAATGAAAGAGGGAAAAAAATCTTATGAAAAGATGGGCAAAACTTCAGTGCTTTAACCTCATGTTCTACACATGCAGAAAGTACAAAAATAAACACTTCCCATGGATCCCCATTGTCAGGCAACAAAAGACTATTTCAACGTAAACAGAGGGGATCTTTGTTTAAAAACATGGTGTTGCATGTGATGAAATTAACCTTACACTCATAATTTATCTACTTTGATTTATCCTTTCACTGTAATACATTGATAACTACAGGGATAACTGGCTACAGTGATGAGACCAAAGTATCTGGAGTTTTTCTGCAGAAAAAAAGAAATGGCCCTTGTTTTCCAGAAAGTAATTCTTCTGTTACCTCAAAGTAACTAGAGACTGTTTCATAAAAACTACCATCAACTGAAGAACAGAACATAAAGCTGAAGTGGTTTAAGAGTGAATTAAAATATGCTAGTTACATTTCAGAGAACCTTACCTTAGAGACATTCATGAAGCTTGGTTTTGCTGTAGAGATCAAACCCAATGTCTTGATAGAACAGTTCACCAACTGAGAAAGGATGTCACAGGCTGCTTCTGCTGACTCAGTACTACTATCAACCTATAAAAGCAATGTTAAAATAGTGAAGTCATTCTGCAGTATTATTTAGGAAACAGCACCATGGATACCCAGGACTGCAGGTTCCACATCTACTCAGTTGTACTGCTCCAGACTGCAATCATCAAAGGCACAAAGTGCAACATTGACAGGAAATTTCAAGACCAGAAAGAGTTCAGGGAAATTACTATTAGAAGTGATTGCTGGGTAATTCTAGTATGAACACATACCTTAAATCTAAGTCTTGTCTTCATATAACCTCGTATTACTGCAATAGTACTGATGCTACGAAACACAGTGATATGTATGCATTTTTTCAAAATGCTGATTTTTAGAGCCCAAAAAAGACTTGACAAAGTCTTTGCTCAAGTAAACTAATCCATTTTATCTACAACACCTTTGCATTTTAAATAATGAACTGATTCAAAATTCGTAAGCCTGAAAAGTACCTTGAACAAATCTGTTATTTTGCCACACCTTCCACCTCTGTTTTGCACGGTATTTGCTATTTCTTTACTCTGCAGAGGTTAGAGTGCAGAAAATTGGATGAAATGGTCTGCACATATGGAAATAAAAAGGTTCAGTAGTTGCATTTTTAAACATAAGACTTGCCAGGTACAACTCTTAAGGCAGCTGACACAGAGCAGCTGCATCCCTCGTGCTCATGACGTGACAGTGACCCTGACCCTCTGCTCATCCACAGCTTACCTTGAAGCTGACGTACTGCAGATGGTCAGCATGCCTCTTGATAATCTGCTGAATGAGATCTGGATGCGTAGACTTTAAATAAGAAGTGGCTGGCTGGCTAAGTTCAAATTCAAATCTCCTCCAGAGATCTGGGATATGAAAAACTTCATTCCACCTTCGACAAACAGAAGATGCCCTGGCTCGATCCACTAAAGTCAGGAACTGAAAAACACGCAGAATCACGTGGTGTGGAAGGCTGCCCCAGTCCATTGAGGTGCACGGGTCAGATTCCCCAAGCCCTGAGCCATATAAACTAGTTTTCTGTTTTTTGCTTGTCTGTGATGTTCCAGGAGCTTCAGGTCCAGCCACCACCTTCTGCCCAGCTCTCTTCATCATGAAAGCTTCAGATTGTAATCTGACGTATTCAAACTGCACAGGTTCCTGATATGTCTCACATACAATAGGTCTCTAGAAAAACACAGAGGATTAGTGGAGGAAAGAAGAAAAAGCAGTGGAAACACAGTAAGAGATAAGTTAATAAAATTGAAATATAGCATGTTATTTTGAAAATATCCATATGTCAATATCCAGTGCAGAAATGTTGGTAAGGACCCTCTCTCTCAATACCTTTTATTTTGTACAACTTGGATTGAATCTGGAGAACTTGGCCTTGATAATTTACCAAGTGTAGTTTTATGTAGTAGTATTTCACAATATATAAAGCATTTTGTAAGGAACAAGAAGTATTTAACAGCAATTTAATTCAGAAGTAGAAAATTTATTGTTTAAATTTAATCTCAGCTGACAAAATATGGAATCTACTCATGATCTCTAAAAAGGTTTATCAACTAAAAAACTTAATTCATAAACTCCATTTTTAAACACAGATAAACCTGGAATGGACATGTTCAGAAGAGTCAGATTGAAAAGTCTTGTCCACCTTCCCCAGGTTTTTTTTTTTTTTTTCCCCAAATAATGCTAAACAGAAGAAGGCATACAACTAATAATAAAAACTTCAGAGGCCACTTATCAAAGCAGGGCAAAGTAAGAGGGGTTCACATGCAGTTTTTCAGAAGGACAGTGACCTTGGAAATCAGCAAACTGCACAGATCTACTTCAGCAAGGGACGTCTGCTTCACAAGCCAGAGCTCTGAAGAGCAGCATAAGAAAAAAGCTCCACTTTCACAGGCTGAAGCAGTGCAACCTAACCAAGTCCATTCTAGACTGAATTCTGTTGTTCAGCCAATTTTCAACAACTGTCTTTGCCACTTAATTTTAGTACAAGTTGAGGCCCCTTCTCAAATGTCCCACTAACCAGATGTTCATCCAGACCTTCTCTCTTCCCAGCCTGTGTGTAGTGAGTACTTTCAAAGCAACCACGTGTTTTTCAAGAAAGAACAGAGCAAATTATCTATTTTTACTGAACAAGCTCCAATGGCAACCCCCTACAGCTCACTTCTTCTGGACTGAAAATTTGCCATACTGTCTTCATTATGGGGGGGAGGAAAGGAAGAAAACAAAACCCCAGAAATCCCTCTATTGCAAGAACAGCTGCCAAAATACATATTACTGTATCAAAAATTTACCTGGCATTTTCCCCAATCTATAAAACCTGATCTGTTTGGCTCATGAGTGTCTGACAAACTCCGTTTTTATGAAAACAAAGCACATGCATTCTTTGAGAAGCTGGAAAAAAACCAATGTAGCCAATTTCCAATTTATTAAGGGCTGTTCATATGACCAGCTTCAATACTGCTTGACTTCCTGACAAATTATCTCAGTCACCAAGGAATTTATTTTAGCAGTTGTTATACATATTCACCCAGTCTATTTAAATTTCCATTAGTGATTGGAATCAGCAATATATGCAGAAGGATAAGCCAGCAACACTCTTTAAATTATATTAAATAGTAGTTTTTCTTCTCTGAGTAGACACACAGCTTACATTAGCAGTGTTACTAATGTAATGAAGATGCAGGCTCAGCATGAATAAACATTTTGCTATTAGGCCATCAAGTTACCATCCACACATCCATGTTTTATGACTTTAGACTACTTTAAGTCACACAACAAATGGGCATTCCAAACCATTATGTGTGGATGTAGTAATTAACCATTACAAAACTTTATCTTACAGTTGCTCATAGCCTTGCTAAATTTAGCAAAGGCTAAATACCTTTTGAGTCAAATATACCTGTTGCTTGTTTTTCTTCCTCCCTACTTGAGAGCAATTACAGAGTTGGCTGTTTCCTAAAACAAAAGTCCAGAACAAAAAAATGAAGTTGAATAAATGCTTTTGTTTGAGAAGCTTCTCCTTGCTATTGCTATTCTCATGCAGATTTGCAACATCTTGGTTAAAGATAGGAGAAATTTCCATTTTTATCAGAAACCTATCTTATTTGAAACTTACTTGAACTCCATGGGTGCCAATTTGGCTCCAACAAAAAAGTTCTGACAATTGAGAACAACCAGAAAGGGCATTTTCCTAAACCACAGGTCACGCCACAGACCAGAAACAGCACTCCAGATGCAGGAAGAGATGCAGCAAGGTATTTCTGGTGGACACAGCATCCATGCTCTGCCTGCTGGAATTTGGCCAGAATTTGTTCTTATTGCTACAGCCTTTAGAAACTGCTGTCTCTAGAATTTCTATGTTTAATGTTCTACACTACAGTCCTTTAAATCTAGCAAAATGAATTCCTATTATTCACTGGGGGATGCAAAGCCAGAAAAAGGTTCTAGTGGTTATGCATCGCAACATTTTTAACAAACATGAAGCCCCAATACTTGCTGCAAAAATAAGAATCTTTATTTCATTCTGAATACTTTATGAACAATATCTATTTTAAAGCACAACAGAAGTTGACTAAATTACAATCCCATGTGATATAACCCAGGTGTCATTCAAAAGAGAGGTTGACACACACACACAAACACACACACCTACCTCCAAAGAATGTGGAGGCTCCTGTCAAGTTACCAGCACCTTTCTGGTATCTGAACATCCATCCCACTGTTGAGTCATCCCGTATGTGTGCATGGATTCCTTAACCAGAAGGCAGGGACGGGTCCCAGAAGATGAACTGACCTGTGAAACCACCAACCAAAGAAAAACTGTTCTGCAGTACCTGGGAAACCCATAGGAAGGACCAACATCAATTCTGGAACAAAGACTGAGACAAACAATACCCACTGCTCTGTAGGGCAGATGTGGAAGCAGAGCAACAGAATGTAACAAGCAAATTTGTTTCACTAAACATTATCTGAAAAATACCATTTAACTAATGGGAAGTTGTAATTGTTGGCAAAAAAACAGCTTTTGCATTATCTACAGTTTTAGTCACGTGAGCACTCTTTTGCAACACAGATACACCTCTGAATTCTTGAGTACTATCCAAAGAAAACTACAAACCTTGATAACAATTGTGGGTTTTTTTCAGCCTACTCTATACCAA
The DNA here is from genome assembly GCA_013397375.1 of Toxostoma redivivum. Taxonomy (NCBI): domain Eukaryota; kingdom Metazoa; phylum Chordata; class Aves; order Passeriformes; family Mimidae; genus Toxostoma; species Toxostoma redivivum. Next base: position 435,999 of record VXBI01006775.1, on the reverse strand, counting down.
AACCAGGTAAATCAAATCAAAAAAGACAGGACATCTAATACTTTGATATTTAAAGTCTCTTGGCTTTAAACTTTACTCACTTTTACTCCAAAATTATGCTTACTGCACCATGATAATCTTGACAGTAAACAAACAATTTTGGTTAATTAAACTGTATCTGGAAAAAAGATATAAATAATGTACAAATATTCTCCCACATACTAATGAAAAAACTATCCTGTGTCTTAGTATGACAGAGTGCACTAGGAGAAAATAGACCCAAAGCCCCCATATCAAGTTACCAAATTTACATTATCTGAAGATGCTTTAATGGAAAGCTACAGGAACAGCAACACTCACCTCAATAAATCATGACAGGTTTTAGAAACAGAAGATGTTTACCAGGTATTGTGTTCAACCAGTAATAACATCTTTAGAAACCTTACAATGCTGAACTTCTCTATTCTTCTTTAAAAATGGGACAAGACTTTAGATTCTCCCAGGTCATATAATAATTTTTTGGAAAAACTACCCAGTTAATGTCAGCTTTATAGATGTCAAGCTTAACGAAGGTGTAGTATTCATTATTTATGAATACATGAGAAGTAGCCCTCATGTTCCACTCAAAATCAAACTCAAATACTGCAATCTGTGCAAGTGATGCAGCTGCTCAGCTCACACACCAGAAAATTTAGAGCTAAGTAGTCATGGTTGTCTACAAAGAGAAAGCTAATACTCATTAGTAATTATTTGTGGGTGGCACCTGAAGAAATCTGTCATCTATGGTGGCCTTGCATTGCACAGTCTACAAGTACCACATGCTCTCTCTCCTGTGAAGTGAGCAGTCTGTACCGCACATAGAATTCATTTTCATAAGTACTGTCAGTGTCTAACAAATAAAAGGTTTATAATGCCACATATAAACAGCATGTTGAAATAACACTGAGAGCACAAAACACTGAGATGCAATTTAAAGATTCAATAAAGAAGTATTAAGTTTATAAACCACATATTTTGAAGCAGCTTTCTTACCTAAAGAACGCTCCCAAGTTACAATAGGCAATAAATGAATGAACTGAGGCAGCTGCAGCCATGGGGCACTCACATGCATCTGTCTGCTTTCCCCTCCTGTCCAGATAAAAAGCCACAAAAATCTCTGTTAGTTTAGGAAAAAAAAAAATCACATTTCACCCAATGCAAAAATGATGGAAAAATACACTGACATCAATTTATAAATTTTCTTGCTTTTGTAAAGGAGCTTGGGGGGATCATCTTAGCACAAGGCAGCTTATACCACAATGCAAATATTGTCACTGACAGAAACATGAGATCAGATTAAGAATAAAAGTGATGGGAAACAAATGTTGCAACTGCATTTACATTTATTGATTGAACAGTACAATGTAAACAGGAAGTTATTCAGTATTTGCATTATCATTACCACACTAGTGCATCTTGGTAAACAACACTGTAGCTACTAAAGTAATCTAAAAGAGTCATGAAAAACAGAAAAAAAACCCACCCAAGTGTTTCTTCCTGCCTTCTTCCCTTCTATGGCAAGGCTGTCTAATGGCCTGGAGAACCGTGTGATGAACCAACAGAGGCCACATGGCTCAGCTTCCTACCATAAACGTGCACAGCCCTCGCCAGCACCTGCCCAGGCCTGGCTGCAGTCACACGGCAGGAGCTGCTCCCAACAACAACAAAGCACCCAGCCCGCAGCCACCTCCCTGTTTAAAAGCTCCCAGAATCCAGGTGACAGCATGGGCCACCTGGGCAGGTGGATCACAAGGCACTGCATCAAGGGGTTCAGATTAAAAGTCCCTTGCCTCCCTCCATATTATTTTCTTTTAATATGAATTACAGGTAAATTTGTGAGAGTCTTCCATCCCATGTAATCACAAAAAGCTTTACCCCTAGAAACATCACGAAAAAGCTTACTTTAGAAAAACACAACAAAACCCTGAAATTTTCATTGTGATAAGCTTTATATTGCTTTAAATACCCCATTACGGGGGTGGGGGATGCATATCCTTCCTTCCACCTGTTCTGAGCTCAGGGTTTCAATATTCTTCCCAACACTCCTCATGTGGCCACAGACAAAAGTAATTACTAACAGTAAACTGACATCCAAAAATTAAGGAAAGGACAGTCATATCCTTTTATAGTAATAATCGTATCAAATATAAGTAGTTTTTATTGACTACAATGCTCAGCAGGCTTCTGAATTTTATGGAGATGGGACTGGTTGCCCGCAATAGCCAAATAACCAAGAGTACCCTGAGGAAAAGAGCCTCTCTTGAACAGACCTGTCCCAAGACCCCTCAGTAGACAAGGAAGTTCATACTTTTACACTGCAGATAAGAGCTAGCAGAATTTTAGATAATACATTAAAAAAAAAAGTTACTGAAAGTGACTCTTAGCAATAAAAATATAATCTGTCTAAGTGTGTCTAAGGCCACAAGAACCATCCAATGCAATGTAAATTATGTTATCTTATGTAAGCAGAAATGTATATAATAAAATAGTTATCAGAGATGCAATCAAATACAAGCTTGTTATGCAAACAACAGTAAATTGTTATCTAAGTCAATTATCCAAATGATTATCAAAGATAAACAAGAGCAACACAACCATTGAAATGAAACACTTTGATAACGGCTGAGGTTCATCAAATCTACTCATATCCTCATTTGTCTAAAGCAAAGTATCAAAAATTGGTGCTCGCCCGCCCCCCCCCCAGCTCTACCTGTGATCGAGTATTTTGACAGCTACACCTTGTCCTACCCAAACTACCTCAAATCCACTAAAGGCAACAGGATTCAGAAAAAATCAAGTTAATTAATTGCTTCTGCAACTTATCCTGCCAAAAGAGCTGTAAACTTCTGCTAAAATTAAGATGTTAAAATCTCTCCCATAACATAGGGGCTTGGTGGTGGATTTGAAAAGTGGACAGCGGTCACTCTGTTAAACAAGCCTTCAGTAGCTGTTCACTACTTCTCAAGCTGCAACATCAATTCAAAGAAGGTTTTACTACTGTAACCAAACAGTAACTCTTCCTCTGATTTCTAGACTTCCCTTCCAGCTCTCCACATCGGGATGCAACAGGAATTAATAAAACACCATAAAAATCAGATTTCTAGTAGAAACAGTAGCAACCAAACACAAATGCAGCAAAAAATTGAGTTCCTGAAAAATAAAAACCCTTCCAAATAACCAAGCTTGGAAATATTCTGGGATAAAGTAGGCATCTTGGTAATTAAGCTTTAACTTTCTAACACCTGCAAATTAATGTTTACGGACCTGCCTTACACCGGCTGAAATACCGGTCCCATTAATCACAGTGTCTTTAAAGAAATCGGAGCTCAGCACCCGAGGCCACCCCCTCACCACGTTAAGGAACGTTCAGAGACTGTCTGGGGAACAAGAGCAGTACAAGGCAGGCAGCCCTGGACAACTGCTGCCACCACTAATTCAACCCTGAGTATGGTGCAAAACAAAGCTAAAAAACACATTTTAAACCTAAGTCTCAAAAGAGCTAGTACTTGAGAATGATGAGCTCAGAGATTAAGCTGCTTCTTCTTCATCCATGTAATACCAGACTTTCAATGGGTGGCATTTTGCTTCTGAAGAGGATTATTTCTTTATTTTTAATCAGTCCTCATTTTTCTCAAAACTGCCTCTGACTCAACGGTTTTACCACATTTTTAGTACGTTTATGACAATCCCTCTGAGTTCTAAAAATAACCACATTCAGCTGAACATCCTAATGCTTGCATTAATTATAACTGAAGAAATACAAATGCATTGCCACTTTTAGTACTATTTCGGTGGTGAAATTTAGATATTGGACTTCTACTGATGCCTTATTTCCAGAAGGAAGCCACTCCCCTTCACCCAACGCCAAGACCCCTCGTTTTACTCAATGACACATCTGAAGCTGCACAGCTCTTTAAAAAAGCTCTCTTGAGGGTTCACCTCCACGCCTACCGCAGGAATGAAAAATAATTGTTACTTCCACAGGTTTTCTTGAAACCTTCCTACCCGACTTTAACAAGCCCTTTAAGCTGTTTACATAGGAAAATCAGCTCACAGGCACGGCGTTCCCGCACCTCCCGGGATAACATAAACCCACGGTGCCACACACCGAGCCCCTCACGAGGCTTGGCACTCAGGGAGAATTTAAGTCTCCAGGCGCGGAGTGCGTCTGTTTATCTGCCGATNCGCAGGCGCGGGCGAGGCCGCGGGCGGCGGGCACGTGACGGCGGCGCCATTTCGCGGCGGCCGCCTTGGGCCCGCGGGTAAAATGGGGGGGCCGAGTGTGGGCTCTGGAGCCGGCCGCGACCCCCGGCAGCCACACAGGGACGGGTTCTGCTCGTGGCCCTCGCCAGTCCACCGCAGACCAGGAGGCAGTTGCTCCCCCCGTCAGTAGGCCTCCATCCCAGAATTGCACAATCACTTAGGTTGGAAAAGACCTCCGCGATTATCAAGCCTAGCCTGTGACCTAGCGCTAACTTGTCAAACAGACCGTGGCACTGATGGGAAGAATGTGTGGCCATGTCTTTCCAAGCAGTTCCATGGGTGAGGGTATGGGTGTTAGCGTCTTCAAAATAGGTTGTAATGTTTCTACCCACTTCAAGACGCATGTTTCTTACAGAACGCAGACAGCTTGATTCCTGAAACAAACAAGTGGGTCTGCACCAGGCTGAGTTTCTGAACTTTGGGGTAAAATGACAGGTTCAAGGGGGGGATATGTGGTAGGCGGTTCGAGAAGGCTGTACCTTCCTAGTGTCTCAGCTGATGAGGAAAGGAAGAGGATGACTTGGCCGGGAGTTTAGAATAAAAGGATGCTGCACCCTCCAAAACCGAGAGGGAAGACCCCGCGGGCATGTGCCCCAATGGACTCTTTTCCCTTTATTGGGATAAAGTTGCAGGGCTCTTCTGTCTCCTTTATGGACACTGCCTTTTCCTAACATGATCTTCCATGCAGCACTGAGTGTCATGTCCAGCTTTTCCTTTAGCATCGCCAGGGATGGTTACTCTGCCTCCTTGGGCAGCCCATTCCAATGTCTAATATAATTTTCTGGGAAGAAATTCTTCCTGATGCCCAACCTAAACCACCCCGGTCTTGCTTCAGACCATGTTCTCTTGTCCTATTGCTGATTGCCCGGTCCCTGACTCCCACCTGGCTGAACCCTCCTGTCAGGGACTGTACTCTACAGGAAGGTCCCCCTCAAGTCCTCTTATTCCCCAGCTGTGCCTCACAGCTTCCTCAGCTGCTCCTCACCAGACCTGTGCTCCAAACCTTGCTCCTGCTCTGTTGCTGTTCTCTGGACCCGCTCCAGTCCTCCAGTGTCTGTGAAGTGAAGGCATCAGAACTGGACACAGTACTGGAGATGTGGCCTCACCAGTACAAAGTACAGGGGTCAGTCCCTTCTCTGGCACCAGCGGCCACACTGTTGCTGATACAGGCCAAGTCCCACTATCCTTGGCCACCTGGGCACACACTGGCTCACATTAATTTCCTGACACATGTATTTTCCATCATTTCCTGACATGAAGTGCCTGTAAGCCTGCATCATCAGGGGGGCAGCCCTGGCCTTGGAAATTGCCCCATGAGCCTCTTCCAGAGGCTGTTCCCTCCAGGCAGAGCCATCCCCTGCCCTTCCTATGGGGGCTAGGCATAGAATCATATACTCAAAGAAGGATGGGGTACAAGCAACTATTACTGATTTCTAGCAGTCTTTTGGCTAAAAAGGGCCCCATTCCAAACAGCAAGGCTTTCCCTGCTCGCTATGTGTATCCTATCTGGGGCCTCTCCAAAGCATCCCACTGAGGGCTAGCACTGCATCATGTCCAAACTGAAGATGCCCAAAGTATGCCCTTTAATTTGTTAACTAAAGCATATTTTTTAAAAACCTTGCAGATTTGATTTTTGCAAACTCATGCATAACAGTTCATCACTAATCAGTGAATCAGCTGCTTTATTATTGCAGTTATATCTAGGTATATCTGAACAATGGAGCTTTTATTATTAACTCTAAAACACTTGCAGCCACGGATTTCCTGGCTCTTGCATATAGCAATTATTTACCAATAATAAGCCTTTTTATCATTTTTTATGAAGTGGTAATGCTAAACGTGTGCAGCATTTCCATGGTAGATTATATCTGCCTTACATAAAACCAAAGCGGGCAAAAGTTAACTGACTATTTGTGTTACATCAAAATACAGTTTATTCCCACATATCTAAAAACCTAGAAAATTAGCATGTTGAAAGGCTAATGAAACAAACTGAAAGGAATATTTATCATACAGTCACTCTACGTGACATATTCAAATTCCTCAGTTCTTCAAGTCATCTTCAATTTCCTCAGAGAGACAAAATGCACTGCACTCTTAAAATCAATACAGTTTAAAAAATCTACCAAAATTACTCTTATCTCTATGGTTCTTGACTGTTTTATTCAGAGGTTACAGGAAGTAGGATATTAGGTTCCAGGTAATTTTTTCAAATATTTTGTCCCTAGTAGATGGTTTTTTTTCAGTAAATACTGGTATGAAAACCATTTTCAGCTTAGTAGTTACTCTCTGTAGACAGTAGTAGTGGATAGATTGTAAACAGAGATTAGTGCAGATTTGAAGCTGCTATCTAAATCCATCACTCATGGGTTTCTCTGGTGCATTGCCAATAACCTTTGGGTTGCTATGCAGGAACAGGTTCAAATGTACTTGAGAAAGATTCATATAGGCTAATCTCTAAGGCTTTCTGTATAGAAGAATTTCCTGTTTTGATCTGGTCTGGCAGAAACACATTTTATACTTAAAATGGACAAGTATAAAATAGTATAGAAGAATTCTATGCATTTTATAGCTGTAGTCATTATTGCTCAAATGCTTACAGATACGAATTTAAAGCAAAAATAATCAGCTATAGATTTGACAGTACTGGAAGGAAATAGGCACAAACATGGGCCCACCCAGGAGATTCTGTCTTCTACTCATACCCCAGGGGCCTGGTACAGAGCTTCTGCTAGTGTCTCCAAATTCTTAATTTCATACACAAGATGCAAAGATGAAGGGAAATTGTATCACTGGATCATAGACCTACAGAATGGTTTGGGTTGGAAAGGACTTTGAAGGTCAAGCTGTTTTAACCCCTTGCCATGGGCAGGGACACCTTCCCCTAGACCAGGCTGCTCAGAGCCCCATCCAGCCTGGCCCAGATACAGGCAGGTATACTGGATACAGGCCCTACTTATTTAAGCCATTACTGCCCATGTCATCCAGCCACTCAAAGTTGAGCTTAGCCTTCCTCCTGTGGTTGTCTCTCATCAAACCAGATTTACAGAAAGATGCTGTCTACTCACTCCCCATGTTTATGGTGATTACAGTAATGTTTTGCATAGTAATTCACATAGGTTTCATAGTACATACTCTTCTGTACTTTGCTCAAGAAAGATACTCAATTTTTTATTGCTGGGCTTTGAAGTAGTAATCAAGAAAAACAGTTTGAATAAAGCCATGAGTTAATTAGTGTAAGAAAGCTTTCAGGAAATCAGAATTTCCCTGAGACCAAAGAATGAACATGTATCAATTCAGAATCAATATGCCATGAACTTGAACTTTACAAGGACTGTGTGAAAAGTCTAGAAATTATTGGCCATTTCTTAACTAACATTTCTTAACATTTTTTAACGACAGACTGCAAAAGTGAGAGGAGAGAGTACAGGAAAAAAAAAAGAAGGAAATAAGGATGTTTATTGTAATATCACGCAGGAAGCCATACAGTACATTGTGCTGCACAAAACCAGTTCATAGAGAAAGTTCTCAAAAAGAACTCACCACCAGCTTTTTTGACACTCTTACTTTGGCATAGCTGTACTTCATTGGAGGGCTTAGACATTTTAAAGCAAGCTCTGCTTCATTTTCATCATGAACATGATTCTGACAAATCCACATAACCAAAGAACACAACTCTTGGTTGAGTGCTGTCTTCAGCTCTTGGAAGATCACATAGGAAGCCATGGTACTGGGCTTTGGCTGGAATTTCACACAGGCTCCATCATTTCCATGCTGAAGGGTATTTAGGGTCAGTCTTAGCTTCTCTCTGAAAGCAGTTGCATTTGTATCAGTGTGCTACCAAGTAAATCCTATATTGTAGCCATTCCTTTTAAAAGTTTAATGATATTTCTTAATTCAAAACCCAAGTACTTAAACTCTGTGATCATACTCTGCAGCTTTAACAATTTAAACCTAACACTGCAGAGTGAAGCAGTGAATGAGCCTCATACCCAGAAAGTAGGTTAGTATGTCGTGTTTGCTGGAAGCTCATGAGCTGCTCTGCTAGACACCAGCTGCTGCACAGGCAGACAGCAAGAAACAGCCTGTCTTGGGAATAGAAATCACCCAAGTTATTTTGTAAAAGTTTCTAGTGTGCACACTGAACTTCAAGTACAATTAGGAAAACAATGGCTTTTCTATATACCTCTGTAAAAGCCTTCCTTTATAATTATGAGGTAAAACATGGGTTTATATGAACAATCTTTATGAGATGCACTTTCAGAAATGCAGCAGTGGTCTAATATTGTCTTTCCAGAAATAAGCATGAGTCACTGAAGGGAGTAACTCTTAAGTGTGTTGCAATCCAATCCTGTTGTTTTCTGTGATTCTATAAGATGTTATATTACAATTCCTATATATATATATATATGCTAGACATATGCTGTAGACAATATTTTTAATAGGGACAGTTAACAGTGCCCATCAAACTGCAAAATAAGATAAGAAAATTATTGATAGAGGTGCTGTTTGCCCTTTCTGTTGAAAGAGCCACCACAAAGATATATTAATAGTTTATAATTTGTCTGAAAATAAACTGTGGGGAGAAACTCTGTATTCCTGTACTGTAGGTGGTGTACTGAAGGCATTCTGTTCAAACCCCATTGAGCCCATGTGTTTTATTCTTGAAATATATATATGTATGTAATCTCTTGCAAAAACCCCAGTGTTTCAATCATTAACTTTTGGAAGAAGGTTCCAGTATGATGAGGGCTGGCTGGGAGTCTGGCATCCAGCTGGGCAGGGCTCACCACCCAGCTCAGCAAGCCGGGTTCAGCCACATCATGGAGCAGGTCCTGGGGGTGAGGCAGGTCCGTGGTCAAGCCAGGTCAGGATTCCTGGCCAGGCTCGGAGTGGGGGGGCAGTGGCTCCAGCACAAGCTTCTGCTTTGCTCAGGGAGGGACTGACAGGCAAGGTCTGAGCTTAAATGGGCACTTGGGGCCCTGGGGCAAGGCTGGAGGTGAGGCCTGGGCTGCTCAGGGCTGTTAGTGCCTATTAGGTTATTAATGTATTAGTGCTGTGACACTTTCAATGGGTAACTGCCCACTAATCTGTAAAGCACAGGTTATTTGATCCTCTGACTCAATATTATCTAAGCAGAGTTAAAAATAACCCGCCAGCTAATTCAGCTTCTGTTTATTGGTGTTGATATAGAGATCACGGTGTGTGCGACCTGAGTAATGAAATCCTCTGAAATGGCCATATCCACTGAGGTTCTGATAAATGTGTTTGAGTTGAGCACACACAGCAAATTGTCTTTAAGATGCCATCTTTAACACTTTTGGTTCTGATTACCCTCTTTAACAAATAGATGCCCTTCACACAGAGAAAACACAGACCTTAGATTAGGCTGTCCATAGCAGGCAGCTGAAGATTTTATTTGATCAGAAAAAAAGCTGATAAAAGAAATACCTGATAAGTCAGCACCTGATATAGTGGCAAACATTTTGAACTTTAATACCAGAAAAACCTTTGTAGTTTTATAGCTGAGTTATAGCTTGGCAAAGCTGCTTATGAAGCCTCCAGAGCAGGTAAGAAAATTTTGGATAAGGATGGTGCAGACATACAAGACCATGCTTCAGATCAGAGGAAGGGATTCAACAACTGTGCAAGTTACACCTCAGTTGTATATTGTGATTATTCATGCTCTCTTTATGTCCTTATCTTCTTTTTCTGCCATTGCCAAGTGCTGTTTTTTTTCCACAGATTTGAGAAAATCTGTTCACCTGGTTGGCAGGAAGAGGAAGTGGGTTTGTTGCAGTTCCTCTGCCAGGAAGGGAAATTCTAACAATAAAGATTGTAGAAGGGATATCAACTATTTTCCTCCACCTTATTTGGATTTAATCTGTGGGGCCTAGGATTCATGCATAAATAAAATAATATTTTAGCTTTAGCAATCTCATCTTGCTTTTTAATTCATTTTTCTAACAGTCTTCACAAACATATTCCTGTTCATTCTTTTCTGTGCTATGCACAGATGGTGGTTTTTTGGTTTCTTTTTCATGTTAGACCAATGGCTGGTGAACAAAAAGCAAAAATGACAGATTCTCTGCTGTTTGCATTGTTTTATTTCTCTCTAAATGTCTGTTTTGTTAAACACATATTTTGTGTGTACTTTCAGGTATTGCTATAACATCCATTGGTCACAAGAGGGAACTCGCATATCAGTCTCTGGGATTTATTTTTGTATTAGAGCTTGGCGGACTCTGAAGACTAATAAAGAGATACTAGGATATGCATGTGTGCCAGGGGTGTAAATGTGTGTATATACATCTATATTTATTTATATATTCTGCCTTTCAGTTACTGAAGAAGGGAAACCACTCATAGAAATAAGGAACAATAACCCTGGCAGCCATGGCAGTAGAAAAGAGCCTTAGAATGGCCCACAAACAGCTTTTTTATGCTCATTTGTATATATTTATACTCATTAGATATATGCTTATGGGTTGGGGCTTATCTCTGTTCTCACTCTGCAGTTCTGTAAATCTCAAAACCCTGTACTAATGGTATCAGGATGGAGCAAACATGCTTCCTCCATCAGAAACTGACCAGCAGGGATTTTTCTCACCAAAACATTTGAGCAGCCCTTTATTTGAACTATCTGCTCATCACCTCTTCAGAGATTCATTTGCTAGCCAAAACTTGACATTACTTGGGATCTGTTCCAGAATGTATGGTATTTAATGTACATGAGTACAGTTTGATTGTTAAGTGCATTTGCAAAAGGAGACTCAAATACTAATTAATTTCCAATTTCTGCTAGATGCCAATGGCAACATCAATCCAATCTGCCCAAGGTTCATATTTCTAAAATCAATAAAGTTATAAATTCAGAGCTTTCTAACCTGATAACTTATGTTGTCCTCAGAACTTGGTGTCCGCATCTTCCTACACTGATATTCCCAATCAAGCAATTGCCCAGTAATCATGGTATTCTATTTGCAGGTTCCTCAAAAAAAGCACATGTTAAATCTCCCTAATAAACTGAGCACAGTATGGGAACTTTTCTTTGAATCTTGCTGTTGTTTCTGTCCAGCTCCTAGAGAAGATGGCCCATGCACAGCTTGCAGCTGAGGATCTGGGTTTGCCGATATTTGAGCTGTAGATGCTCAGGGTGGTTGGTTTCCTAGGAATAGGAAACAGCTTCCTCTGTGAACATGGAATACCTTGTCTTACCCTGGGGTGTGTCTGGTCTCTCACACATATTTGTTAAGCACTGCTGTCAGATTGCAGGGGCCCGTTGGCTTATTGCATGGCAGTGGAATGCTGCACTGGAGCAGGGGATATATCATGAACTGACTCAGTCCTGCTTGATTTGTCTTTCAGGTGCATCATGTCCTTTTTGCACATTTTCCATTTTGTCCTCTGTGTGAGTTCCTTAGCTCCCTTCAAGTGTTATTTCTGTGCAAGTGCTACCCTACAACTAGAGCCTTGTGGAGAACATCCCCACCATGGCTGGAGACACTGCTGTACATGCAGGGGATATTGGGCTGCACGTCATTGATGTGTTGCAATGGATTTGGGGCCCTTTGAGAAAATAGGTGTCCTTCACCAGAGGGTGATTCCTGGAAGAACTACTACATGTTTTGGGATCTGGGAGGAGATGGATTCGAGAAGCCCAGACTTGATTCTGTTTAACTGATTCTTGTTTGTTCAGTGAGAGCCACTAAGGATAGAAGTCAGCTTTCCTAACCTAAACTTGCTTACTGATCTATGAATCACAGTTGATACCTGTCAGTTTTGATAGATGATATAGCTCCTGGATCTGAAACTTCTAAGAGAAATGATGTATAACCAATCATTAGCTATAATCTCTGCATCTGATTTATTAAACAGTTTAATAATTTATTTAACTGCACCACACCTGCATATCATTATCCTGTTAGTTTGACTTTGTGGGATAACAAAGTTTGCACAATCTAATTTTCCAAATCTTGAAAGACTGGGATTAGTCCAGGAAAGCTACAAATAATAAGGTTAGACCTTCAGCCAGGTGTAGCACCAAGAACTTGTCTCATGCTGTTAGAACTTACCTGGAGATGCTGGAGAAGCCTGTTGGAAGCCTGGAGAGGAGGCTCAGGAGCGACCTTATCACTCTCTACAACTGCTGAAAAGAGGGTGTAACCAGGTGGGGATCAGCCTCTTTTCCCAGACAACCAGCTGATGAGAGGGCATTGTCTTAAGTTGATTCAGGGGAGGCTTAGGTTGTACATTAGAAAGAATTTCTTCCCAGAAAGTGTGATTAGACATTGGATTGGGCTGCCCAGGGAGGTGGTGGAGTCACCATCCCTGGAGGTGTTAAAGGAAAGACTAAACATGGCACTCAGTGCCATGACCTGGTGACATGGTGGTGTTCAGTCACAGGTTGAACTCTAACTCTAGAGGTCTGTTCTAACTTAAGTGATTCTGGGATTCTGCAATTCTGTGTGTGGTACCACAACCTGGATGTGGGCACAAACACGCTGCAAGAAAAGGGAAGAAAGACCCTTTTAAGGCTGTATCTTTTAACTGCTATATTTTTGTGTGCTGCTAATTCTGTAGTTGCTTTGTATCTTGATATACTTTTAGATGCCCTTTACTATTGTGTCCTTTTGTAATATATACAGCCAAATTACAAGCCTGGATGGTCCACCTTGGAAAAGAGTATGTGTTATTCTTGAGTCTGGGCTCTTGCTAATCTAATCCTTGTGGATTAATCTGCAATAAATGGTTTTCCAGCTTGGTCAGGAATTTTGGTAAGGCAAATTTGTAATGTGAAGTATAATCAAAGCACAGCGATAACTGAGCTTCATTTAAAAATGGAATCAGAGGAGTGCTAGCTGAAGAACCATGTGACAGGTTTGCTTGATTCCCAGAAACTTCAAGGAAAAATTGAATGGGAACAAAAAGCATGTAGTCTTCATTATTCATTCTCCTAAGGTTTTCTCAGAACACCTCACTGAAAAATAGGAGTTTTTCCTTAGTTTTCAGTTGCTGAAAATGACCGATATTTCTGAAAGTTTTCCAATAAGAATATAGTTTTCCAGTAAGAACAGATACATGTTGCTTGAAAATAGTTTTGTTTTGAGATGCAGACATTTAGGATGAAAGGATTCATCATAGATCCATCCATTATGTTTACTGTGTCAGATAAGACTTGTAAAGAGTGATAATTCTGCCAGGTTTCCTTTCATTACTGAAATCTAAATGGATAAAACTTGCTGCCACAAGTACTACATGGGTATTGATTGAAAAGATACCTTGAGTGAATGTGCTTGGAGTTGGCCTTTGTGAACAGAAAAACTGACAATTTGCCCAAGTATAATTTAATAATATGCCTAATCTATTTTCGAAGTACACTTGCTTAACTAAGGGCACCCAGTGACAGTGCAGTCTCATTCTTCTTTGCCCTCTCCCTCCTGTGTGAAGAGTCAGATGGAAAATGAACAATTATTTTTAGGTGGGACAGTTTTCCATCCCACATAGCCACGTTTCCTGCATACAAAACTCTTTAGGTACAGCCACCTTGTTCCAAAGCCCAGGCATTTTTGTAGTCACCTCATCACCTCCTGGTCATAGCAAAAGTGTCACTTGCTGGTCAATATCTTCTAATCACTGATTCCCTGGAGAATTTTTGGAGCTTCTGTTTTGATATTATAGTCAGCCTACTTGCCAATAACTTCAGATACTTTGTTTATAGCAGGGATTCTGTCTGCACTTTGACTGAGTGCATTCTAAATTACTTCATAAAGTGTTTGTATTCAAGAGCATGACCATTCCTAGGACATGTCATTTGATAAATATCTCTAGTATCAAACCAGAGTAGGCTTCCGTATACCTCCACTGGTTACTACCTGATGCATCTCTCATCCATACACCCAGACAGAAGTTTTCCTCATGAACTTTGTAATAGTCCTGCTTTTCTATGATAAATAAGTATAAAATGAGCGTAATATGACATTCTCTGTTTGTTTCTGTAGCTGGTTGTGCCTTGCTGTCAGCAGTCTCGTGGGGTTGGCAGCAGAGCATTCCTGCACCTCTTGCTTCTGCTTCGTCCACACTGCTCCACTTCCCTCGTGGTTTCCCTTCATGCAGAGGGAATTCTCAGAGCCTGGGAATCTCTGGATCCCTATAATCAATTTGTTCCAGTGCCCAAGCTTTCTCTACCTACTGTACCTCTGTAAGAGGTAATTAGCAAGGAACAAAGTTTTCAGCAGTCATTGGGATGTTCTGGCCTTCCAGTCTGTCCCGGGGTTTGGCACGGCTAAGCTGGGGCAGAGTGGCAAGAACAACAACATTCCAACATGGAATGGCAGCTCCCATTTAACCCAAGAAGTCTGTTTGATTCATCCCTGGAGGTGTTCAGGGTCAGGTTGAACAGCGACTGAGCAACTTGGACTCATGGAAGGTGTCCCTGCCCATGGCAGGGACAAGATGAGCTCTAGGTCCCTACCAACGCAAACAGTTCTGTGATTCTCTGATTCTTGCCATTCCTTATTTTTTCTCATCTCTGTGCTCTGTGTTAATGAGGGCATTATATTGAAATATGCAGAATATGTGCTGTGCTCAGACCTCTTCTTAATTCCACAAAAATCAGTAAGAGGATTATTGGAATGGTGAAAGCTGAATTAAATTATCTTTCACTTGCACATCTTGCCCTCAGTTTCACAGAGTATGTAAGGAGCAGGGAGACTGTACTTTAAAACTCAAATTTCTCTTCCCTGTTCCTCAGGGAAGGAAATTTGTACAACTTCTGCTGCCTCAGTCGGCCATCAGTGAAGGATTCATTGGGCCCTAAATGCCTATTCTCTTAAACCCTTGTGAGATGTGCTAAAGCAAATGGTCTATAGGGTACTTGCTTCTGAGTAGGTGACAACAGTTAAATGCATGTTTGCACTTTTCCTTCTCTTTGAATGCCACAGCCTCTGTTTCAAAGTGCACTATATTGCTGAAAATTGCTCATGGTGGGTAGAGATCTTCAGTCTTCATGCTTTCCTTTCTATTCCATTTTACTTAATTGCCTGATGTCAGGCATATGGAAGTATGGCAAAATGAGACTGTGAAACTTAGTGCCACTGTGGAACAATCTTATATCTCAATGACTGATTTATATCCTGCCTGAAGTCGATGTCAGACGGAATATATCTCTTCTCTCCCACAGGCTGTTTGCAAAGTAAAAACTAGGTTGATCACTATCTTAATCTCTTAAGTCATGATTTCCCTCTTCTTTTGCTCTTCTACAATTCCAGTTTGTGGGGAGTCAGGGGGAACTCCCCTCACTCCTGGGCTTTTTGTTGACTTGCTGGGAAATACTTATTTAGTCTTAAATTTATCAAATTAAAATTAGCAATATGAACACAATGAAAAAATCAAGGGCATCTGTTTTCTTGTGAAGTCTCTTGATGATGCTGTTTCTAACACAAGTAAAAAGAAATATCACTGGTAGTATATGCAGAAAATTATCTTTAAGGTAGTTTCGTACTTATTGATATTTTTTCTAGATTATAACCAGATATAAGCTTAGGATTGTATCATATGTTACTTCACTACTAGATTTAAGATAGCAGAAGCAATTTAGACACATTGTTCATTCATAACAGACATGTTTGATTTTTTGTATGTGATTCACAAAAAAAAAAATGTAATCATGACATTGTGTCACTGAAGCTTTTTGCCTTCTCTTTCCAGCTCTTTCACTCCTTTGTTACCTGCACTATAACCCACTCTGTATCTCAATAGGAAGAAGAGTGTTTATCATTTATCTCATAATGGTGTAAACAATCAGGATTATTTACAGAAGTTCATGGAAGATAACAAAAGATTTATTCTTTGAACATGTGCAACTTGTGTCCATGAAGATGCCGCAATTTATAGATCGCTGTGGTTGCTTCCATGACACATGAACCTACAGGTCCTAAAGAATCTTTAGTTTTCACTTTTGGAGATTTTTCAATTGATTGAATCAAAAGTGGGAGACCAATAGAGAAGATGAGAAGGGAGCTGCCATATGGGCAGGTAGAGGTTTATCTGGGACTGGGAACTGTAGTTCCTTTGGCTTTAGTCTTCCCAGTACCATCACCTGATATCATTAATATGATATAAGTAATGTGGTATTATTGAGCCTTGGCAATGTTAAACCCTGGTGTGTGCTGGGCTTTACAGGCAAACACTACCAGTCCTCAGAAAATTGTAGAAGGCAGAGAAATTATTTCTCTGTCTTAACCAATTAATTTCCAGACTTTCCTGGAGAACTAGAGGAATGAGGCTTGTCCAAATGCCTCTAGAGGGTGTTGTGAGGATAACCCAGGTCAGATAAGATCAGCTTTCTTTTACAAGTATGCAAAGCTGTTTTTATATACCAAGAGTGATATATGCTGGGAAGCATTTGAACAGCAGCCTGTGCCTCTCCTTCCCATAGCATGGCATTTACCAGAATTGTTCTTACAGAGATGCAGGAGATTAAGGGAAGAACAACAGCATGACAGATGCACTGGGGCAGTTCTAGTGCCTCCAGAAATATCTTCAACACCAGTTTTCATTTATTTGTCATTGGAGACAGATTCTCATTAGAATATTGGCAGTGCTTAGGGCTTGGGCTTGTCCTGCAGCAGGGCATGGAGTTAGGTAAAATCAGGGGTAACAGGCTGGAGCACAAAAGCTTTGGCTCTGCTGCTGTACTTCTGCCCTGGTAAGTATCCTAGCAGAGACTTCAGCACTAAAAGCTATCCTAGCCAGGTTTTTGAAGACAACAGTACAAGTTTTGCAATATCCATGCTGCTATGTAGATGCCTGAACTAAGAAAATTCTACTGTGGAACTGCAGATTTTGTGAATGGGTTTCTTGCTGACTGTTGACAGCAACAAAACCCTTCAAAGAAAAATTGTGTGCTGGCTGCTGTAGCAGGTTTGGGAGAATTCCTCCTTGCTGAAGAGCAAAGTAGCTTCTCAAATGCCTTTGGGTCACTCATAGCATACAATTTTGCATTACTTCATGCTAATGAGGAAATTGCTACAGTTGTGGTGGTAGGTGATATGGAACTGGTCTGTGTATGTCCAACATGGGACTCTCCTGAACAGACATTCCGGAAGAAAGAGGTGCTTTGTACACAGATAATGGTGTTACTTTCCAGTTTGCAGAAAGTAGCTGTTCTTTCCCTGCATCCTCAGTTACCAAGCGTTTTTCTCACTGAAAACATAAAGCAAATTGTCCACCTTGTCTCCGAGTTTCTGGTACCTGATGTGAGCTGTAGAAACAAGGCGAAAACAAGCATGCGCCCTGCCATGGGCTCCTGGGCAGGTTTGAATTGCTGGGAGAAAGGCTCTTTCCCAAAGCCACTGCTGATTATCTATTAATAATTGTCAATCTATTCCATAATATAATTGACTTGTGCAGACAAGTTATCTTGCATATGGAATGTCTGACCTTCTTCACCTCCCCTGTCCCCCCTGCCCTAGGCCACATCCTCTCTATCAGGGCATGATATGACACATTCTGCTAGAGAGCTGCAACAGAAAGATAATTGAGATAACAGAATAAGGTACTTGTTACGGTAATTAAATACTCAATGGATTAGTTGCCTTTTGTTTTTGTCTGTCAGTTTTCAATCCTATTGAGAGCCAAACAGGAGAGAGAAGAGGCCCATGGGCATCCACTGGGTCCCAAATCCCTCAGGACTCGGCCCAGGGTTGGCTGAAGGGATGTTCTGGCCTGCCAAGAAGCATCCAGCCCTGCCCACAGCCTGCCCTGGGGCTTGCAAAGTCTTGCAGGGCATAAGAGTCCTGGAGAGAAGATCTGAATATGCCTGTGGGGAGACAGAGGGTCAGAATATTTGAGGATGAAGGACTGCTCCATGCCTGGACTCACAGGAGCTTGGGGAAGTCACCAATGCAAGCAAAACTTTGCAGGAGCTCTCAGGGGTCCAGTGGAAGTCAGCAGTGGAGCTCTTTTTTCAGGTTGCATAGTCCTACACTCAATGGTTTAGGCACACAGTGATCATTTCTCTCGTGCAGGTGCAAACTTAGGCATCAGATAATAGATATTTTGCAGATGTATCTTCTGCAGTTTATAAGTTGAGTTTTTTTTTCAAATTCTGGGCAAGTTTCCTGTCTTTTGATTGGAAGTTGACTGATTATATTCCACTCTTGCCAGCCTTTTGCTGGACAAAGCTGAATTTACTATGTATCTTTTGCTTGCATCATGATTTCACTATTCTTGTATTTCATAAATTTCATGAGATAATTTGGGAAATAAATAGTATTAGACAAAAAATTTTATTTTTCCTTGCTGTCTGCAGTCCTATGACTTGGGAAGTCTTTTGCTCATCTAAAAATGAATCAGCTTCTTTCAGATTTTCCTCTTGCTACATAGTTTGTCTAGACAGTGCTGGTGAGCTTCACACACAAAGCAAAACATTACAGGAAGACTGGAATAGCTTGGATTTGCACTTGGAAAGTATTAACAAGACTGAATATCAGTTTGGTGGACATGATACTTAGAATTTCAAGATCTAGCATCATAGATTCAATATGGATGTTAATGAACCTTTTTCTTCTGCTTAGGGCCAGGAGCATACATAAGCATTGTGCTGATTCGTCAGAGATGTGGATGATTTTTCTTTGCACTAGAATGCAAAAAACCAAATGGTTGTTTGGGGTTGTTTGTCTAAGCTGAATGGTATAGAAAATGTAGGAAGATATGAAAATGTGAGAAAGATTAAATAGTTGTTTTATTTCTTGGTTTCATTTTTGTAGGTGTTAACAGAGAATAGACTTTCCTATTTTAGTATTTGTTATTTCTCTATGATATTTTAAATAGGCAGCAGAAACACATGAGAAAATCCTTCTAATATATTACACAAATTGAACTCCTTTTATATAGGTTTATCAGATGCATTTTCTATAAGTTATGTCTTTTACCCAAGCCCATACAAATGGGAAGCTTGAGAACAACAGTGTAGATGAGCATTTCAATCATGCTTGTGATCCCAGAAATATGTCCATCCCATCAATGAAATAAAGAAAGGAAATTACATGCTTTGTGTCTCTTTATGGAGGTTCTGAAAAATCCACCCCACTCTATTGGAGGTGGTGAAGATACGAATCCGTGGAGATATTTG
The DNA here is from genome assembly GCA_013397375.1 of Toxostoma redivivum. NCBI lineage: Eukaryota > Metazoa > Chordata > Aves > Passeriformes > Mimidae > Toxostoma > Toxostoma redivivum. The sequence continues at coordinate 416,582 of VXBI01006775.1, read as the reverse complement.
AGATGTTCCATCTCAAAGGGTCTGTTATGTTGTTTTGTTCCTCTCTGAACCACAACAGAGATGAAATCTGGGATTTGGGATTTTCCCTACTGTGAAGAGATCTAAGTAATGTGTTGATAAGGTTGGAAGAGGTGGCTGAGATAAACAGCTTCTCTTACACATTGGTTAGTTTCTTTTTCCCACAAAGCTCCATTTTTGACTCTTCTGTTGAGTGAGTAGAGAAGCATTTCTGGGCTCATGGCACTATAGAAAAAAAGCCAGCGTTAAATACTTAGAAAGAAACAGTTGTCCACAACACAATCCAATTGCACAACCCCATTAAGAGATTGTAATTAATGCTGGGTTTGATCTTGTTTTTGTAAGTTGTTCATGAGTTGTCTACTACTGAATATTTAGAAGAAAAAAAGTGGCTATAGGCAGGAAAATCTGCAGTATTGCAAGGAACAAGTGAAGTGACTTGTTCATGCTGTGTTGGTATTGTCAAAAAATAAGTAATAATAAGAAAGAAAAGACAGATTTTTTTGTTTCTATCTTAAGTCCAGAAATATTTCTTGTGCTGTACAGTGGGCAGAGTGTGAATCTTGCTGGAGCATCTCGTTGGTGAAATTGTTGGACTGGAGCTTTGCAGAAGCATTTTGACATCTACTGGTATGATAAAAGGATGTTCAAATCTTTTACCAAGTACAGAACATAAAATGAAGATTCAGATACATTTTGTGCTCAGGTAAATTATGATTTTATTGGTTTATTAATGGTTATTTATACCTTTTGTATTCCATGTGGACAATAAATACAATAAATAACACTTCTGTTCCCTGTTCTTTTCAAAGACTTTGGATTTTTAAAAATATTAAGAAAAAAACCCAAAAAAACATTAAGCATTGAATTTTTCCATTGCTTGATAGGTTGTCAGGATTTTTTCCAGAAATTCTGTCACGTTTCCCTTGGTCTCATACCGGCATTGATTGCCATGATTCACTTTCTGTGAAACAAAGAACAAAGATTGGGTTAGCAAAGATTTTAAAATAAAATAAAGCTTTTAGATGAACTAGTGAAAATATACATTATTTGGAGCTACACAAGGATTTCAAAATAATTTCCTAGACAATTGTTCCTTGAGCAGTGAGTGTAAGAGTGGCTTTTCATGGTGACCAAGAAGGTGGCAGCTGGATTGTCATATAATTCTATAAATTCAGTTCATATATTCAGCTATAGCTGAAGTCTTTTAAACTAGGCTGTTTCAACCCAGAAAGTGCACATACCATGAGGAAGTGGGTAAGACTGGGACAAGGGCCAGTGTCAGTGTCCCAAGGCCACCTTAACTATTCCTCCTTGCAAGTTTGAAGGCAGCTTAAAGGAGCTGAAGACACTGTATTGTCAGCATCTTCTGTGTCTCATTGAATCATACAAGAGCTTTGCTCAGTACGTAAATAAAGGATGTTTCACTGCCTCAGAAAAGGAACCTGAGGGAGGACTCAAGGGCCTTCCTGAGCATCATCAAGAGTTGCAAGATGCTGCAGGTCAAAGCTGTGTTTCACAGCCAAGAATCAGTGAAGGATTTGCCCACCTGGCTCCAGCCATGCAACTCCTGCACATCCATTCCTCAGTGGTAGGTCATTATTATTTAATGCCAAAACACATTTTGAAAAAGGAGAATAGAAATTCAATTTAAATAGAGCTCCTCTCCCAAAGATCTATGTTCAAAGGGTTTGGAGAAGAGAAACGGCACAGTGGGGCAAAGCCCATCCCCCTTCTTCCTCTGCCAACTTAAAAAGCTTTTCACTGCCTCACACATTGCAGTTTCATCTGGCTCCTGCACAATATGAGTAATTAAAACACATCTGAAATTGAAGAAACACTTATCTACAAATGTTTAAATTATATTAAAAAAATCCTTTCTTTTATAGAAGATAAAAAAAAGATCTGTAGAAAAGTAAGAAAGTCTTACTTTACAGAGGTTTCTATCCAGTAGAGCCTGGAAGGTCCAGTAAAGCCTTTTAATTATTGGATTGGAAGATTCATTGTTTTCCATCAGGAGTTTGGTTCCATCCACAAAGCATGCCAGTTCATGGCCACGCTATTCAACAAAGAAGGCATTAGAAAAACCTAGAATGCATTTTGTGTTTATCCACAGAAAGCAGAAATTTGTATTCCTAAATGTGGCAGCATGTCACAGTCAAATGCAATGTATTTTGCAATATATTGAAAACTGGTAGGAGACCTTTGGAGGGACAGTGAACCACTGAATTCTCATGTATGCCATAAGAAATTACTGTCCCATCTCTCAGAAAATCTTAAACTGTAAAAGTTACTTCTTTGAGGCATAGTTTCAGCTAATGCTGGGGCTTTACCACATCTGAGGAGACTTAAAACAATGAGATAGTGCTGGGTACACCTAGATCTAACTCTGAGGCCTGAATCTCTAGCCCAGGTTCACTTTAGGCACCCAGCCATAAAATAAAGCCTTGCAGAGATTTTCAAAGCAAGAGCCTGTATCTCTTGATATGCAAGTCAAGCCTACAGAGGACTTTTGCCTGAATCTGGGCTTGATTCTGATTGCTCTGTAGTGGGAAGGCTTCTGCTTCCCTCACCACCACTATTCATCAAGCTCAGTTTTGCTGCTATTGGTATATTAAAATCTTCCTTATAACCGAATGCAAAAGTTACATAAGGAGCAAAGTGAACAAACTTAAACTCTATTAATACCAAATCTCTTTAATATCTACAAGAGTTTAAAAAGAAATATACTTACCTCAGGAATGGGGAGACATGAACATGACTGAAAACAGAAAGAGTGAGTGTTAACATCCAGCATTCAATGTACAAGTACAGATTTTTTAGTCTCATTATATTCTCAAAAACCATGTACTCACACTGATAGCTGTCTGCCTACATGGGCAACTCACAGAACTATTGTCCTGGAAGAAGAGCAAGTGAGAAATCAGTATTTATTATCATCTCCTGCACAAGCATGCATTTTTTCAGAATGAAGGTGCTAAACAGCCACTTACAAGGTGCTCTGTATAGCGGATAATTTCCCGGACACCACAATACTCTGCTTGCACAGAGAGCAGCAGACAAGAGAAGAGTATGTATGACAGCATGCTGGCATTCATGTCAACTCAGTCTGATGGGTGACAGAAGAACAGGAGGACACTCCTTTTAATTGAGTCTTCACAAAATTCCCGTTCTCATATGGAAAAACCCAATTATAAAACTGATACCAGGTGCCCACTATTTTTTCCCACAGCTTGGACAGCATTTAACGAAATCAAACGTGGAATTGAGTCACCTACTTCAGTGACTTAAGTACTGCGGAAATTCACAAATGCTCCTCAGAAGTGATTAATTCAAACATTATGATATCACACCCCAGCAGGAAACAATGGTTAAAAAATCTACGAAAGCTTTTTTTTTTTTCAGATGTGGGGTTTGCCTCCTGTACTTATGTAAATTATAGTTACATGAAAGCAAAAAGACAATAATGTTTCAGCATTGCCAAAGTTGCTGAGAAAGGAAACTGATGTGCTTCAGGTTGACTTCCCCCAGATTCAGAGCAGGACCTTGCTCAGAGAAAGCTGGTGACACTGCAGAGGTCTGTAGAGCAGACAGACAGATGGATGAAGTCATGGAGCAGTGCCTGGACGAGTTGTCACACGGAATTACAGCTGCTCCATCCAGGGAGCAATCCCATAGTCCTTGACCAAGAGTGCACATGCACAGTGTGGGGCCCTCAGAGTGCAAACAGGCTTGCATCCCACCCATTGCCTTTTGAGATGAAAGGACTGGATGCAAAAGTAGTCCTAGAGAACCCAAATGGTATTAACTTGGAAATTCTCTCAGGTGGCCTCTCCAAATACAGCTGAGTGTTGGTGAGAGCCCTCCCTGGCCACAGAAGTTTTCTTTTTGCAAGTTGCACACCTTGGCAGAGCAAGTGGTACCCCTTCAGATTTCTTTTAAATCCCCGGGGTTGACTTCTAAGTGTCCCTTCTCTTTGCCATAAGTCCCATTATGCCTTAAGGGTCTCCTTCAAAAGCTTGAGACTTCTTCAGGTCAGTCTGGCTGAAGGATAAGTGTGATCCTCTGGAAACTGTCCTAGAAAGAGAAAACTCTGAACTGCAATTAGCTGGTTTTTCTCTGGCATTTGCCAACTAGCAATGGGTTCACCTGGCTGAGTGTGGCTTCACTGCCAGCAAGGGGAGCAGTGGAGGACCTGCCTGCTTCTCCTGCCCCTGCCTCCCTGCCTGCTCAACAGCATCTCCTCTGGGCTGGATGCTTCCTGCCTTTTCACTGAAAGTTGTTCTTAGGTGATTCAGTGTGGACAGTGTACAGAGCCCATTGGGCAGGTCCAGCTTGCACACAGGCCCCAGGAAACACCTAGCAAAAGCCAGAGACCCTCCCTTGGCAAGCTAAAGCTGACAGCAGGCTGTGTAGTGATCAACAGGTGTATAAATATACCCTGGGGATGGCAGGCATCCATGAGCTGGGCAGTGGCATCTCTCAGGGCACTGGACAGTCAGAGAAGGAATAAAACCATTGATTTGTGATTGAGAGCCTGAGATTCCCTAAAAGGCAATAAAGAGACTTCTGTTACAGGTACATCACCTTTGAGGAAACTGCTCTTTGCCCAAGCAAAGCAGTGGTCACGTGCTCTCTGTTTGTTCAGCCAGTAAAGCCCCAATTATTTTAAAGCATGAATCCCTGAGGGAAATAAATTGTGTGCAACATTTGTGAGACACCTGGCTTCTCAGATGGTTGAAAATATGATTTTACATTCTTTAAAGGAAAGAGTTCAAAAAGGGTCTTTGATTTAGCCAAAGAAAATGGTAACAAGTCATGGAAGAGAGGGGCAAGGGGCTCCTTGTGACAACCAGGAAGTTCTACTGTGTCTGTTTTTAAGGCAAATATATTCATTAGAAATCCCATTAGAAATTTCCCCAGCAGCTGTTATGCTCTCTTTGCAAGGATTTTACAAAATCTGATGTACTTAGCAGGGTGTCTCTAGGGCCTCATAATCTAAGGAATGACATCTCAGTGCTGCTGCCATGATCGGTAAACTAAGGCAATATTGGTATAAATCACGTGCATGATACATAATTAGGACCTTTCCATACACAAGATGTAATTATGGACATTGGGCAGTGAGCAGACCAGATAACTCCTTCCCAGGCCTATAGCCCAAAGGGCAAGGTCTGTATTTTTGTTCCTAAGTGGAAATCAGAATGACAGAGCTTCCAGAGCTGCTTCCAAGCTGCTCCTGCACCCGTGGTTCCTCCTTGCCAAGGTCATTCTCTGCCAGCAGTGCCAGCACTGTCTCTACATCTTTGCATTTCTATTTGATTGCTTAGTGAGATCTGTCTCAAACTGTTTTTGCTCCAGGCTAAATGAATCCTCAGAGAAGCTGTATTCAATTTACTGTGAAAGAGAAATCACCAGAAGTCAAACTGGCAGTGGAAGATCTTTCCATGTAATGGCTAGAGCCGAGGTGGATGAAGCACAGGAGCAAGTGGCACCAGTTGCAGCTTCTCTTTAGTGAGTTTATGTTCTTTTCTGGCATTTAGAGGCTGATTCAAGGCTGTAAAAATTAATATGTGATGCCACCCAAGCAAAAAGACTAACTTTTTAATCGAATCTTCAAACATTTAGCTTTGATATTTTAAAAATATTCATGATGATGACAGGCTGCAGCAACATATTTTCACAAATAGGTTCTCATTTCCTGGTTAATTTTCTGCCCTCATGTCTAGGTAGTTCATCATCCACTCTTCTCCCTTCATCTCCTAACACAGACCAAAATGTGGAGAGGAAATAAAAGTTTTTCATCCATTGCTCAAAAAAATGAAATAAAGATCACCAACCTTAAAGGTACTGGGATCAGCCCATAGAAACCTCTCCTATGTTGCCATGGGGACACCTGAGCAAGGAAACTCTGTGGTCAGCCTGGGGCAGAGCCATACAGCAGCGGATGGAGTATCCCCATGTCCTGCCACGTCCCTACACTGAGGGATGCAGTGGGCAGGGTGCAGTGGAGGAGCAGGGCAAGGAGAGGGTAGAGAGCTCCATCACCACAGGTACTGCCAGCACCAGGGCAGCCCATCAACTTTCAGGTGATGGGATATTAAGATTCCAACCTTGAACAGATTATTTGGAAAAGGTGAATATATAAAACTCTCCAAGTTACTTTTATGGTCTCTTACAGGCAGCTTGTTCTGGCTCCCTTGGAGATTCTAATGTCCTGCACATTTTTGTTTTGTGTGTAAATACTTTGGAATATATATTTTATTTATATATATTATATCTTTACTTTGATGCTAGGTTGAATGATCAAAATGCTGCACAAAACATCCCATTTCCAGATTGATATTTTAACCTGGTTTGCATAAACCTCCAGAGTTTATGAGTTCTCATGAGAGAATTGGCATCCCAGTGTAGAGTTTCTAAGAATCTCTACACATTTTGGGTTTTCTAATGTAGAAAAAACCAATTCCCTGCAGAGGAAAAACACCCGGGTAACAAACCAGTTTGTTTTACGTTTGCAGTGTGCACTGATCAAGATAAAAGAGATGCAAAGACCGCAAATGAAGAGATGCTATTCACAGTTTCATTTTCCAGAGATAAAGTGGCTTGGAGTATTTTTTCCCTTTCTCTTAGATAAAGATGACATATGCTAATGTAGAAATCAAGGAAAATAGGGGCATTCTACCTTTATGAAAGGGTAAACCATAGCATAGTAATAGCAAGATTACTTATAACAGAAAGGCATCAAATCCTGATGAACATTTCAGATCAGGGAACATTTCAGATTAAATCCAATCCAAGAGGGTAGTGCACCCCCTGAAAACCACATGTTGTGCTCTTCCCTAGCAGATGGACCACAGGATATCCTCAGGACTCACATTAGCTTCTGTAGGTAATGGAGCTCTCATTATTTTCAGAAGAGTTTTAAGTAATTTGTAACCATTTATGTTTATTAACAAACACTAGTGGCACTCAGGAGCTGTGAGAGGGAAGAGCACATTAGAGAGACCTTCAAGTCTGAGAAGAGCTGCAAGTCCTCCTTGTTTCACACAATAGTACAGTCATCAGAGCTGGCCTGGGTTAAGTCAAGCTTTCCATGTTGCAATGATATTTAGCAAGAGCTGAGACATCTAAAAGAAAAAAGCCCTGACAGCAACAGGCCAGCCATGCTGTGTTGTGCATATTGAAAATGCTTCCCAAAACCGACCATCTCCAAAAGCAGGCAGAAAGCAGCAAGAATTGACTGTAGAGGTCACCTGTTCTCTTGTATTTTAAGATTTTTCCTAGTGTCTTCTTCCAGTGTCTTCTTTTGTAACCTGACCACTTTCATACCAGGAAAGAGAAACATTGAGTGCTCTCACATCACAAGTCCACTCACCCTTCCTTGTTTGTCCCACTGTGTGATGACCGTGTGTGCTGGATTTCCTACTCAGCACAGCTTGCAGAGAGAGGCTGAACACGCAGGACAGACAGCACAAGGCATTCACTCCATGGCTGCGTTAGAGCTCTTCAGCAGCTGCTCCACACTGCAGCTCACTTTTCGTGCTGGAAGCATTGAAAATCCACCTGCAGGCTGCTTGATGGATAATCAAGCAGTAATTAGCAGGGACAGATACTGGTTCCCACCTGGTTGCATAAGTAAGAACAAGCTGGCCCTTATCCATGAGAATTGGCAGGATTTCTATACCATGTGTTTCTATACTGTGTGAAGCAGGCTACATTAGTGCTAAAATGTTTTGAAACATGGGAGAATAGAGCAGTCCATGAAGATCAGCTAAGTCCTGGTGCTTTCATAGAGGTGAGGCCATGCAGGTGCCAGTTGATGCAGCAGGTGTTGGTGGCAGGGCAGTCCCAACATGTTTTTTCCCACTTGCAAGGTTCTGGTTTCTCCAAGTCTTTCTCCTTGTGACTCAAGGTTACCCTTTGCTTTCTCCATCACTCAAAGAAGACCTTTGTATTTTCTTCAGAGACTGGGTGTTGTACACCTCAGTAGCCTTAGAATTTCACCCTTACTAAGCAAGGATTTCTTGATGTAGCCAGCACTTTATATCTTACAGTGAAACTGCACATGGGACCTCTAAAACCACTTAAAAATACACTTCTGCTGCACCAGTGGCTCCTAACAGGTTGGTTGTTCCACCTGTCTGATTCTGGAGCTGTCACAGGATCTACAGTTTAGGAAAACTGCCTTTGAAAATCAGTGTGACTACTTCAATTTTCCCTCACTTCATAGCTTTATTCCTTTTGGAGGCTGTCTCTGGAACGATACTTTACATACTGCTTATCTAAGCTAGCAGTGATCAGTCTGTGCATTACTGAAGGAGCATATCTAGGAAGAAGATGGCTTTAGAGAGAGGTGGCTGTTCTTGTGCAGTTTGCATTCAATTTAGCGCTTGAATTTCTTCCTACCTGTCTCCTTGGATCTCATAATTTTTCTGGCTCTACACTTTACACTTTTCTTCCCAAGTAAAAGACAGCCTTCTTGGCTGACATGAATGCCATGACTAGGAGAAGAATCTCTACTATAACAATCTCTATGACAGAACTTCAGATAAACCAAAGAGATATATCTTAATGCCTGAAAAGACGTCACCTTCTCCTCTGTCTCAGAAAAAGAGAAACTGAGATGTGGACTGTGATCTTGCCTTCCCTTGTGGTGGGGAAACACCAAGCAGGGCCTCCGAGGCGTGAGAAAATGGGGACTCCAAGGCATGAGAAAATGGGGACTCCAAGGCGTGAGAAAATGGGGACTCCAAGGCGTGAGAAAATGGGGACTCCAAGCCTGGCCTAGAGCCATCATAAAATCATTTAGGTTGGAAGAGACCTTTACAGGCATGGTTTCAGTAGGTGCTAAAACTGCTGGGCAGAGCCAGCCTCTTCCCACTCTGTGCACCATAAACATCATGAAGCTTTTCCCAGCCCCATCCAGGTCAGGGATGTTTTCTAGAAAAAAACAGTTTCACTGGGAAATTGGTTCCTGTTTGATTGGGTTTTTTTCAATGAAGAAAATAAGCTGCTGTTACCACTTTTTCCTTTCACAGCACTGAATAGTTTATGAAGTGTGAAAAAACAGCCTACATCTCATTAAGTAATACAGGCTGTTGTAAGAGCTGGAATAGCACCAGAGACATGAAAGTCAGGCAATTACAGACTTATTTGAGGGACGACAGGTCTGAATATGCTTTCATAATCCAGGCAACAAACACATAGAAGTATGTATCCCTCATTCTTCTCATCTCCCTTCTCATTTTTTGACAATTTCAGGATTTGCTGCATTTAATTTAGAAATGAGGGGCTCTGTAAACACCTTGAACCAAGCAGATGGCTTCTGCCACTCCAGCATGTGTGTGGAACGTGCCACTGATGGCAGGTCAGTACAGACAGAGCACTGACAAAGGAGCTGGGTCCATACTCTGAATTCTGTTGACACAGGGGTTTTCTTTCTTGTAATTCAGAGACAAAATCACCAACTTATGTAATCAGTGCCCTGCTGAATCAGCTGTGTGTCTGTCTGTCTGCCTCCTAGGAAAGGCTGTTTAAACTCTAATCACCAGGTCCCTAAAAATTCTTTGGAGATTCTAATTTCTATCCATGTATAATGATAATGATATTATTTCCAAAAATTAATGCATCTTATATAACATACAGAAGATTATTCACAAAACACAGACTTGTCAAGTCTTTGTGTGTATAAATTTCAATTGCCATTTCTCATCTCTGAGACATGAGGCTGGCCCCCTGTGGTGTCACACAACCCCAGCATCACTGGAGCTCTTTTACTGGTGACACAGCCACACACTCACTACTGCAAAAGCAAGACTAAACTGTCTATCAGTGTCCATGTCCAGGGATTGTAGAGATATGGAAGGGTTTGGGTTGGAAAGCACCTTAAAGTTCATCTCCTTCCAACCCACTTACCATGGGCAGGGACACCTTCCACTAAACCAGGGCCCTGTCCAAGCTGGCCTTGAGCACTTCCCAGCGGTCTGATCGGTCACAGCGAGGGCTATCACAGAGTGCCATGCCTCAAAAGCTGCCTGCCCCAGCCCTAAGGTGTCCTTGGTCACCAGCAGTGGCCCAGAGACAGTCGAGTCTCCTTCATAGTGGCCTGTGCTGCTGTCACCCTCAAAACCCTTGTGCTCTAGCTTGGAGCTGCTTTGCTTTTGTGTTTTGTTCTGTGAATACTAATAGAGTGATGCACTGATTAACCAGTGTGTCTAGGGCTTGCCCCCAGTGCTGCCAGACCAGAGCAGCCTCTGGCAGGGCAGGGTCACCCCAAGATCATCTAGAGGCTGCCCAGTGTGGGGCTGCCCATGGGGAAGGGAATGTGTGCTGGTGGCGCGGCAGACTTGGGCTCAGGGTTGAATGGACAGGACACAGAGGGTTGTTTGGCAGCTCCAGTCAGCAACACGTCCTGCCAGGGATGAGGACGCCATCAAGTGGCAAAAACTTTATATTCACTTCCCTCTTGATCCTTATGATTTTATAATCATGATATATATATTTATATTATTTAGAGTAGCTTTCTGCCTTCTGCTCTCTTTCCGCACCAAGTTGCCCGTGGCTCTCCCTGACAGCTCCTTCTGGTAGGTGTGTGCTACACAACAATTTTGTCCAGGAAAATCCTGGGCTCCAATCTCAAAATTGTTTTAATTGGATGAATAATATCATGAAATATCACAATGCAACTCCAACATGGGTGTCAGGGCTTTACACCCAGAGATCACTGAATGGATCGAACCTGGGCACCATGAGGGCAGGATCATGCAGATACACAGCTTGTTGTGAACTCATCAGTTTAATTCATTTGTGATCCATTTTACATTATGTGAGCAGATAAACAATTTATTTGCATTAAAAAAATAGTCTGCGCAAGTATTATCCCGGGAGAAACATGATATTATCCATCTAAAAAACATGTTTTACATACATGCATTAAAATAGGCAACATTAAAAGGATGAACCCTTAAATGCAGCCAGCAACAAATACTTGTGTGAAGGCTCATCAGTTTTTTCCATATTGTTTATCAAAACCAGTTCCATGTGTCCTAAAGAAGGTCAAAGGTGCTGTAAGCCTTCTCACAGTGAAGTCCTGAGACAAAGCAACATCAGCTGTTTCTTCCCCATTTTAAGGCCAGTTCTGGGAGCACCCACACTTCTGTTTTTAATCTGGGCCCCAGTGATGAGGAGCCCAAAGAAGGTACTGCTGCATTTCCAAGTACTGCTCTAGACCCAAAGTTTTAGGCAGTTTCTGCTGAGATCTTCAAGTGTTGTGACCAATTCCCCCATTCATCCAGGAAGAGGACATAAGAGTCTCTCTTTCCTTCTCCTAATTTTATGGAGGAAAGCTGGATAGCTGCTCCACACTGTCTTCAGAAACCTTTGTCTGAAGGCATCTACTGAAACTGCAATCACTGGGCTTTTCCCCCAGAGCTCTTCTCCAGAGGAAGAGCTGCTCCTCTAGAACATTTCCCAGATGAAGTGTTGTCCTAGATTATTCCTCCATGTCACGTGTCCCTCTGCATGTGAGCCCCCTTGGCCTCTTCTGCCAGTGCCACCAGAGTCCTCTTGTTACAGCAAAGCTGGTTCTTCTTGGGCTTTTGCACTAAAAGTTCCATGCTTAGAAAATAAATCATATGGATATTTAACAGCATAAAGAGAAATAATCATGATGTAAAAGATCTTGGAATAATTGAGAGGCTGAGGTAGACCAAAGAGAGCCCAGGCCTGCCCCAGTGGTCTCAGCACGATTCCAGCAAAGAGCTGGAGGTCTGAAGTGTACTGTGTCCTAAAGAGACTCCCTTTGGTGATGGTCTGCTCATGACTACAAAGTGATGTCTGCAGGTTTTGGCAGCTGGGAAGTCATGTCAAGGAGCTCAGAAGGTCTAATGAGATACCTCAAGCTGGTCCCTGGAGGGCTGCACCAGGCAAGCTGTGTAAATTAATAGGCAGCCTTCTATATGAAATGCAGACTTGTTTCATTGCTTCCTGTATAAAAAAAGCAGCTTAGTCTCTGAATTTAACATTCTCCTGTTTCCCAATTTAATTTATACCTTGGATAACAGACTGAAGTTGTTGAAGCCTTTACATTTTTCATGAAAATGTGTTAAATCGAGCCAAACTGTGTTGTAGAACACAAGTGTTTGTATGGGAGGAGTCACCCACTTCTTTGAACCTGAAAGCAAGCTAGGATTTGGTGGGAATCCAGACCTTCCTACAGAAAAAGCACCTGTGTACCCACTGCATTTCCTCCTTTCCTTGTTCACCCAAGAAGATGAGTGTTATAACGCCATGTCGTACAAAAGACATTCCCTTGGTAATTTGAGGTGGGCTGGGTTTGGGTACATCCCTTGGGAAAGGGAATTGTCTTCCTGGTTCAGTAGGAAAAAATGTCATTGCTGAAGAAGCCCAACACCACCACTGGAATTATTAAGGTGCTCTTAGTCAACAATGAAAGATTTGATAGTAAAATAGTCTTTGGATTTGATGGAGCTGGTGAGAGTTTTGGAGTCCTCCATGGACCAGCAGTTGCTGTAGGTGCAGGATGGGAGTCTTCGGTCAGAGCAGCTGAGCCCTCACTAACACCACGCTGCTGGTCTGGCTCAGGAAAGTAGGAGACTTTCTTGTCTTCTTAGCAACACTTCTGAAAAAAGAAAGAGGGAGATTTATAAAGTACCGCAGAAAACAGCAGAGATGGCCAAGAAAAATCTTGAGTATCTAGCTGCTAAAAAAGTTTCTTTAATCAGATGTTTTTAATGCTGCTCCTTTATGCAACTCTAAGTTAATGAGGGAAAGAGTGAAACAGTGACTTGATAGTCAAGGCACTTTAAAAGAGCTTAATTTCATACTTTTGGGGGTGGAACAAGTGAGGAATACTGTGCAGGGACTATTGTAAAAATGATATTTCAAAACCTATAAAATATTAGAGAATAATCTCCTTTCAAAATTTTATTTCTGATTGATACTAATTAAAATAATCACAACAATCAGAACAGATTGCAGTGAAGCTCCAGGAGATGTGGACTGAAACTAAAATCCATTGGCACATTTGCAGTCTGCTCTGAATCCCACAGACCCAAATTGTGTTTGGCTATTCAGGTGTAGGTACCCATGTAAATTATACGACTTTCAAAGGATCTATACAATTGCAACTCTATTTGATTCAAAGATTAATTCTGTAATTTTAATAAAGCTAGAGGGTCTTCATGTGCTGACCTGGAAGTTAGGGACTGGTCTCAGTTTGGCATCTTTTCATTGCTTTGAGCGAAAGTTCATAGCCAAGAAACATGGCTGCACTCGATGGGAATCCCCGCATTGTATTGACCATGAGGCCCCTACAAAACACCTGTTGGGAGTGGAGCAAGGTTAGAGCATAGCATAGGGACTATTTTAAGAAGAAGAAGAAAACACTGAATGAAGTCATGGTGGGATTCTGAAGAACCAAATCTTTTGAGTGTGCTTGGAAGATACTCCCGCTGCTGGTCTTAGTTGAGGTCTGCACTGGGGAAGGGGAACACAGTGGCAGAAGTCACTGGTTTGGCATCATTGTGCTCTGTGCTCCCTATGGACCCCCATCTGTAGATACCAGCCAGAGTTAAAGAGGTAAAGGGTAAAAACTGGCCTCATGTAACTGGTGTGAAACAGAAAGCAAGAAATCTAAAATGTCCTCCAGTGTTGTCTTACCTAGCTACAGTCACAGGGTGACAAAACCACAGAGTGCTCTGGGTTGGAATGGACCTTCAAGCTCACCTGGTTCTAACCCCCCACCATGGACAGGGACACCTCCTAGACCACATTGCTCCAAGCCTCATCCAACCTGGCCTTCCTTCCCTCGGCATGCATAAACATATGGGGATCATGCAAACCCCAGGGTACAAGAAGGCTCTGTTTTCATTCAGGAAATGCTCTGAGCCCCAGGGCTGAGTCTGTGGACACAGAAGATATTTGGCAAGTGGAGAGGGAGCAGTGTGGCTGTAAGCTAGCCCAGCCACGTGGACACTGTGCCACAGGGACAATTTTTCAGGTTTTACCTTTGAGCATAGAAGGAATTTCTCAATCAACTGAAAACCAGGCTTCCTTTGTACCTTGCTGAGAGCTCTCTCACTACTGCCTTTGGGAAAAATATTTGATAGAAGCTGATACTTTCCCATGAGTCTTAGTAAGGTCAAATTTCAGTACTCATACATAACCCAGCACTTTAATTAAGATAATAAATACCAGCTTCGAGATTTTCTTTTTCTGGTCAATATATTTATTTTTAAAAGATGCTGGCTGGTACAAGAGTGAAAGATTATATGGCTTTTAAATGCTTGAGCAGTAAAGGGCTTTTGAAAAAGCCTTGTCACTCCTGACTCCTGGCCTTGACTGGTCTCCCTTTGAACCCCTCTCTCTACTAACACCACACCCTGGTGCCTGGTGTGTGCAAGATCAAGCACAAACTGCTCACTTTGGGGTGAGTCTGCTCACAATGTGATGGTTCCAGGGGGTATCTCTGCTGGCCTGTTTCTCACAAAATTGCTCCTTTAACCACTAAGGCTCATCACAAGTCACTAATCTAAACATTACAAGTTCAGAATAGATGTGAAAAGGAACATCAGCAACCAAACCCCTTTCCAGGCTTTGTAATGGCAAAGTTCCCACAGCTACTGTAAAAAGCCATGAAAAATTTTGGCCCTGAGATCAGAAGCCCTTAGATTCAAGCATATAACCAATTTTCCCCCTGAAATTACTGAACTCTACTAAACATCATCGTATCTTGTGTCCAATAAATACTAAGCATAGTGCTGACTTGTTTGAGACAAAATATATTCTCATAGTTTAGATAAAGCTTGCAGTGTGAAATTGCAGTGATGGGACATTTAGGATATTATTTGATTTATTGAGATGTTTTATTTTGTTAGGAAAGAGAAATTTCTGGGAGGAAATTCAATGCTTTTGCATTATCCATAAAGTAACACAAGCGACCCAAGTTAAATAATAATGATAAGCTAGGATGAAAAGTCCAGAGAAATAAATTTTTCTTATCAGAATGAACACACCTGGCTATGGAGAAAGATAATGTTATAGTTGTGTTTCTTTGTGTACATCAGGCAGTTATTTCCAGCCCTGAGAATACTGTTCCTTTTTCCCAAAATGAAAACATCCAGCCCTGGGTTTGCCATTTGTCAGTTGTGAGTCTCCCAACATTTAAAAACATTTTCCTTACAAGAGCAGGACCCAGTCTTGCTATCAACTAATTACTCAATCCTACTGACAGCTTTTTTGGGTCAGTTCCAGATGTGATAGCAGAAAAACTACACGTACAGAACTCCACCAGAAAACTCTTTTAGTTGTTAATTCAGGCAGTACAAGGAAGACAGAGGATGAGGATGAGGATGAGGATGGAGAGAGAAGGAAAACCCATGGAAATTCCCATTTCACCTGCCCTGCTATGAAAGTGCACACCGTGTGGAATGCACAAGGCAGGTACCATAGAGCCTGGGCACCCTGTCCCCCATTTGACTGTCCAAGGACAGTCCTCAGCATCTCTCCAGATACTTGTGTTTCACATGATTGTGACTTTCTTCACTCTGGCAAAAGTTGAACCAGACCACAGGCTCCTGTGACAGCTGACAAAACATAGTGGCATGTTGGCAAATACTGAAATCACACTGACATGTGATTTTGCAGGTTATTTTCCTGTTTGTATTTTCTTTGTTACATTTCTCTCAGAATGTGAAAATTAACACTTTGGAGCTAAGACTACGTGCTGTTCCAATGATAAATACAAATTTATTTCAGTATCAGAAGACATTACTTCCACAACCATGCCTTGGCAACACAATAAAGCTGCAAACTTTTATTCTCTGCCATTCACATTTAACGGAGGCAAAGTTTGCAGGAATCAAGGTTGCAAAAAGCTTGCATATATGCTTTATTACACTAAAAGACAAAGTCAGAAAAGGGAGATAAGTTGTTTGGCACGCAGCCCTTCTTCATGTTCGAAACAAAAGCAATTCTGATTTAAGAATGCTGACAATCAACTCTGTCTTGGTGCAAAATGAGGGCAAGCAGTGCAAAAGCAGCATTAGTTAGTTCCACCAAAGCATTGCCCAAGGTGACCAGACACACCCAGAGTGCCAGGACAGTCTCATCAGAATCAGTTCATTGACACCAAAGTCAATGGGAAACATTTGACCTCTGCATTTTGCAGAAGAATCACAGAGGTAAGACTTTCTACCTCTGATTTGTATTAAGTCAAATTATATCCATGATTAAGTGCACTAACATGAAATGTTGTTTGAAGTTAATACACCAGCTGTGTGTGAGCCCCAGTCATTCATTTCTTCATTATGTAACATGTATAATTACTCTCACTATTTTGATTTCGAAGGCATCTACACTATAATTACCTACTGCCATTTTAATAATTTAGCACTAACTGGCTTTAGCTTTCTCTCAACTCTGCAGATAGGTTTTTAACAGCCACTGTATTTTCCAATTGACAATTAAATACCTAATAACCAGATTTAACTTCAAATGGCACTTACTTTCAAGCCCTCTTTCTGGTAGCTCTGCAACATGCAGTCAAGGATGCCTTTGTACTGGTTTAAATAAACTCCATCTGCCTGAAGTCTACTTTTCACAACATCCATTGGAGTACATACTGCCCAGGAAACAGCTCCTGGAAAAATACAGAAGTATTTGAATAATTCCTTCTCTATACTTCTTTGCTCACAGGTCAGTGAACTCAGAAATTCACATCTATCACATCATATTCATGGCATTTTCATGTCAGGGCATTAACTCTGCTCGGGCACAGAAACAGTATTTCTGGAAGAAAGTTCCATATTTCTGGAAGAAGTGTTCAGATTTTGGAGGTTATGCTCCTGATCAGATGCAGGAAACCCAAGAGGGGCTTCTCCAGGTGCAAATACATCTTCTGCTGTGCTTCTGGTGGAACATGGACATGCCATGGGAAGAGCCTGAGCTGCCAGTTAGGATGATTTCAGAAAAAATTGAGTCTTCTCATAATTCCATTGAAAAGCAAAGTTTGAGCTGAGGATACAAATAACAGATAGGTGCATCTCAAGCTGCCAGGATTAGGCTCCATGCAGTGAGATACCCTATTGTTCCTCTAAAGAAATGCCAATTTCCATTGATTAGCCTGCAGCTGAGTGGGATGGTTTGCCTCTGGAAAGATCATGACTTCAATCCATGGCCCAGCTGGACAGACAAGAGTTTGTTTGGACCTATGTGAGTGTTGGGGCACACTAGAAAAGCTATCCAGAGGCACCCGGGGCTTCTTTATTTGAGGAGAAATAGAGAAGGCATTTTGTTATCATTACCTGAGCTAAGGATTGACTTGCCTTTATGGATCTGCAGTTTAGTAATGGCCAAGAAGTGGGGAGTGGGAGTAGGGGTGACCTTTCACATGGCACGGGATGCACATGCCAGTTTTACTGGCAAGTGTACACATGGAAAAAAGAACAGTAACAGTCAACTGGGCTTCTGCTGCATGTGGGTAGGTGCACACCCTCCTGGTGGACAGCCAACAGGTTGAAGTCCTCTTCTGGAGGCATCTTGGCTTCACATATCCCTGGCAATGTGACTGGCAGGCTGCCCTGAGGGAAATGAAGGCACTGTCTGTTCTCCACTGACAATGAACCCAATGAAGGTCTGATAACGCCACTTCTATAAAGTTTGTCAAGTCATAAAGTGCAGCTGTGCCAGGGAACCCAGCCCTGGGGAAGGAAGGTCACTCAGTGCCATGTCCTCTGCTGGAGTTCAGGAGGATGCGGTGGCCCTTGAGTCCCCCTCGTAATCTGCCCTGAGAACCTTCCTGTTCTTGTTTTGCCAATACTGAGAGGAAGTAAAGGTGCTTACCTGCTACACCCCCTGCCACCCAGATAGAGAAGGTATTAGGAGAAATGCTTCCATCAGGAGTTATCCAGTCACAGAACATTGCGTACGGGATGAAATAGGCGCAGTACCCGGGAACATCCCTCAGGAGCATTGCTACGTTGCCTCGGTATATTCCTGCTATCCCCTCTTTCTGTAGGATTGTCCTTAAGCAGTGAATTGGGCCTCGGTACACAGGAGATCCAGGAACTGTGGAATTTAGTTTAATGTTTGCTACAAAAAAAAAAAAAAAAAAAAAAAAAAAAAAAAAAAAAATTTTAAAAAAAAAAAAAAGATACAACTGTTAGAATAGATATATAGCCACAGACTTGCTCTCCAAAGCCCATTGCCATTGATTAGAAGTCACTGCCATCCAGTTTATTCTGCTGGGGTCAACAGATAGCATGGGAAAAAAGTTTTAGTAAACAGTACTTAGGTCCATTTTCAGAACACATTTAGACACTTCAGGACAGATTTTTCTTAGATGCATGGCAGACCTTCCAATAAGTATGTGCCAAGTGATCCTTACAAATAAATTTAAGGCAATGTGTCCAATTTTCATGAATTTTAACTTCAACTTATGCCAAGTCACATCTTTAAAAACCTTAACATCTTCAGAGTCTGGCCCTTTCCATGCAGACCAAGTTATTTTTGTAAAAGGCATTAGGTTGCTAAGCCACATGAAGGCTTTAAAAATTGACATATTTTTTTACCAAAGGAACAGAAAAATGCCAGCATTTCACAGTTAAACACCATGATTGTATTTGTGAGAAAGGTGAAATGCTGAAATCCAAGCTGTTCAGCTCTGAAGCTGCTCTATGTCTTCATTTGGCTGTGCATGTACTCTGGTGGGGTTTGCTCCATGCTGGCAGCCTTCAATCGAATTCAGCTACTGTCTGGAGCCTGCAGCTTGTGGACAAGGAACAGCCACACGCTGCCATCCTGCTGGTGTTCTCTCCTGACCCTTCCTGCTCATACCTGGGCTATCGGGCAGCCTGCATGAAATAAATCAACGCTTCTTAAATGTAAATGGGAAACTTCTGCTCTTGAACAGAGAAGGGTAGAATAACAGAGGCTTATGGGCAAATATATGGGGCTGAGAGCATGCAGAGGGAGATGGGGAGCTGGCACTGCTGCTGGCAGCCATGGTGCTGCTGCTGGAATCTCCAGGGGACCCCACAGCCCAGGGACTCAGAGTTTCTGCAGCTTCTGGTCTTGAGCAGGCTTGCCTCATGTTCCTTATAGATCCCAACTGCCTGGAAATGCCATTGATAAAAGCCCTAGCCTTGAGCTGAGCAGGGTGGGGTCCATCCTCAGGCAAAAGGGGGAATTTTTAGCCCAACTGCAGCAGCCCAAGGCAGCAGAAAGCCCGGCCTTGAACAAAGTTGTTGTAAAGCTCTGTGTATGCACCAAAGACTGGCAGAGACAGGAAGAAGAAACTCCTGCTTCCTACCTTTGTTGTATGGCTGCGTTTGCATCTGTAGCCGTATCTTGACCAGTTCCACGGGAGTGCCAATGCCCACAGAGATGACCCCTGCCACGACGCTGGCCAGAGTCATGTCCGCCAGCGAGGGCGCGGCGGCCGGGTCCCCATGGCGGAGCTCGCTGAGGAACCTCTGCGTGTTGCTGAAGACACCGAACACCACCGAGCTGTAGATGCCGATGCTGGCCAGTGGGAAGGACATGCCCTTGAAGAAGCCAGCCAGCTACCCAGGAAAGGGAGCAGGGCTTAGGACACCAAGCAAGACTGAGCAGTGTAAACCCCAACTTGTCTATCAGGTTAGAAATCACAGAATCACACAATGGTTTGGGTTGGAAAGGACTCTGAAAGTCATCTCGTTCCAATCCCCTGCCGTAGTCAGGGATGAAATGCAAATCCGAGTAGCAGATGTCTCCTGGAACCAACCGTTTGCACATGCTGAGCAAAGGAAATTGGTTCATGCTGCTAAAGGCTTATAAAGATTGTGCAGAAGACAGGACATGGTTGAAAGCACAGGAACCCATGTAGAAGTGCCTCATATAGACAGTGTTTGTTCTGGCTTCACCAAAGTCAGCAAAATCCATCTGGGAGACCTTTGCCAGTGGGATCAGACAAAAGAGTCACTCTGGATGCAACCCATATGGAGACACTGATCATTCCATGCCAGGGATCTCTCTTTTCCCTATAGGAGTCACCAAGTGGGTTACCTTAGAGTTAAGCAAGAGAAGGCTGTAGGGATTTGCAGGCTCAATTGCATAAACTTTATTGGTCTTTATATAATTGCTGGTGTCAACAGTATTTTGTACAATTGCTTTATGTATTTATCTATTTATTGACTTGCATTTTCTACACTTGCACATTTAGAGTACTATGAAGTACTTACAGACTCATTTCTGTACACAGTGAGAACACATTTGAGTGTATTTCCGTATCCTTGTCCAGCTTGCAAACGAGTCTGCAAAAGATATTTGTAAAATGTGATTAAATTCCTATTCTTCCAGCCTAATGGAGGCTCATGGTACGTAAACAATGTGTACTTTGCTTTGAGAGCAAGTCCTTCCTCAGTCGTAAAGAGAACTGAGCAATAAAATAAGATATATCCACCCTCTTGAAATTTGCCAGAAGCAAGGTTAAGCAGGATCTCACAGACTGAAGCTCTCTGCAACATCTGGAATCAATGACTGTCATATTGCTCTCCAGTCTGGACCAGCCACCCTGACCAGGCACAGCAGGCTGCTGGTGTGCAGTGCTGTCATTGGCAAGGGTCTGATTTATGTGGAAATTGGAGAGCGGTGTGGTCTTCTGCATTTGGTGACACTCAGGGAAGGCTGGGCTGTGTTGCAAAGAAAGGAGAGGTGAGTGTCCCTGGGAGACTTCTGGGGCCTTTCTGCTCCAAGGTGAATTTTAAGACACAGATATACTAATTGGACCTAAAATAATTCAGAAATTCTATCTCAGAAATTCTCCATGGTTCACTCAAAAACACAGTTTCATATAATTTCAAAAAAAGACATTTTATTTCTGGAAAGCAAATTGGTTATACACCTTCCAACAGATGTAAGAAATGGCATGTAAGACACAACAAAGCCTACAGGATTAAGCATTTCCCCTTCTCATATGTATATATTTAGATCATCTTTCATTCAAGCTGCTCACAAGGTTGCACTAGAAACATCCTAACAAGGGATGCATTTTTTGGGCTTAGAGGTGTGCAAGGAAATGGAAACACTGTTCACAGCACCTCAGGCTTCATCTTGGCTGAGGCCAGAGCTCATTTTTTTATAGAAAGATACACATGCTCCATCAGGAATGTTTTTAGGAAATTGGGAAAATGTTTCTGACTACATTTATCAAGTACTGCTGCTAGCAGTGAAGTCTGAAGGGACACTGCCAACCTGTGCTGGAGGGGTGGTGTCCAATCCCCTCCACAGGCTCAGCCCTGATTACACCAGGGTGAAGCAGGAATTATTTGGGAATTTAAAGCCCAAAGGAATGTGTGTCTGCCAGAGCTTATTACTGGTGGGAGCTCTTGGATGGCAAACAGCAGGTTGGATGACACAATCATTTGGCCCAGAGCCCTTCAAGTGGCTGCCAGTGCCACCATGGGACCCTGGCAGGAGCAGGAGGGACCAAAGTGCGTGTTCACCCTCTAGCCCAGGCTCACTCCTCACCCCGGGGTGGCTCCATGCAGCTGTTTGCACACATGGAGCATCCCCGCTCCCCTCCAGGCCTAGCCAGAGGCCACAGAGAAGCAGCAGCAAAAGCAGAATATTTACTGAGCAGCCAGAACAAGCTGGGACATGAGGATGCTGCCATGGCTCACCCAGCACACGTTGTGCAATGTAGTGCATGGGTGCAGACAGGGCACACCATGACTCACACTGGGGATAACAGGGATTGGGGGGAACCAGGGAAGGTGGCTGCACCCTGAGTGACCCAGGACAAGGTGACCCCAGTGCCCAGCCCTTAGTTCCCTCTTGGCTTCATCTTAGTCCAGACATTTCCACTTTGACTCCATAGGCTTGTTTTTTTCTCTTTTACCCAGTAACCAGGTATTTAGAGGCCCAAGTTAATACATTTTTTGAGTAACTGGGGGCAACTGAGTGTTTTCACAATCTGGTTCTCACATGCATATCCCTTTAGCTAATCTGTTAACACCCAGCACTGAAGTCCCTGCTGGCATCTGTGACAAAGTCAGCTACTACCAGTATGGATATACCTCTGAAAAGTTCTCTTTTTTGTTATGTTTTGATTAGATAGGGCTCTTGGGTGACACCCAGAAGCTGAAGGAACTTCTAGGGAAATGAATGCAATGGGTAGGAGAAAAGTAAAGGCACAACTTTTAGAGTTTTGCAAGGATGTAGGAAAAAGCTGCTGGGGTTTGATGGAAACTGAAACTATGGGAAGAGATAGCTGAAGGGGGAAGAGGTGGCTTGATGAGAACTGTGGTGTAGATGCCACTTACCCCACAGAGCCTTTTACTCAGTCCTGCCTCCTCACCCAGATGGGGAAAGACCACCTGATCCCCTGGAGGCTGCAGATGCTGCTGAGCAGCCCCTATGCTGGCCTAGTGCTGTGTAAAAACTCTCTTTTCCACTTTCCTGCTCCTGAATTTGGAACAAAACAAGTCTGCCTACTTGCTATTCCCAAGGCAAAGCCTTGCCCAAAGCCAAGAGCAACAGAGGGGGCAGCCTGACAGTTGTCTTTATAACCACTGAAGGATGGACTTGCACTTTCTTGGCATCCAGAAACTCGATGTTTCCGAGTAGGTTTCTCATAGCCAAATTCCCTCAAACCAGGCAATGATGCCATGATCACCAGCCTGAGATGGGGATTTGCCTTGGCAACGCTGGGCAGAGCCTGCCTGTGCCCTGCTCATGGCTGGGTGCTGTGGGCAGCCTTGTGGCTCCTCCCGTGTGGGGTCTGCACCCACCTTTGCACAGGAATGCTCTTGGGGCTGGTATCACTTTAGCAGATCAAAAAGAATAGGGCTGGCTGGGCATCTCCTGATCCCAGGAGAGCCTGGTGTGTGTAAAGGGATGGCTGTGATGGCTGGGGAAGGGATGTGGTATGAGCCATGCTGGGCCCTTGGCACCACCCTCCAAAGGTCTTTAAGGTGCAAACACGACCAGTGGTTTTTGGGTTTGCCACAACTGGCAGCCCTGCCTGGTGCCAGAGCCAGGCTTGAAGCAGAATGGGAAACACAGTCACAGAATTGCAGAATAGCTCGAGTTGAAAGGGATGTTTCAAGGTCATATGGTTCAAGCTCCCTGCAGTGAGCAGGAACATCTCCAACTAGATCAGATTGCTCAGAGCCCCATCCATTCTGCCCTTGAATGTTTCCAGGGATGGTCATCCTCCCACCTCTCTGGGCAGCCTGTGCCTGTGTTTTACCACCTTTTTTGTATAAAATTTCCTTATATCTAATGTAAACCTATTCACTTTCTGTTTAAAACCAGTACCCCTTGTCCTATCGCAATGCTAAAAATTCTGTCTTTATTTTATACCCCCTTCAAGTACAAGACCACAATAAGATTTCTTTGGAGCCTTCTATTCTTCAGGCTGAACAACCCCATCAAGGGCAGAGAAGTTAAAGTAATGAAAGCTGCCCAGAAATGTCTGGGCAAAAAAGAAAGGAACAGGATCTTCCTCCTATCTCTGCATCAGTAGGGATGGTCATCTTGGTTGAGTCAGGATGCACTGGC
The DNA here is from genome assembly GCA_013397375.1 of Toxostoma redivivum. NCBI lineage: Eukaryota > Metazoa > Chordata > Aves > Passeriformes > Mimidae > Toxostoma > Toxostoma redivivum. Next base: position 392,999 of record VXBI01006775.1, on the reverse strand, counting down.
ATGTGCATGGGCTTGTCTGCATCATGCTGACAAATACCTTCTTACTTTTCTAAATCCTTCAGTTGGAGGAATAATCATTAGGGAATCATAAACACTGTGTGTCACAATAATAATTTCAGAACTCTGCCCTTCTAGTGTTACCAGCACTAGGAAAACACATAAAAATGTGCCTGCAGCAAAACAAATACAGTTCCCTCGGTGCCCTTTGAATACTAGTCTGTGGCAAAGTTCAATAAAACATTGGCAGAACTGTTCAATGAACCACACATTAAGTAAGGCCAGGTTAATTTTCAGCATTAATTCTCCACAGAGGAACTTGCACGTATCAGTCAGTTCTTTTAGTTTCTTATTCAAAATTAGTATTGGAGAGGAAGAAAGCCTGTGAAAACATTCCAAACTCCCCTTTGGGATAAAGTGAAGGTCCTTCAAGGCATCAGCTAGAGAGAGGGTCTGAATTGGTGGAGATTTGGGTGGTGACATGTGAACAGTGTTCAAAGTGTTTTACCTTGACTGTGTCCAGAGGATGGCCTGCAACCACACTGGCAATTCCTGGGAATGAAAGCAAAGTATTATGCAAAGCATTGAAGCTTTTTGTGGCAGAACAGGATGCAATGGGTTTAGAGGAGAGAAAAGATTTCCATAGGAACAGTTGTAAGGGGCCTAGCCAGAGCAATGACCAGCATGATGCCCTGTCAGCTAAAAGCTGAACTTAAGCACTTTTACATGTACACTCTTCTGGACTTCTTCAGCTTTACATCTCAAAGGCAGAAGAGAAGGAGAAGTCATGTTTGTATATTCTGTCCAGGACCAACCCCTTCTGCACTTCTGTAAGCTCACACAAATGTTTAGCCTCAGAATTGTGAGATTCCTGTTCAACACAAGGCAATGCTTTCTCCTGGGTCAGAGGGGTGTCCTAGCTGACTGCTAATGGGCAGTCAGTGCGAATTCCTCATTCTTTGCTGTTTTAAGAGCAGTTTATAAAGATACCTGTCAGAGAGGATTCAGATATAGAGGATCCTGCTCTGTATAGATCTCTCCAGTGCCATTTTGCCTTCCTCCCCATGGTTCTCTGGGGAGATATTGGCCCATATTCTCTTACCATTCACCCACCTACTTATACCACTCACTGCCAGGAGCTGTGGTGTCAGCACAGAGCAGAGTTTGATTTCCCTCTTCTCCAGGAGAACAGAACACCTGTGTGCCATGGCCAGGATATGGTTTTGTGTGCTTGTTGCAAATAACACTGGCAGGTTTTAGGTTTTGTGGAGAGTGGGTAAATTGTGATGCTTCCTCACCAGCAAATCTCTGTGCAAACCAGTGCCCACAGGTGCTTCGGGGACTACATGTAATTTCTCACTCATAGTGGATTAGAATTGAAAAGAGCATCATGTCCTTGGTCAACACATTATGACCTTTCTAAAAATGTGTTAAAAATGTCCCCTCTCCTCCCAGACCTGGGACCACTCATTGTCTAGTGCTTTGCATGAAAACTCTCAGCTGCCACCATTGCTGAGCACTGTTGGTGCTGGTGCTGGTGGCTGTTAACTTCCAGGACATCCTGACCCGTAGCCGAGGGTGTGAAGCAACAGCACAGGGCAGTGGGGCAGAGAGAGCAACCACAGCCTACAGAGATCCAAAATCAGCTGCTCACACAAACTTTTGGTAAAAGTTTCACGTTTTTTAGTCTGCTAATTTATTAAACTAATCTGGCGGGACACGTGTGAGCCACCTCACATCCTGCTTCTGTGATGGGTCTGAATGGTCACCTGAGCAGAGGTTTGCTCTGTGGTGGCCGGTGCCACAGTGGACCCTCTGTCCTGCTGCAGCCCTGGGGGCAGCAGAGCTGGTCACCCTCACTGGTGGCAAACCCAGCGGGCATCTCTCAGTTCCGTAAACCTTGTCCCATTACTGACGTCTCTACGTGTCGTTTGGCATGCTTTTCCTTCTGTTATCTCTTTCCCTGTGCTTGCCATGGGAATTCCCAGCAGACAGGATCAGTCCCTGCCCTGGCCATTAGTCCGGTACAGCGGTGGGACGGCGGGGTGAGAAGCCGGCAGTGCCTCTCCCGGGGATGGGGACACGGGGAGTCCCGGGTTGGCAGCTGCCAGCCCCCTCTGAGCCCGGCGGCGCTTCCAGCCACGGGGGCAAGGACGGGAGAGCCGGCGGGAGCTGGGGGCATGCGGGGCGTCTGGAAGCCGGCCCCGCACAGCAGCATCACAAGTTCTAAACTTGAATTTTAACTATCCCGCCCATGGAACAGGGATTAAGCCGCACTTGTGTACCAAAGCGCAGCAAACCGTGGGAGACGCCGGCGGAGGCACGGACCGCGGGTGACCCTGAGGGTTTTATCCCCGGGCACCTCCGCCGTGCGCCCTTCGCCGCCTCCTCACCCGCGCTCCCGGCGCCACTCACCGCCCACCAAGCCCGCCACGAAGTCCTGCAGCTGCACGCTTCCCATGCTGCGCCGCCGAGCGCGTCCCGCGGGGCTGGGGTCCCCGCCGGGCAGGGGCTCCGTGCGGGCTCCGTGCGCTCGGCGTTCCGCGCCCGCGGCTCCAAGCGCTGTGATATCACACACCCTGCGGGAAGGCGCGGCGGGGGCCGCGCAGACACCGCCCGGCCGGGGCGGGGAGGGTCGCGGTTCGGGCGTGACGGCGGCGGCGGCGCCGGGGCTCGCCCGTGGCGGGGGCAGAGAGGGCTGCGCATCGCCCCGGGGCTGTGGCACCGAGGAGCGCCACGAGCAGCATCGCTCCTTGGGCGGGCCACGCGGGACGGGGCTCGGCCTGAAGGGGGGAAGAGATAGGGGTGTGGGGAAGATCATTTACACTCGCGAATTGAAGATGTAAGTACAGAGATAAAGAGTGTTACACCCTTAATAATTTGAAAAATATCTCCGTTCCCTTCATTGAAATGACTGCATCGTCGTTTTTTTATAATCTTTCCAGGAGATAACCCCAGTTTCAGTATTTTGGGAAGCAATGAACAATTGCCCCCCAAACCATTCCTTCTAGCAGTATTCACAATTTTCTTATACATCTGTTACATGCTTCTCCTTCTGCCCTGTCTTTCCCAGAGTCAAGATTCTAGATCTGGTTTATTCTCCTTTTATGCAAGACATTTCTTTTCACCCTCCTCAGTTATTTTTGTTTAAAGTCTTTCAACTGTGCAGCCGGAACCACAAGTGATAGGAAAGAACCACTCAGCAGAATAAAGATATTTTCTGTTTTGACCTCAAACCCTTTTCTGGGGATTCCTAACATGCCTTTCTGATTGGGTCTGAAGGCTGGGCTCCCTCTCTTGAGTCTTGAATACCTGATCTTGAGCCCAGCCTGGCTGTTGTGTCTCCTCTGTGGCACTTTCAAATTGTAAAATTAGTAAATCTGATGTCTTTCACCTGAACAGCACCTGGCCATTCCGCACAGGACCTCCTCACCATCCTCAACCAGTTCTCCTTGTGCTCACCAATTCCATCAGAAATGTCTTCTTGGACTTCAGAGGCATGACTGCTCTGAAAAAGATGTCTGAGCCCTTGGCCTCTGTACACATACATCTGGTTGAGGTTTATACTACAACCCAAAATAAATTTTATTCTGTCTAGGCTAGATTTCTGTAGGTGGCAGTTCCTTGCTTCATTTTTAGATGCTTTCTGACAAGACTGGCATCAGGTTTGCTACATTGCCTTCTTTAAATGCAAGATTGGATTTTCTTCAAATATATTTTGTTTACATGTTCTAGTAACTACAGAAAATGATGGTAGTTCCTGAGCAAGAAATCCTGAATGCCAAAATACCGGCTAAAATTATAATTTTTTTTCCCTTAAAAAATTGGTATTTCCATTGTTAAATTAATATATTCCACAAAAAGGCCTTAAAACAATGTTCCCTTATGTGCATGCACACATACATAGGAAACCTTATCACCGAGTTGGCTGAAGGGGGCTTTTGTCTAGAAATTGCTTCTAGAAATTGAATATTGTGTGCATGGTTATCAGTGCAGATAATCTACACCTGAAACTTTAGATTTTTCAATGCATATAACAATGCTCATTCTTCATGAGGAAGGTTTTCCTCAAGCACAGGTCTCTAATGGATTTTGTGGGGGTCTGTGTTCCTGGATAAATGTTGGAGAGAACATGTGTGCACAAGCACTGTGGAAATTTATCAGTTATTTTTCTCAAACTTGCTTTCTTCTTTTTGGAAGAAATATTATTCCACATATACACTAACACAGAAAAAGTGTTTTGGCCTCATTTTTCATACACGTTTTCTTGCAAAACCAGAAGAAAGGCTGGCTAAATGAGGTAATTATTCAGATAGCAGCATTAATCATTAATGATGTGAATTCTCTTTAACTGGGAGTAACACATTTCCATGCCAAATTCAGAACATCTGCTGACTCAGGAAGAATACTGGACGTGGTCTTTGTACAACACTGAACTTGGAGCTGAAACCACGTGTTATGGAGAGTTTACTCTAAACAGCTGCTGACCTAGAGGAGGGAGGCAGGGAGGCTGGGACAGACTGCTCAGAGATGCCCTTGCAGCTGTCCCTGTGGACACACCCAAGGGTGCAGGGCACTTGAGGCTCTTGCTGACAGCCATGCCCACAAACCTATGGATGATCCCAGCGTGGGCAGGGACCTGTGTGCAAGCTTGGACAGTCCATGTTTGCTCAGTCCCTCAGTGTCCTGCTCCTTTGTGGTTTGTGAGGGGGTGCCTGTCCCTGAAGCATAGTGCCTGCCACCCAAAAAGAGTTTATCCTTCGTGCCAGCAATGGACTGGGAGCAGGTGAGCCACTCCCAGCCAGGCTGAGGCACCACTCTGGTTATGCACAGGTGAACCTGTGCTGCAGCTCCTTCTGCTGCTTTGAGCAGCCTGGCCTTGTGGAAGGTGTCCCTGCCCATGGCAGGCAGGTTGGAACTAGATCAGTTTTAATGTCCCATCTAACCCAAACTGTGATTTTTGGCAAACTGGACTGAGCTGGGATCACTAAAGCAAAGCTGCTTTTGGGCAGTGGCATGGCAGGGGCATCTTTTCTCTCAGAAGTACTTTCCAGCATGCTGCCATGTCCTGCCCATGGGCTGTCAAATACAGAGCTGTTTGTTGACACCTGTGCACACACCTCCATCTCCCAGCTGGCATGACACCTCCTTTTACTGGTAACAGGCAGCAGTGACATATGGAAAACTGGGAAGGGATCCATCCTTTCAGCTTGGGCTTGTAGCCACTCACAAGTGCTGGCCAGAGGAAGATAAGTGTGGTTTCGATTAGGGATGAGGAATTATCTTTCCCCTGCCAAGAGGGAGAACAGGGACATTGTGTCATCCTGATCACTCTAGATTCTGCATTTTGCTTCCTTCTCAACCACAAACCGTTTTTTTGTTTGTTTTTTTACAGTACTACTCTCTTTTGACCAGTTTACATAGTTTCTACAGCAGGTTTATAATGCTACCCATGAAAAGGAAGGAATTTCCAACTGTCTTACCTGGAGCTGTGTATTTTCTCCGTGAGAGCATTGAGTGAAGGAACTGAGACAGACTCAGAAACTTGTGGTGGATTCCCACTTAACTGCTCTGGCAATTAAATAATCAACTCATCAGGGACAGAATATGTTAGAGATAGAAAGGAGTTGTTAACTTCATATCCATCTGTAAATGATTTCTGGGCTAGGATGCATTTCACTGTAAATTCACTTTCAAATTCCTTTAAAATATTAACCTGTTATTAACAAATAATGTTGGTAAAAAATAATGGCTTAAGCTGCTGGACAAGGTACAAGTAACATGACGTTAAACCTTACTGCTGCATCTAGAGCCACTGGTACCAGATTCTAATGCTTGGTTTAGCGGTTTCAGCCCCCTCTTTGCCCCCTCTTTGAGGGGCTGAGTCCCATGAGCAGAGCCCAGTAAATTAAAAAGCAATGTACAAACAGTCTGAAGCAATGTGTAAGTGGTGATAGGAGGAAAAATTCATGGCTAGAGCAACCAGACAGATCCAGGCTATGGGAAGACATGTCAGGGGGCACATAGCAGAAATAGTTTTCCTCTCCAGGAGCTACCAAACAAGCCTGTTTCTGTAGGCAGCAAAACATGAGTGCTTGCTCTGCAGGAATGTGCATGGCAGATGAATTAGAGGCTACAAACACATCAGAAACAGACATGGAGGGCCCCACTTTGAACAGCTGAGAAGCTCTATTGGAGGAGAAGCACTCCAGGAAGAACTAGGCAGTGAAGGGAATCCCATCTGCATCTATATCATCATATCATATCATATCATATCATATCATATCATATCATATCATATCATATCATAATCATATCTCTTATTTATTTTTATTTAGGGAATCTTTTGACAAATCCCTGAAGTAGCTGATATCCCATGAGAAGATCTCTCACTAAACCTACAGGCAAGACACAGATGATGCACTTCCATGGCACTGCAGAGACCTGGGACCAATTGCCCTCAGCCTCCAGCACCAGGCATATAACATATCTAACATATCCCCCCAGACCCCAGCCTGGCTGAGCACCAGCCAGCAGTCAGGGCAGACATTCCATGAACAGCTCTCAAGCACCATCCAGCACCTTGTCTTGAGAGCAATGAACAGCCCTCTCCAATGTACTGAGCTCTTCCTCTGCCACAATTTCTGGACAGCAGGAGAAGCAGCAGTATCTGGATCTGGGTGAGCTGCAGCCACACTCTCACCTAGGTAAGGCTGACTGTTCCACAAGCTCAGGAGGTTTTGGCTGAGATGAGCCAGCTCAGCTGGGAGCAGAGCAAAGCTGCAAAAGCCAGCTACAGTATGGCAGCAAAGGTGTTCTCTGTCCTGGCAGGAGGAGACAGCCAGCTGTGACTCATGCTCCCTTGCTGTCATTGCCTGGGTTCATTTTCCAAGCAGCAGCTATTGATAAGACCTGGAAAGAGCAGGAGTTCCCTGGCAGAGGGAGCTGGGCAGGCAACATGTGGTTGTACTGCTAATGAGCCTGAGTGGAGCATTTTGCCCACAGCCATGAACAGGTTTCTGAGTTTTGACTGTTCCATCAACAGCTCATGGTGCTCAGCTCAGCCTCACCATACTTCATGGTCATGTCATAGAGCCAGCAGAATGGTATGGGTTGGAAGGGTCCCCAGTCCAGAGCAGGTTCAAATAATTCCAGGAAAAAGGAAAAAAAAAAACGGTCTGGGGAACTTCTCTGCTTCAGTTAGTCAAAAACTAACTAACAGCAAAGGAGAGCTCTCTCCACTGTCCACCACAGTGACACAGTCCAGGAGATGGAACGATGAAATTCCTGTCTCTGTGTTTTGAAAACAACTGCCTCAGACATTCCACCACTTCTACTTCCCCCCTTCACTCTTAAATCCAACCTTAAAAGTACAAAAATTATTTTTGGGCGAAACAGACGAATGGGGATACAATTCAACATGACAAAGTCACTCTAGAACAGCTGGTCATGGCAGCCCCCTTGGGCATCTGAGATGAGCTGTGGCTCGTCATCCAGTGAGAACCTTATGTCAGGTGTACACAGTCCCACTGCAGGTATCCACATTTAGGTAAAAATAATCCCCACTCTTGTTTTCCAGGTCTTGTGTCAAGTCAGACACCAGGCAGAGACTCTTCAGGTGAGATGTGTTCAGTTTGAACTTCAGCTTCATGTGATCAAACCCCTTCTGCTGACATGCATTTCTAAATACCACATCTGGAATACCAGCAGGTGAATGCACAGTGTCTCACACAAACCCCACTGGCAATTGTAAATTAGAATAAACCCTTCTTTTCAGCTTGTGGAAGCTGTATGTCTAACTCTTTAGAAAAATAATCAGCAAATTGGACTTTGGCTTTTGTAAATCACCTTGAAAATCTCAATAATTGTGAGTAATTAAAATATTCCATTCTAAAATTAAATTTAGATGGTGTGAGGGGAGTGTGTGCATGCATATTTATGACTGTCTTCAGTGAAAAAATTTCTTCTATACTTACCCCTACAAACATTCTCCACCTTTTTACTATTCTGTTGCAGGAAAGGGATTTTGTGTAGGTTGCCAGGCCCAGCTGGGCTGGGTTAGAAACTAGTCATGGGGGAAGAAGAGCAGGCTAACTTTACAGGGTGAGCACCCTATTTGATTGGAAACATCTCTGCAATCAATAACACCGGGAAGAGGAATTGCAAACAAAGCAGTTAACTGGAGATATCAAAGCTGCAAATAACAATCAGTGCTTGAAAGCTGCAGGAAAATTTACATAAGAGAAGCAAATACCTCTGCTTTGTGGGCAATGCTCTGATGGGCACAATGAGACAGTTTCTCATTTGTGTTAATGGAGAAGCATCTTTGTGTTCAGTCTCACTGATGCTCACAAAGTCCTATTCAAGCCCCATTAATTCACTGTGGAGTCTATAAGAAGAATTTGTATTCATTCTTTCTGGAAAGTCTTGCAGCATCACTGTAGTGAAAAGAAAAACCATGAGAGCATCAAGCTGAGAAGGGCTTGGCTTGAAAAATCAGCAGAGTGAAGATGGGAAAATGGGGAGCAGAGCCTTGGGTCTGCTGGAAAAATTCTGTTCACCCTTTGCAACTCTCTTCATGGCAATTATCTGACATTATAAGCAGGACTCCAGGAAGGGTCTGGAGGGTCTTTGAAATCCAGTAAAGCAGGGAAAAGTGCTGCACCTTTAGCTGGGGCTGGATGTGTCCTTGTGCATTTTGGCTCCAGGAGCTGCTGAAGATGAGGAATGCCCCAAGAACAAATGCCTGCTTGAGGCTCCTTTCCCTTGGACACATGTGTGACCTGCCCTGGAGCTCACTGAGGGCTTGTGTGGTTAAGAGTTGTCCATCTGCTGGTCAAACAGGGAAAGCAAATTCTCTGGAGCAAAGAGCCAGGCCTTCTGCTGGGCTTTAGCAGAGGGAGGCTGACAAGCACTGCAAAGGAAAAAAGGCCAGTCAGTGAAATTCAGGCAAAAGCAGTTGCTAATCACACATGGTCCCACTCCAGGCAGCTGGATCTCACCCTCTGGGTGCTGGGAAGGGTCACTTCCCTGCAGGACAACATCTCTCACTGCTTTTGGTGTTGCCATGGGACACAGGGACGTCTCAGCACCCATGTCCCCATGCTGGGCTCCACATAGCTCAGGCTGCGGGGCTTTACAGCAGGACCTGGGTCCTTGTGTGCAAATTCTAGAGCTTTTCACTCTGGAAGTCTGTGGATCAGAGCCCAGATCTGGTCTGAGTTGTGCTCTTGTGGAATCTGTGCAAAACTCAAGGAAATGTTTATATTCTTCAAAATGAGTAATTTTGCCAGTGGCTCATTCCTGTGCATCCTTGCTGTTATTCCAGAGACACCATCAGTGTGGCCACTACCAAAAGGAACTTATGCACAAAAACTTCAGATCCAGCCTGGGTATTTGTCACGGATGCAATGCTGAGTAATTACCTTGTTGCATATATGAACTCTTTTCCTCCAAAACCTATGAAAGAAACAGAAACAAATTGCTGCAGTGTACTTCCCACAGCACCAAGAGCCAGTACCTTGGTACCTTGGTATCTTGAGAATTCCAGACCCCCAAGGGCCTGGACCTGATGTTTGATAATACTTGGGCCTACAGTGCCACCAAAAGGAAATGGGATAAACTACCCATCCTAGAAATGCCTCCTGACGGTGTTTTTGGAGCAGTTTCCCTGACTGCTCTCCCTCCAGATCTCTGCTTTACCCCTTCCTCCGTACATCTGTATTTATAAGAAATACTCACAGCCCTCCTGAGGAACTGGGAACAGAAATTACTGATTTAGCCGAGAGAGTCTCTTTTTAGCAGCTAAAGATATTTCCAGTTCTATAAAATCATATAAAATTGCTTGACTGCTAAATTGCAGCACATGGAGAAATTTTATTCTTTGTTTAGGAAAACATATTCCCCATATCCTGCAAAATAACATTTTATTTGCTTGTAGTTAACTTGCATAATTTTATCATTTTGTTTCTGAGGCAGGCACTATGCCAAGAAATTAAACATATTAGGGTTTGCCCAGATCTTTAAAGCATCCATTGCTGTAGCTGACTTTGCTACAAGTAAGCCTATCTGATGGGCTTTACATTAAGCTGGTATCACAACTGCAAGTTTATCTTAATTTAACAAGAATTCCCATTCTCCATTTACAGAGGAAGATGGATTAAAGTGCTTCTCTGGGTCTGTTTTTCCAGCTCTGGCAGCCGGGGTGGCTGCAGAGGGTGCTGTTCATCTGTGCATGCCAGCGCCAAGATGGACTGCACAGCAGGACAGACCCCTGGCATTCAGGGGGATGTTAAAGAATTTTCCTGCTAGGATGTCAGTTAAGTTCGGGCTCTGCACAGACCTGAATGCTACAGCTGCATCTGAAGACTTTGATTGAATATGACAGAGAAAAGCACATCCCACCCAGGTGCCTTGATTTGGTACCTTGGATAAAACACTGTGTGCTTGGATCCATAGAATCCATGCAGGATCTTGCAGCGCTTGCTGGGTCTCAGCAAACCCTGAGTGTCCCCAGACTGGTGTGCTTGAGGGGGAAAAAGCCAGAGAAGGGGCTTCAGTGAGACCAGGCTGCTTGGAGCAGAGCAGGAAGGATCCATGAGATTTGCACAAGCTGTGTTTTCCTTGCTGTGGGGGAAGGATCTATATCCCTATTTCTTTTTAATCTGATGATGAGGAAACCACAACTTGGCCTCCCTGCACTGAAAAAGTATAAAAATAGTCTTTTTTCACAGTCTTAAGGATCTTCGTCTCTTCCCAGCATTTGGCATGAGCTGTTTTTTGTTTTACCAACCTGAAAATGTGCCATTTGTTCCTGAGGAATGGTCCAGGCACAGCTGGGCTGTCAGTCCTATCCCTGGTGCTGAGAGCTGGGGCTCTCCTGCAGCATCAAGTGTCAGGAGTCAATAATCCACTCCTTTGGTATGATACAAAACTTCATCTTCTGATTTCAAAGGCAGCTTCTTGCTCTAAATAATGTTAAAAACAGGCTGTGCTCTTACTATCAAATGCTACTTTCTGCCCTTTCATTTGATTTTCTCTGTTTCAGAGGAGCATGACACAGGTTTCACTATGCTTGCAGGGAAAACCAGAATGGGGCAGGGATGAGAGGGCACAGATGCAGGTGGCAGGTGATTGTCGGGACCACAAACCCTCTCCAACCATGGGACATCCTAAGGATCTTTTACAGGACTCAGCAGCTGAGATAATTTTTTCATGATGGTTTTTAAATCCATTTCATTTCAGTGTTAAATGCATTTTCCTTCCTCATCATCAACTACCCAATGAAAGCTGTTTTCTTCTCTTAAGAGTCCTGCCATGGTTTTCCTCCTGGTTGCTCTTGGGTTTCCTCTAATCCTGCCTCTCTAGCAAAGGCAGCTGCAGCTCCCCCACTCCTCCAGACCACCTTGAGGACTGTGATTTTCACCATTTGGCTCATCACCTATGCAATTATTTTCCATTCAGAGGGTACACACTGGTGCCAGCTAACAGATTCACCCAACACACTGCTCTGAATGGGCCAAAGGTAACGGTGACCTTTCGAGTTGTGGTTGTGACATTTTAATAGATGGAATATTTTTACCTGCTCAGATTTTCTGGGTTCATTTTTATTTTTTATTTTATTTTTTTTTTTAATAATAGTTTCAGCATCATTTTTCCAGCCTTCTGCCTATCCCTATCAGGAGGAGGAGTCAGTCCAAAGCTGATTGAATTTTTGTTACTACTGCTGTGTGGGCATGTGGTGAGGAATAGGCACTGGAGAGTGAGGGTCCTCCCAAGGGCAGGCTGGGACTGTGAGAAGGCAGAAAGCTCCTGTTTCCAGCCTCAGCATGCCCCTCAGCAGGGCATGTAGTATCCAGCCCAACAGCCCTGCCTCTCAAACCACAGCATTTTGCTTGTAAAAAGATAGAGAAATAATGACAGAGGGGAGAAAAATGTTCTCTATGAGGGACTTAGAAGAAGTGTCAGAAGACTTGTTCTCAAATTATTCCAAGATCATTCTGTTCTATCCATTACTGCTGCTGCTCAGTGGAAAAATCATATAAATAAAACAAGTCCAGACTTGATTTACATGAAGACAAGCAGTAACTTTCAGCTTGTTTTATTACCCCACAGCTGCTTGCTGCTGCATGGAGTTTTCTTTAGTTGGTGTGAACCAAATCTCAAAGCTGTAGGCACCATGCCTGGATGTGCTGTGACTTCATCCCTGTCCCTTCTCAGGCATCCTGTTCTTCATCAGCAGATCCTGGGGAGTCTGGAGGGAAATAGCTGCAGCAGGTAGTCCTGAGGCTCTTTGCTGCTATCCCTGAAGCCTCACAGTTAGTGCAATTAATGCAATTAGCAGCACTGGGGCCAGGATTGAGCTACCCAAGCTGCTGCTCTCACTGTAGCTCACCCCAGCACAGACTCACATGAGATAGCAGGAATGATTGGTGAAAAAACAAAACAGGTTGTGTTCTTTCTCCCTAACTCTTTCCTTGCTGGTGATTCACGAGTGCCGCGATTTCCCTTAGTTTCTGCTAAAGTTTTCATTAGTTCCTTCCCCTGCCCATTCTGTGTGACAACTCACTCTGAGAAACATCTGCACCTCATTAGAAACAGCTTTGGGTACATAAAGCTGAATGGAAAGGGTAAAAAAATGTTTGATGGCTGAGTTATGCTCTCATCCAGGAAGCAATCTGGCAATCGGCACAGGGTCCCTAGGGCACCTGAGCTGAAAAACAGGCTCAACCCTCATTTCTAGCACATCCCTGAAGCTACTTACCCTGCTAAAATACTAAAACTGCTATGAATCATACCTAGAGCATGAAGAATCTGATGTCTTCTCTGTCACCTGGCAATGTCAGCTTCCTTTAAATAGAAATTACTTGGAGTGCTGTCATGGAGTCACCACCCAGAGTCACCACCATACCCAGTTTCTAGCTGCTACAGAAGTCAACTTCATAGTTTCTCAAAAGCTGGAACAAACTGACACTGGAAATCTGACTTGGTGTCAAAGGGCTTCAGGTAGATCTGATTTTGGTTACTCAGGGACTATTTGGCAAATGGCCCATCAGACAACAGGAGGTTTTGTGGTTAATCTTGGCTGTACATCTGAAGTCAGCACAGTGCTTTGCAGGGTCTGCCAGCTCACTGTGGGACCAGCAGGAAACATCTCCATTGCACTCGAGTCATGAGATCCAGCCACCTCCCATGGGTGCTTTTACACTCCATCTGCCTGCCCTGCTTGTTTAAGCATGTCCTTTGAAATCTTTCCTCAGGAAATTCTGAACAACCTTCAGTTTTGGTGAGTTTTAGGGTTTTTGTGCTCCCTGCTAATGCATGGTCTCTTTTCTCCTCCAGATGACCAGCACGTTCCTTCAGAGCTCACTTCCCATTTCTGCCTGTGTATTTTCTCTTAAAGCATTTCAGATTTTCCTTCTCTTTCTGAGAACAAGCAAAGATAAAAGTGTTTATCGGCCACTTGAAGATTTATTTTTCCATTTTTGTAATCTTCTAGGACAAGAAGAAACAGCCTCAGGTTGCACAAGGGCTGTTCAGGTTGGCTGTTAAGGAAAATTTCTTCATCAGAAGGATTGTCGAGTATTGGAATAGGCTTTTAGGGAAGTGTTGGAATCATCATCCCTGCAGGGGTTTAGAAGACATGTGGATGTGGCACTTAGAGATGTGGGCTAGTGGTGAACTTGGCAGTGCTAGGTTAATGGCTGGACTCGATGATCTCAGAGGGCTTTTTCAACCCAAATTGCTTTCTGACTCTATTTTGAGGTTGTTTTGACTGTGAAGCTCCTTCCCATGCTGCCCATTGCTGTCCCTAGACCCCTCTGATGGGTGAGTTCAGTTGTCTCTCCTTGCACCAGACACTTTCCAAATGCTAGAGCATTCCCATCACTTCCTATAGAAAACTCACAACTGTGCAAGCAGCTTTTTTTTTTCTTATACAACATGTTGGTGCTTTGTGCCAACATGTTTAACAATTAATTTCAGAAACCCTAAGGTTGAAGCCCCTGAGGGCTGAGGAGTGTTTCAGATATAAAGGATTAGATAAAGACTGTATTTCACATCCTCATCTGCTCATTTTCTTAGTCTTTATATGAACATAATTGCAAGATTCTTCTTCCTACTTTCAAGTGAGAGCACCATCAAAGAAGCAATATTCAGCCAGCTACAGCTCAGGCATGTCTGGGGAGGGTAATAAAATGCTAAAAAAAGTGAAAATGTTTTTGATGCTGCCTGTTGCTACAGCTGTCAGTGCATTGCTGAGAGCTGGGAAGAGATTCCTCCAAATTTCATAGCCAGGACTTAGATGGATAAAGAAATAAATCAAGACAGTCACAGACCAGAGCCAAATGGTTTGCAATGGTGTAGAGAGAGGATCTTGATTTGGGAAACACAATGATTAACTTGTTTTCATAGAGTAATTACCAATTAATCATTTGGCTAATTATGTTGTGTCATGAATTAGTTATAAACAGACTTCAGCCCAATTATGAGGACTCAACTAGATAATTTAATTGAATGTTTATGCTTCCAAAAATGCTTCACAAGACTTGTTTTTAGCAGCTGAACAAATACATTTCTAACTGGAAAAAGGCACACATTTAAATCACTGGCAGCTAAAGATGCCTTAAATTACACACTGCTGTAATTAGGAGGCTTAGTGGTGTATCCATAACTGAGCTTGACCTCTCTGATATTGCCAGTTATTTAAGTGTGTAATCATTCCTTTACATCAGATCCTTTTTTTCATGAAAATGTTGGTATCTAAAGGAGTTTCTACTTCATCAGATGAGGAGGCCTAAAATAAACATTCTTCTCTATGCTGACACATGACAGCATTAACAATTGAAAATAAAATTGCACATAATATGCTCTTTCAAAGAATGTCCTCGAAGTTTCTGGAGAAAATACCAGCTGTACATAGCAGACTAATACTTAGCAGCTCAAGTTATCCCTTGGGGGTACATGTGCCAGATATAAATATTAATAAAAGAGAATTGTGACGGGAAGATTAAGATTCATTAATCATTATTATTAGCTATCGTCAGGTGCTAACGGGACAGCTGCTTGTGAGACCCCCTCACATTTAACCAGAGTACCATTCATGAGGATGCCATAAGAGAACAAGCTCTTCAAAGGAAGGGATCAGCACTCTGCTGCCAGAGGAAATGTATTTTGGGAGTAAATCAAAACTTGGTGGCTGTGGGTGTGAGTTGGGTCACTGAAAGGATGTGGTGAGACCAGGGCCACAGTCTCTGGTTTAAGGGAGAATACAGCCAGAGAAACCAGGAAAAGCTGCAGCATCCTTGCTCCGGTGGGATATAGAGGGTTTCACAAGCTTCCCCATCTGAGGCGTTGTTCAAACACTGTGCAGCTGTTAACCCTATTGTTAGGTTTATATTGTGTTGGGGCTTTGGTGTCTCAGCCATTGCAGAGCTTTGGAGAGGGAAAGAGTTCATTGCATCCTCCCGGGCAGTTTGGTGTCTATTTTCACAGCTCTGGTCAGCCAGGCAAGCTTAACTCCTCACTCTCCACCATGCTCCCTTCCCATTGCTTGTGTTGCCAGTTTCCTTCAGATCTTGCTCCTGCAAGAATCTCCAATTTATCTATTTGCCTTTGATAATTTTGCTCAGTACAAGCCACCATGGAGTGTGGTTACTCTTTGGTGTAATTGCAACAGAAGCAGGTCTGTGTCACCTCTAGGCTTTGGCATTAATTTTTCTCAGCTGAAAACATGAGAAGGTGGCCCAGTCTCCCCCAGACCACAGGCTATGGCCAGGCAGGTGGCTGTGCCTCACGCAGCTACTGATGCACAGGAGTCAGGGAATGGTTCACCTTGGAAAAGACCACTGGAACTCACCAAGTCCAACCTCCTGCTCAAGCAGGATCCCCTAGACCACATTACTCAGGATTGTGTCCAGGTGGCTTTTGATATCTCCAGGGAAGGAGGCTCCAGAGCCTCTCTGTCCCAGTGCTCAGTCACCCACCCAGTACAGAAATTCTTCCTCATGCACAGAGGTAGGTGCTCAGAAAAGAAGTGCCCAGTCATTCCCCTGCACAGTGGATATATTTCAAACACGAATTTGGAGGAGCCCACAGCTCAGGTGATCCTGATGTTCAGCTGTCCTTTGGGATGCACTTCTCGATTTATATTTACCAGTAGCAGAAACTAGCCCAAGAACACCAGCCTTGACAAAAGGCTGCAAACTGAAATACATAGCACACACATTTTTCCACATGTGAAATTCTAATGATTGCTGCAGAAGTCAAGGATGACATAATTCGGATCAGGTGCTGGTATTTCTGCCTTGCCCACACCTGCAAATCCCATCAACTTGTGTTCCTGGGAAAGGCAAAAGTGCCCCCAGGAGCCTGGGAGGAGTTAATGGGAACTGGTAGCACTGGGGTAGGGACAGATAGATTTATGGGGGATTATGTAGGTCAGAAGGCTGTTTACTTTTTCACCATCCCTTCCCACCTGCATCATTAACTGAGAAAGGGTTTCAGACTGGGCCGGCCTGTGCCTTCACCCTAGCTCACCTTTTCAGATTTTGGGGAACAGGTTTATTTTGGGCAGGTACCTCACTTGGGACCAAACATGTTGATTCTGGTGAGATTTACGATATAGCTATAGGTAGATACAGAAACATGTCTGTGTCAGGACAGACTAATGGAATCCATTCCAGGGTCCAGGTGTGACAGAAGCACAGCTGCCTCCCCTCCTGTTACATCAGCTTCCCAGTGGAAAACTGAACCTTGCAACCCTTGCTTCTTCATTCCTTCATGCTCCTGCTGCTGATCAGCATTCAGTACAGCCTTCAGGCACTACCTTCAACCTATCCCTGCTCTGCAGAGCACAGTTCCTCATCTCTGATGTGGTTCCTAAATTGCATTGCCAAAACATCAAATCCTGGATTAGGCTGTCCCAGCAGGAGAGCTGTGTTGTTCCCCCATCCCGGGGCTTACCCAGTGATGTGAATGTTCTGGTATTTGCAGAGAGGTGTATATTCAAAGTATTCTCTAGTCACTTACCATAACTACAGTTCTGAAAGGAAGCCAAGTTGTTTCCTATTAAGGACTCACTTCCATTCCTTCCCATCATGTTGCTGGGCAGGGACCTGCTTAAGCTTCTTTGTTTCATGCTGAGTTCTGCTTTTCTGAAATAAATACTACTTGCCAAAAGCTCCCTTTCTAGCAGAGTTCAAAATAAAGTTTTTAAGTCATATACATTGACACAATCCAGATTTGGGAGAGAAAGGAGAGCCCTGCTAGTGCTGGTCCTTGGGGCAGGGTGCACACCAATACATTTAAATGTTGGGGAGCTAATTTTCTCCCTAAGACAGCATTTAGTGAGGTTCAGGTTTATATAAGGAATGTGCTGTTCTGTTCCACATGGGGAGACTGGAGGCCCAAGCTTCATCTTGCTGAGGCTGATAGAGTTCTCTCATTGATTTTAGGAATATTTGGGTCTAGATCTTAAGGCCTGCAGTGTCATACTAAAACAAGTTTCTTGTACCTGATTTCAGAGACAAATTCCATGCCCTGCCATGTCTCTGTGAGTCTTTTTATTGACTTTGAAGTAGGTTTTTCCCAAGAGGTTCACAGACTAACACATACTGTGGCTAGAGTCTGGTCCCCCCCTTTCCAAATGAAATCTGACATCAACTGTTGAGAAAGAAGAACTTGCATTATCAGAAATCCCCAAAGACATCTATAATCATCACCACTTTTGTTATTAAAGGGCATACTTTGCCATGGTTTGTTTGGTTTGTTTTATGAATTTACTTTGTGAATTCATGAGATTAAAAGCTTAAACGGGATCAATGAAGACTGCACAGCATGCATCAAAGTGATTGCGGATTGTTTTTCAAACTCCAGAGGACTGCTAGTGTTGAAGAACTGAATTATGAATTTTTCAAATAGAGAGATGAAAGGAAATACATTATCAGTACACAAGGATGAACCAAACTGTGTGACTCTGACCATGCTTGGGGTGAAGGCACATGATGTCCTCACTAAGGAAGAAATCTGATCCATGGAGCAGTTTGAGAAAAATAATTTGCTGCCTGTGTACAGGATGTTAAGTATGTGGAAAAGTAATAATGTAGCATAAAACCTTTGAGAGAAACATAGAAGCTTCCAGCACTGCCCTCCATGCTTTCCTTTTTACCGCTAGCAAGGCTGTACGGAAAATACATTAGAATCATGAGTTTTGCTCAGCTTCAGTTTCAAGATGGCAACATATGATATGATAGGATATTTGCCAGCTTTTGATTAAAATGAGGCTTCTCTGATCCATGAGTGTAATGCTTGTGATACTCTCATCTCCCAAATCCTTGATTTCTGATGTTCACTGTTCCCATAAATTATCAAGTACAGCCAATAGAAAGCAGCTAATTTCTACCTAGTAAAAATCAGGAAGATTTGTGGATTTGATACTACATTGTTTAAAGAATTTTAATATGCCAAATTTATGGAAATGTTGAATTTAATATTCTTAGAACAATCCATAGACAGAATTCCTTCTCTCCTCTGCCCAATCCCTTGAGCCTGGATAATCTCACTCTGTTTTGCATGGCTTTCTCTCAACACACCCAAAACATCAGCCTTCTTTGTGCTTAAAACCAGAAGCTGTTTCATAGTCTGACTTAGTTCATCTGGAATCTGCTTTACCTTGTTTTTCAGTGAGAAGGTGGCAGGAAGGTGCCCCTGGGAACAGAGGGATGCAGAAGGCATGCTTGGTGCATTCCTGATTCCAGCTGGGGCAGCTGTGTGAGGACATTGGGATGAATTTTCACCAGCCTGGTTGACCCCAGGTTTTTCAACACTTATCCTGAACGGTGCCTAGAAGAAAGATTGGGATCAAAGCTCCTCTCTGGGAACTCTGCTGCTTTCTAGCATCTAACCAAAATCCTTCCCAACTGGTCAAAAACCACTGAAGTGCATTGTAAGCAGAAATTATTATTAAAACCATCATATGCCTTGCATGGCTGTAGCATTCCTGGTCTTAATATCATACCACAGGGAAAACCAATCTACCTACGAAGATGTGAAACAGTGAAATGTGATGTGTTTTTCTTCTTCAATCCTTAAAATAGGTAACATTGGTACATTTAGACACTGCCTGTCAATACACTGTCATACCAGTGTGTAATCATTACAGAAACACTTGAAGATTTACTAACTGGCTGGAGTAAATTAATATATTTTGAGCAGAAATTGTCTTTGCACAGTGCAGGGATGGGAAAGAGCCGTGTTTCATCAACTGATGTGGTGTCCCAAAGAGGTGACATAGTTGGCAGAAAGGAGAGGATATTGCAAGATTTCACAACTGCAAAGAAAATACTGAGCTGACCTTTTTTGGTTAGATCCTCATCTGGTGTAAATCAGTCAAGATTCACCAATGCCAAAATGTTTCTGGATGCTGTTTCCCAGTTTTCCAGCATCAAAACTGATGTTTATAGAAGCTCCTAGTTGCACATATTAAAGTAATCAAGAGTATTTTCATTACTGACTGGGCAAGTGAAATGAAGACAGACATAATGGAAATGTGTTCAAAAATCATATTGACAAAGAATGTAATTTTTTTTTTCTCCTGTGTATGGCTGTTGTGCACAGGTCTAACAGATGCCAGTAATACAATGGAAGGATTGTAGTGAGGGGGAAAGGAAATGTATTTCCCAATCCCAACTGGAAATTATGTCTCTTTTTAATTCCTCCAAGCAACTTAGATTTAAATAATTCTTATTTTTTTCCCATTGGTCATTTCCCATAGCTGCACATCCCCTGAGTGAGCATCTCACCTCTGGGATTAGCTACAGAGAAGCACAGTTCTCTTCCTCACATCTAGAGAAATTTTATTGGATTTTCCATTACACAGGCTGGGATATCACTTGTTGGGATTTTTTTTTTGAGAGAAGGAATATTTTAATTTTATTCAAATTCATGAAGATTTTCATGTTGTCATAGGTTTCTAGAGTTTCTCCTTCACATCTGCATCCACAAACCACCTTCTTTCTTCTCAGGACACCAAGCAGCTGCCACGGAGATTCCAAACACTTGATCCTCCCCTTTGCCCTCCCTCTTTGGTCTCCAGGCCTTCTGTCCTGGTGAAGGACTCTTTTCTTTGAAGTGAGCCAGTGCAGATGCCTCCCTCTGTCCTGTAGTAAGGAAAGTAGCCAGTGCAGGGAGGGTGCTGGTCCAGGAGTGGGAGCCCGCTGGGGAAGGAGGCCACGGGCAGGCAGAGTGCAGAGCTGCTGGCTCCCAGGAGCTCCTGGGCTGGGGGCTCTTCCATGCATGGAGGAGAAATTGTCCTCTTGTTCAGCTCCAAACTGGGCGGGATGCTCTGAAAAAAACACGCACAGGACCAAGAGCTGAGGTGTCCAACGACAGGATGTTGGGAGCAGCACTGCCTCTGGGAGCACAGCAGGCTCCTGCAGGACTGGGACAGGTCCCAGCCAGGGCCAGCAGTGTCCCACACAGCAGCACTCGGGGTTCACAGCTTGTTTCAAGGGAGAGGGACCTTTCAAGGGCTGCCTCAGGTGTCTCATCCTTGCATATAGCTCTGCTCCTGCATTGTGTTTTCAGAGCGCAAGTCACCATTTTGTTCCTAAGGGCCTAATTTTGAGTAACAGTTTGATGTGAGTTGAGCCTTCCTCTCTTCTTCCCTTCTCACCCCTTTTAGAAACATTCAAGGTAAGTTCACCTGAACCTAATTTGCAGGTAATTAACCCAATTCAACCATATATGTAATCTATATGAGTGGTTGGCCAAGAAGCTCTTCAGATGCCCTGCAGTGTGGAAAATATCCTGTGGAGTGGCTGAATAACTCACTTTCTCATCCTGCTTAGTGTTAGCTTTGCCTTCATTGGAGCTTTTTTCTCTTTCTGTGCAGATGTGAGATGCTGGGCAGACACAGATGTGGGATGTTCTGTAGTAGGGCAGGTACTCAAGGTCCAACACCTGGGAATCTGGGCCAGGCTGCTCATTGCAAAGCAGGAGATTGGGGTTCAAGTCTTCAGGACTGTCTCTGGTCATGGGGAGGTTTTCCAAGCCTCCTGGGCAGGATGATGGGGCTGTAGTGCTGTTCTGTCTCCACATCCTGAAATAAATTTGTATTTGATTGAATATGATAAAATTATGCCATCAATGGGAAAGGGCCACAAGCAAAGTCAGTCCCCAGTGTTGGTCTGTCCTGCTGTACACCTGGGCCATGGCACCTCGGCCACTGCTGAGAGAGAATCAGGCCAGTCACAGACTGAGGATTGTAAACATTTTGCATTGTCTTTCAGCTCTTTCTTCTTGAGTCTTGAAATGTTTTCTCATGTCAGGTTTTCCGTTAAATTTAAATGCCATTTAGTTCCTAATACTGCCAAGCAGTCTTTAGTAATTCACACAGGAAAAATATGCAATTTGGTGTTTTGTCCTTGTTGATTAAGAACAGCAATAACAGCAATAAAGCTCAAAAAACAACCTCCAGCCTCACTACCTGATTTTTCACAGGCTACTGTTCAGCACTGTATGAAACCATGGCAGGAAGAGTGTTTTTACCTCATTTGAGGTTAAATTTACATCAGATTCCATAAGCTGCCTTGGAAGATTCCAAGCCAAAGAAAAGAACTCCCACAGCCCTGGGCTCTTTAGGGTGATTTATGGTCTCCTGAAAATCTTTGTAGATCAGCAGTGATTATGAACATTCTGGAAATGGAGGAACATTGAAATGTGGGCAGAGCCTGAAAAAAATACTGTAGAATCTTCTTTCCTCCAGGTAAATTATTTTTGAGTTTTCTCTACAACCAAAATGGGCATATGCAATTCAGGTTTTTAAAAGAGTTTGAACTTGAAGTTTCAAATCAGTTCTTCTTCTATCTCTGTCTTTATGTGAAAAGCTAATTTAACATTAGAACTATATTTAACAATAAAACATTGCTATATAAGGCACTGTTTTACTGGGGGAAAAAATGGTCATCTTGGTGCTACAAGCAAACACACACAGATATTTTTGCACTACAAAATTTGTCTGCTTCTTGCTATTTGCTACTCTGGTACTGTTATTTCCCCATCCACACTGGCTTTCTCCTGCTTTTGTCTTACTGAAAGCCTTGTCTCCAAGGTTTTTTGCACTTTAAGGATACCTTACAAATATCTCATTCAAATAGGCCTGAACCTACCCACTGGGTAACGTAACTGCCAGCCACCTGTTCACCAGGGTGAGACAAAGGATATCTTTATAGTTGCCACATACTCAAGAAGAATCCAGGAAGGGGAAAGCCAGCTAGGATGGAATTGTCATCCTGCATCTCTGGCTGCCATGGTGATGGGGTTCCAGGGGAGCATCACAGAGGGAGAACACTCCACCCACCCCAGCTCCCTGCTGGCAGAGCCATCCCTTTCCTCCTCCCCAGTACAGTCTTGTGGGCATCTTGGCTTTACTGAGATGCTTGCAGATGGCCTGGCTACTTTCTAAAGAAGCATCAGTTGCTTTTATCTCTGCCAGTGAGGTAATGAGCTGCTGAGATAAACCCTGATAAACCAGACATCACCTTCTTTCACCTCCTTCCTCTCTGGTGTAGGAGAGAACGCTGATGAACCAGCAGCCAAAGTGACACATTCAAAAGGATACATTTTAATAGGAATAACTTCATGTTAATGAGAGGGTTTTTTTTTTCCTTTTCATGCTAATTATTGCAAAGACAGTGACAAGTAACATTCCATTTTATTGCAACATAATCACAGAATCACAGAGTGGTTTTGGTTGAAAGGAAACTTAAATCTTGTTTCAAACCCCTGCCATGGGCAGGGACACCTTCCACTATCCCAGGTTGCTCCAAGCCCCGTTCAACCTGGCCTTGAAAATCCCAGGGATGGGGCAGCCACAGCTTCTCTGGGCAACCTGTGCCAGGGCCTCACCAACCTCTGAGTAAAGAACTTCTTAACTTCAAACCTAAATCTCTCCTTTTTTAGTTAAAAACCTTTCCCCCTTGTCCTATCACTATTGGCCTGTGCACAAAGCTGTTGTCCCAGTATCTGCCCTTATAATAAAGTATTTCTGGTTTATATTTCTGGTTTACAAACATAGAAGAAAGCATGAGAATGCCTCCATTGTGCCTTTTAAGGTATTTCTGAGTCATGTATTTCCATACTTTAAAAAAATAATTTATGCTGTAAATAAAGAGACAGACTTGATGATATTTCACTCTGAAATAGTTATCATGTATTTTTCTCCATTTAAACTTAGAATACATTTTGCTACATTAGAAATTATTTTTCTTATTACTGCATCAACATATATGTATTTCAGAGTTTAGCTGGCAAGTGTAATAGAGTGGAGCAAGTTCTCTAACAATACATAAAAAAATGTTCATAAATAGCTGGGTAATGAAGAAATTCTGAATAAGATCAATTTCTGCATAGTATTTGATCTATTTACTGAAATTCCAAAGCTCTAAAGCACAGGAATGATTTTGAATGGACTATTATTTTTCATCCCATATATTATCTTGTTTGCTGCCTGAAGTAAAAAGTGGTTTATTATAATGTGATTTCTCAGCTGCAACAGTCTGATATACTGGCAGCTAATGAAGTGTCCAGGCACCCAAAACCCCACCATCATTGAAATTCATTACCACAGAGGTTCTGCCAGAACTAATTGCTGTCAGGGCTGCTTATGCACATCTTAGTTTCATTTCACAGAATGACAGAGCAAATGCTGGTACAAACCAACAGAAATAAACCCCTCCAGCCTGCAGCACACCCCAGCACAGTGCTGGAGGTTCCTCCTGTGAGTTAACACTCTGGAAGGGCCAAGAATAGTCTGAGGATTTGGATATGCTTTCTTCCCTTGAAACTGAAATATGGAATTTGTATGCAGAGAAAATAATGACTGAATATAGGAGGGACTTAGGGAAAAAGTGGGAGGTCTCTCTGTTGCCTCCAGTGCACCCTGAACCACTGGGCTTTGGGACAGAGACCAACTCAAAGACTCAGACCTGGAATTTGGAGATGAGTGGCCGGGGTGAGCACCAGCCCATGGCTGCTGTGGGGTTCCAGGCCCTCCTGCACCCCTGGGTGCTGAGCTCCCACTTCCAGCTCCCACTGCCCTTGCAGCCTTCCCTGGCCAAGGAACAGATCTTCCTGTGCCCCCCAAATTTATACCCACAGGCTGACATCCACACACATATTTTGCAAAATGAGTGCATCTTTAAAGATCCTTTTATGGCAAAAGGCGATAGAATTATTGAATTATTAAGATTGGAAAAGACCTTCAAGATCATAAAGTCCAACCTTTGACTAAATAACCACAAAACCATACTGTGAGTGCCACGTTTACTTATTTTTTAACACTTCCATGGATGATGACTCCTCCATTTCATTGGGCAGTCTCTTTCAATGTTTAACCACTCTTTCAGTTAACAAACTTTTCATTATATCCAATGTGAACCTCCCCTGGTGCAACTTGAGGCCATTTCCCCTTGTCTTATCTCTAGTTCCTTGGCAGAAAAGGCCAACCCTCACCTCTCCACAATCTCCCTTCAGGTATCTGTAGAGAGCAATAAATGCAATTTTCAGGAAAGGAAGGGAGAGGAAGTTTTGAGCTCAGCAGAAATTCCTGAACCCTGGGACTGCTTGAACACATTTGTTGAACAACTCCATTTACAGGCTATTTGCACATTCCTGTTTCAAAAGTCAGCCTATGTGGATTGCTCCTGATATGCCTTGCCAAAATACTTGGGAGTGATCCAAGGGAATGATCTTGACTGTTGCAGGTGGGTTGTGGACCCTTGAGAGGTGCTGGAGGTGTCAGGGAGCTCACTAATTACAGCTGATTACAGCATGGAGGGGAAGGATGTCCTCAACACAGTGAGTTTTGGTGCTTTAACAGGACACCCTTCCAAACACCTCCTGATATGAGCAAGGTGAACAGTGATGGGAGTTCTCTGTCTCAGCCTCCTGCTGTTACATTTTGCTGCTGAGATCAGTGGGAGAAAAGCTGCCCTTTTGTGGAGCCTTTCAGTGTTTTCTGCAATAATTTCCCTGTGACTTTGGACCTCTGTGACTTGGCCAATTTGTTTCAACAAGGGCAATTTTTATTATCTCAGTGAAAAGTCTGGATGTGCTCGTATGTTGTACTTGCTACATACACATTTTCAAGCATTAGTCATGCCATAACATCTGCTTTTTATTGGTAATTACACTATCCCCATTTTAATAAGAGGTAATTCTTAAATTTCTCATAAAATATACATGACTCCAGGGAATGAAGGTGAAAGGTTTTGCAAGCCTCTCACAGCCACAGACCAAAATGAGTCGAAATAAATCCTTCCTGAGCAGAACTTGTCAAGCCACTCACGACAGCACAACCAAGGATGCCTGTGTGACTCACCATCCCTCTTTCTTCTACTTGTTCATGGTCTGCAGAACAAACCTGCAAAGTCTGTGCACCACAGCCCTGCTGGGGGTTGTTAATGTGCTCAAAAATGAGGACCTGGTCCTAAAATGGCACATATTTGGACACCTCCTGGGTGTAACTGGACAGTAATTAGCATGAAGGGGGTTCTGCAAGATCAGGTCTGAACTGCAGAACAGTAAAAGTTTGTGGGTTGTTTCCAAGTGTTTTAGACACTTTGGAAATAGGGGTCTGGATTAGTGGCTTGTTTGCATTCATATTTATGGTAGACTTGGTATAATAATGTGCCTGAAAAATGAGTAGCATCTGAAGTAGAAGACCAATATCCAGATAAAGAATCACTAAAAGGATTATTTTTGGGCTTCATTAAAAGCTCCCAGTTTCTCATTTCTCTCTGTTTCCCTGTAGGCAAGTGCTGCTGTGCTGCTTTGGCCTGTGAGAACTGGGCTCTGCAATTCCATAGCCTGTTTCCAGGGATTTTCCTAGCAATTCTGGACAAGGAAGGCAGTGACAAATGACACTTTTGCAAGGCCATCCCTAAATCTTTGAAAACCAGGGAGCTCTTTCAGTGGCTTCTGCCATTCACTGAATGCCAGCAGCCAAGCCCATATGGAGCATTGTGTGCTGAGCTCATTGTCGATGCAAATGCACACAACTAGTTTTGATTAAGAACAAAACGAAGAATTGACTCAATCTGCTTTTTCTTTGTTTGAAATGCTTCAAGCCTCTCATTATCATCAGAGTTTCTTTCAGTGCAGGAAATCAGAATTTCCATAAAATAATGCTGAAAGGCACAGGGTGAAGTCAAAGAACATTTACGTTCCTAACGAATGGAAGGATAAACATGCAAATCTGGGGACGCTCAACTAAACATATGGGGGCATGTTATGGCATGTGGATTGTTTAAATTATTCCATATATATATTAAGCAGCTACATACACAAATGATAATAGGACAAAGCAGGGGGTTTGAGAGAGGCCTTTTCCCTTTGCACAGTAACTCACAGCTATCCAGAGTGTGATTATTGTTCAACATCCAAGGAGAGTTTGCATGGTAGAGTGCCCAAATTGCAATGTTTCCATTTGGGGGTTGGATTAGATGACCTTTAAAGGTCCCTTCCAACCCAAACTATTCTATGATTCTATGATTTATGGGAACAAGGAGCTCCTTCCAATCCAAGGAAGGTCCCGTGGCAGCATTTGTAGCCTTGGGGTCACTGAGGTGGGATCAAAAAGACTTTGTGTAACTTCAGGGCTGTGTTTGGAAATGCTGATGCTCGGAGGGATGTGCTGGCCACTGAGCACAGTCAGCTCGCAGGTGGTCCGGCACCATTTCCTATCCTCAGGATGTGCTGGATGGTTGGAAAATCCTTGTGCCAAGGGAAACTGGAAAGTGGCAATCACATTCCTCTCTCTTTCAACATCCAGATGGATTGGGCCAGAGACCCTTCATTTTTTGTGGGGTTTAATCATAGCCAGGGCTGGCAGTGCTCCTTGCAAATCCGGGTGTTTGGTATTTCCAGCGCAAGACTTGGCTATCCCATGTATGACACTGTGGGGCAATTTTTCTGGGAAGAGGGAAATTAAGGGAAGGACATTTTTACTGAGGAGGATATTAAAGGGCTATATTGCAAAGACAAGCTCTTCAAAATGAGAAAATGGCAGAATTGAAGGTGTTTTTCTCCTATTTCTCTTCATGCCTCATCATGAAAATATCAATAACAAAACCAGCTCCTGATTCCTTGTGTTGCCTGCCTTCCTTCCCCGGGTGGCATGCAGAAGTCAGGTTCCTTCCATGGGTCTGGAGAGAAGGAGAGTTTTGTTCAAGGCACAGCTTTGCAGAGAGCATACTACTTGTGAGCAAGTGAGGGTCTGGCCAGTGGGTCTCCATTGCTTTACTCTGATCCCAGGGCATATTACTGGGAAAGAAATGGTCTTTGGGACACTTAAAAATATGACTGTCATTTCCAGGAATATCTGATAAACAAGGGACCAAAAAAAAAAAGGAGTCTTAAAATCTATTAAAAGCCTAAAAGTAATAAATAGGAGGGAGATTAACCATCCAACTGTCTTTTGACAAAGTTGGTGATTCTATGTGCTGCCATAATAGCAAATGTTCCCGGTGTAATGTTTGCTTGCATCACCTGGAACACCCCAGTTTAACCATTGTCCTAAACCACACAAAATACCCCTTTCCTGTGGTTTGATGACTTAAACAACAACTCCCAGCATCTCGTGTTGTGTACTCAGAAGAGGTCAGAGAGAGTGGGACAATCCTAGAGACAGGAGAATATTCCCCACAGGAATACTCCCCACTATATAGGAGCTGGGGGTATGATGTTGGGGAACCCAAAAGGTAGATTTTGGGGTGAGTTTGGATTGGAAAAAAAAAGAAAATTAAAATATATTTTCTTTTGGTTGGTGCACCTCAATTAAATGTTGCTTTATCTGTGCAGGACAACTCCAAATACAGGAACGTTACAGCTGGCAACATCTGGGAACAAGAAGAAGCCTAAAGCAGAAAGCAGAGAGGGAGAATGTGTCAGAGATTGACACCATTAGGTTTTCTTAAAGCAAATCTATCTCTATCTTCACAGTGGTGGGTGGAAGTGGAAAGAAAACTCATTGTGCATTTAAAAAACAGATCATCTTAAAGAAATGTCACAGAAACCTTGAGGAGACATGAGCAAACAGCCCTGGGGGACTCATTTGTCTTTGCTGTCAAGAGGAAAATTAAGTCTCTGTCTCCAGGGGACACAGAGGCTGGGTTTGATGGATGCTTGAAGCAGAAGGCAAGCGGGTCATCATTCCTGTCCACCAGGAAAACAGGTTCTTCCCCTGGAGAAAAGTGACTGTATCAAGTGTACAGCTGTGGGGAGGAGAGAGACAATGGGAAGATAAATGGTGGAAAGTCCCTAAAATCTTGTTTGGTATTGACAGCAGTAACCTCACTCATGGGCTGGGGATGGTTGTGCTGCCTGACACATTTGTGGGCAGAGGGGGTTGGTGGTTACATCAGCATTACTCTCCCCAGTGCCCATGCTGGCTGTTTCAGGGGTTTGGTCCCAGTACTGAAGGGTTTTAGTGACCCATTCAGTTCATGTGCTGCAGCTCCACACCATGGTGCAAATCGAATTGCCCAGAGTGGAGATGGCTGGGACATTTGCTTCCAAATTCTGATCCTAATGACAAACCTTACATAGATATACCTGGGTACAGCACTTACCTGTTAGGAGGACACTCCTGTGATGGATGATGGTCTGCAGCCCTACAGCCCCCAAACCATACTGTGGGAGACCCAGCCCTGAGAAGGAAGAGAAGATGAAATTTCTGTTTTAATCTATGTCCAAGAAAATATTACCTCTTGTATATCCTTGGAGCTCTTCTAGATCAATTATCTTAACATACAGATATGCAGGGAAGATAACTGCTGATTAATAGCCTGGAGCCACTTTAGTTGATCCCTGGTCAGCTGTGCAATACATATTTATACTCAAAACCAAAATTTGACTTCTATAAGGAATCTATTTCCATCAGTGAATCCCCATAATGGTGAATCATGCCACTGGTTTTACTAGTTTTTTTTCTGTTTTCTAATCAGATTTAGTTCAGTCATAAAACAGAATCTGGTGATTAATGTTCAACAGATTTCATCTGAGCAATCTTTGCTCTTGGGTTATTAATACAAAGAACTAAGGAAAAAATATTCTGATAATATTTCAATATTGTTACCTGCCAATGCTGGAAAAAAAGCTGCAGACATGCTCCAAGTCTTGAGGTCATCTTAAATAATATTAAAAGTTTTAAACTTTGTAATTAAGTTAGTTTCCTTTTTCAGTTCAGGCATTGAGGATGTACTGAAGTCTTTAAACATACTTTTCCCGCAGTTCTCACATAATCATGGACTGCAGGAGGGGAAGCACCAGGAGTAATGAGACATCCTACTAAGCTGCACAGTTTGGCAGGCACAGAGTTCTCTAAAGAGACTCAAGGTGTTTATAGACATTTCAACTAAGTTACATCTTAAGGGCTACTTTTTAAATTCTCAGCATCTGCAGCTGTTTCTGAGCAGGTAGAGAAGAAAAGGTGCCAGTGACAGAGAGGGAGGACTGGAAAAAAATTTTCCAGACCTGAATAGCAGTCCCTAACCATGGCAATCACCTCCATCAGTTAGTTCCTGGGAAGGGACAAGCTCCTGCTTGGCAGCAAACCTCATTATAGTGTCCTCTTAGAAACATTAAACTTCCACTGCATCCTCTGACATCCAGCCCTAGAAGGAGAGTAAGAAAGGGAATTGCTCTTTGGGTTGCCAGCTCCATCACCACCTCCATGCACACATGGCAGTGAACAGTGGTTCATACTTGGTGGTTCTGTTCACTATTCAGTTTATTTTAGGAATATATTCTTCATTGAGAAAGATGGGCCAGTGGAAGGTGTCCATGCTCATGGCAGTGAAGGTTAGAACAAGGTGAGCTTTAAACTTCCTTGCAACCCAAACCCTTCTGGGGTTCTGTGATTTGGCACCAGGGACTGTTTCCTCTCAGGCAACAATCCATGGGTGCAGCAGCAACTCAGTTTCACTCAAGCTTCATACTTTGCCTCAGGTAAAGTTTGGATGGTGCAGCTGGGAATTGGGTCCACTCCTGCCCTTGGGACAGTCTCAGACCAGTCAGGCTGGGGGGTTTTGACTCAGGTGCCCCATCCATACTCACTATTTACCACAGCAGCAGCTGCAGACCACTGTCCTCCTCCAAAAAACAGGTCCTCGTCCTGGTCCTAGTCCTTCTGCAATTCCCCCATCCCGAGGTGTCCCTTTCAGTGCAGGCTCAACCAGCAGAGCAAGGGAGGATGGTCCCAGCAGAACCCAGACAGCAAGCTGAGGGAGATGGATGCAGCATGTGCAGGAAACACATTCCCAGAACATGACGGCACATCCCAGGAGCCCAAGGCTGCACTTGTGCTGGGAGGGAAGGACTGGGCTTGCATTCAGTCTTCTCACTTAGGAGCAGGGTTTGAGCACATTTTCTAAAGCTACTTCTGTGTTTTTCCCGAACTCCCACCTCAATACTTCTACTGTGATTCTGAAGGGGAAATAAACCATCATCAAGGGTCAGCCTGCAAACTGCTGAGCACCTGTGTCATGGGCAGGATCCCACCTGGCTTATTTGTGTGTGTACCCACATCTCCCCATGCCAGGGGAAAACCTCTATGGAAAAGGGGAATTTCGTCTCTCAGCAGCTAACAGGAGGTCCCCAGTGAGCATTCCCAAACACCAGGCTAGCACATTAAATAAAGCTCTAGGGATGTGCAAGGAGGATGCTCCCAGGTGCAGCCTCACAATGGTGGCAGCCCTCATGGGGTGTAAATCAGCCAGTGTGGATCAGCTGGACATCACTGGCTGTGTCCTCTCCTTCTTGGCAGGTTCATGGTCACATTCCTCATGTGATGAGGGCAGGTAGAGCAGGACGTGAATATCCAGCCTCATTTCAGCTGGCTATATTTTGCCTGCAGTCATGCTCACTTTTGCCCAAAAAGGTGTTTTTAAGGAAGGAATCAAGATCACCCACACAATGCTCAGGTGAAATTTGCATTGACTTGTCATGGTCTTCTTGCTCTAGAAACCCGATTTCAGTGTTCACACTTATACAACCCAAGACTGAAAAAATCTGCCATTTGCTCTTCTCTGCTGAGCTATACTGGGCAGCCCAACCAAACTCTTTAAAAAGTATGAAAAAGAGATTAATCAGTTTTTAGTCATGGGTATATCTGTACATATATTAAAAGCAAATGACAAATGTGGGATGGAGCCAAGGCAGAGCATGATCACACCCCAAATGAAATTTGGAAATAAACCATCTAAATGGATGTAGGCTCCCCCTTGATGATGGGCTTGCAAGATTGCAGAGGAGCTCTGGGCCTGGAATTTGCTGTGAGGGAGCTGTGGTCGAATTTCTTATTGTCACTGTTGTTTTGCAATGCCATAATAAATGTTGGTGAATTTGTAAATCATAAAAGTGGGTACCATGGGTGGGTGGGTTTCATCCAAGGACTAGAACAAACATTTTTGGTGTCAGCCCATGCCAGAGAGATTTTCATTATTATAAATTAAAAACAAGGGAAAAAAATTAAAAAGCTAAATAAGCAACAGCTGTTTGGAATGGGGCCATAAACCCAAAATATATAAATGATGTTCAGACACATGCTGAGAGACAGTGACAAGAAAATGTTCAGCACAAGAACTGCAGGGTCATTAATAACTATTGTGCTCACAGGGCACTGCTTTTTTCCAGCAAAATGAAATAAGTAATTTTCAGTGCTTTCAAGAGGCTTTGGTGACCCAGCCTCTTCCACATCTACCTTGGGCTGCACTGGTCAGAGCCTCCCGTGACAACTTTGGGATGTGTCCCTGGCGACTGTTACAGGGATGTGGAACAGCCTTGCACAGCACATCAGGAAACATTAAAAACAGCTGAATTAGCAAAGTGTCAATTTTAACATTGAGGATAGCAAAGCAGAGGTAATAGAGAATAAGTTTCAAATGAAAACAGCAACTGCCATTGATAGCCTTCTAGAAGGAGACTATAGACATATACACTGTCCAAGATGAATTTATGAGTATTAGTTTGTTTGGAAAGGTATTTGCCCTTTGGACAGCCATATTTTTGTTTTGAGCTTCAGAAACATAAATTACAGTCATTTAAACCCCAGGCTTACATTTTACTTAAATGACGTAAATGTGTTCCCAACTTTCAAAGGCCAGCTGTCCCTTACAGCAAGAGGTAGCAATTATATAAAATTCTTTTATTGCATGGAGGTATTTTCAGTCCTTTAAGTTTATGTGCCCCAGGTGAAGCAATATAAACAAACTATAGCTGTCACAATTGTGTTAATAATGGAAACTGCATTTGGGAAGTTTTAGGGATAAAACCTATAACTTTATACTGCTGAGGTGTCAAACCTTTCCAATGTAAAACAGAAGTGCAGCTGTGTAAGGCACCAAGAAAGGTTTCTGCAAAGCAATCATTCAGAGACTCTTTAGGTGTATAAAGGTGGTGGCTTCCAAGCCACAGTCATTAATCAGAACTGCTGCAAAAAAAAAGGTTAAAATAAATTTAAGTGTCTCTGGGTTTTTAGTAAACTTCAGATACACAAAACTAATCCACCCCTAATCCAATCTCACTGAAATCCATATTTTGCAGATGTGCTTGTGTTCATGGCTGATGGCAGCAATGAAATGCTGAGGCACAGCCTGAGCATGGACACATCAGACAAGCCAGTCTGGCTCTTGGCTCAGGGAATTGCTCCTTTAACCCCAGTGCTGGACTTTTCTGTTGTGGATTCCTAATCTGTGGGAATTGCTGCTCCCTTAATTTTAACTTCAAAAACAGACCAGACAAAAAGCAATTGATTGCAACAGTGCAGGTATTTGGGTTTGGGTTTTTTTTTTTCCATAACCCCAGTAGATAAATAGAGAAATGCTACAGCCTTAGAAGAACTGTTTGAAAGTTCAGAGCCAACAAAAAACACAAAAAAAAGTGCTGGTGTGCCTATGGATGGTTCTAATTTGCTGCTCTGTCCACTCTGAGAGCAGAGCACAGTGCAGCTTCCAAAGGCACTTGGTATTCCCAGCTGTGCACGCACCTGGAGCTGAGCTGATTCTGATCTCCAGCTCTTTGCCTTTGTACAACACTGGCATCCTGAGACACATGGAAGACAATAATTCTGCTCTACAACAATTTTTAGAACCAGTTTTCATTCTGCAGCCAGAAATACTGATTTCCTTGCATAGGATCACAGAATGGTTTGGGTAAAAAGGGACCTTAAAAATCGTCTTGTTCCAACCTCCCCACCATGGGCAGGGACGCCTCCCACTAGCCCAGGTTGCTCAGAGGCCCATCCAGCCTGGCCTGGAACACTTGCAGGGATGGGGCAGCCACAGCTTCTCTGGGCAGCCCCATCCTGGTGCCTCACCACTCTCATATGGAAGAAATTCTTCCTAATATCCAATCTAACCCTACCTGCTGTCTGTTTTAAGCCATTCCCCCTTGTTCTCTCACTCCAGGCTCTTGTTCAAAGTCCTTCTTCAGGATTCTTGGAGCCCCTTTAGGCACTGGAAGGGGCTCTCAGGTCTCCCTGGAGCCTTCTCTTCTCCAGGCTGAACACTCCCAGCTCTCCCAGCCTGGCTCCAGAGCAGAGGAGATCTAGTCCAAAACCATTCATATCCACAGAAGTGAGTTCCCACTCACCCATTACAAAGTCAGGGCATTTGCTATCAGTCAGTCTTCCAGCAAGGCAAGGCAAAGGTTTGGAGGCAGAGAGGGAAGGTTTGGATGCAGTTCACGTCTCTTGCTTGGTGAACTGACAACGAGGAGAATTGAACTTCAAAGACTTCCATTACACAGTCAATGACATTTAGGAAGAAAAGGAAAATTACCGCTTTTTTAGCAGATTTAAAAACGCCATCCATGTCCATGGGTATAATTTTCCACTGAGGAAAAAGAATTTCAGAAGCAACATATGGACCATGCAGTAGTTACCATAGCAACCAGCCTCCTAAAAATCCCTATATATGTATACAGAAATCAAATGCATGTAATAATTATGGCCATAAGTAATTTATGAGTTCTGTCTTTCTAACTTTTTTTGTCCATTAAAAGTCTAATTCATGCTTTGAATATCTGCTTACTCTGCTGCCTCTTGAACCTCCATACATTTTGCAACTGAAAGTCAAAATCATCACAACTGACAGTCACTGACAACAGAGTGAAATCTAATTTAGCTAATTCAAAATATATGCTTAAGCATAAAAGAATGGTTTTAGGACCAGAATTATTTAAGCTCTGGAAATACAGCTGAGATGACATTTAAGTTCAGAAAATGTTAGCTGTTAAAAACAAACATCAAGGAGTTTGAATGTCAGAAGAGTATTTCAAAAACAGGGTATTTTACTGGGGAGAAGGGAATTTGGGATGTTTCAGCTCTCCCCTCCCTCAGTGATCCCTGTGTCATGGATTATGCTCTCCCCAGAGGCCTGGTGCTCCCTTCACAGTGAGCTCATGGAATTTCACTTCTGAAATTCTAAATTTCCACTTCTTTCATATCTTTCACTTCTAAATTTTGAAATCTCTGATGGGGGAGGGTCTTAACAGATTCCATGGCTTGGCATGGCACTCTCCTATATTTCTCTGTGCTCTGGCATTAGGAACCAGAGATATTCCTTGTTGTCTGCTGATGCTCTGGAAACTTAACAAATATGGAATTCCTAGATGGGAATCTAGGAATACAAATCTCCTGACTGTGGGACAGGAGGCATCAGGTGCATTGACATTTTCTTCCAGATCCTGCTTCCAAAGATGCTGTGAGGAAATATTTCACCCTTGCTCCTGGGGCATCAACCAGTCTTTTTGACTGGCCAAACTGGGGACAGTTAAGCTTAATTAAATGCAAATTTTACAGACTGATGTCACAGTTTATGAGCTGACAGTCCTGAATGTTGAGGTCAGTCCCAGCACCCAGAAGCCCCAAGTGAGGTTCAGGTCCCATTTTGTTCTGTCTTCAGCTAGGGAACAAATCAATTAAGTGCATAATAAATGAACAGACTCTTTACCAGTGTTCAGGCTCTCAGTGAGCTTTGACACGTGCTCTAACTCAGCAGTATTAAGCTTAGCTTGTTAAAATAATTTTTTCATCACACCTGACTCTTGTTCCTGCAGGTGGGAGCCACCTCTGTCTTTGCTGCACCAAAGCAAACTCCTGTTTGTGAGATGCTGCATCCCCCGTGTACAAACAAGGCTCCTGCTTCCTTCTCAAAGCAAACAGCTGGCACTGTCAGGTGAGTATCTGTTTGTCACTGGCACTTCTCACAGCCCTTCCTTGCCCTGACTGTTGCTTCCCTTCCTGCTACAAGCATCAGCAGCTGAGGACTTGGTGCCAAAGGAGCTGAAATGCAGCCTTGGACAGGTTTGGTGCACGCTGCCCCCTCTTCCATCCTTCCAGCCCTTCCAGCTGTTTGTTCTTTCACCCTTTCAAAGCAAGTCGAGCAGCTTGGGAAGAACAAGATCCTGAAAATGTCTCTTCTGAGGGAAGATATTGCTAATGCTCTTAAGTGGACGTTTATCCTGCACTGAAAACTGACAGAAAGTTAATAAAATCACATTTCTAAGCCCCTTGAGGACTTGTTCCTCATGAGAGTTATTTCTATCACAAGTTTTAGCTCTTTCCCCCCTGGCTAATTTGTGGCAAATTCACTCAGGAAAAGACCAAGATATTATTATTGTTACATGAGCAAAGATCTATTTGTTCTCCCTGAATGGAAGTCAGCACTTTTAGAGAGCCAGAAGATGACCTTGGCTGAACTTTAATCCTTTCTTTAGCATGAGTGGATATAAAACTAACTTTTGCTCAAATGTCATTTCACTCTGGTTATAAAGACACTTGATTCTGTCTTGATCCACCATAACACAAAAGTCATCTTTGGATCTTTTATTTATTTTTCCATTTTTTTGCAATGTCTCATGGGTCTGTGACACTTCCCTTCTTTCTGCAGTGGAGACTGGTGTTTTTTTCAGTTTTGCTTCATTTTGTTCTTCTGTTTAGGCAAGAAAGGAGGTGCTCCTAAGCCAGAAGTCTTCAAAGTCCACATCACACCTGGACTGAATCACTCTTATCTGCTGGGGAGGAGAGCTCCATATGTCACCCCACTGTGACATGCTGAAATTACAGCTGCTGCCTGGCAGGTGAATGAGAAAGAATCCCCAAACTTGAGGGTTATGGGAAGATATTCCACCTTGCTGCTTTGCTGGGTGGCCATCTCTGGGAGCTGTGATGCCACCCACGAGGCTCCCAGCCTGACAGGGATCACCCTCCCTAACCACATGGCAGGAGCACAGCACTGTCCCCAAGGATAAAAACAGCTTGTTGCAATGTTTTTCTAGCTCACACTAAGTCATAAATGGCAAAACATATGACTTCTAGGAAACCTGGATCCATGTTTGCTGGCTAAGGGATGGCCACACTTGTCACTCTCAGAGGAATTACAGTTCCACCCACATCCCATGGAGAATGTGTGGGTTTATGGATGACACAAAGTTTGGTAATTATTCATTTGAAAGGGCCCTTCTTTTTCATTCTGGACATAGAATATTCTTTCTGAAGGCTATACACATAATAATTCTTCTTAATACTTTCCCCATAAAAATTCACTTTGCAGAGGGAACTCCACATGCCTTTAGGATTCTGAGGGATACTAATCTTGAATAGGCTAGAAACTCAGCAGCATTTTAAAGTCTGGCAGCAATAACAAATAGCCAGCCACAAGAAGGGTGCAATGAGTAGTGTCTTAGGGCTGGGTATTTTGTTTCTCACACTGTAACACTTGGTCTTGCACGAAACACAGCACTCTTGGGTCCTTAGCTTAGCACCCATAAAAAGTAAAGGTAAAAATATGTCTGCACATCCCCATATTTATTGTGAGAGAGAAGCAATTTAAAAACATCAAGATCCAGATCTGCACAGGTCCCTCTGACACAGAGCGCACAGAATGAAACAGAAAAAGTTTATTGTCAGAAAAAAATTATTGTACACACAGAGACACTGGGTTTTTTTAACTCAAGCACCTGAAGAGGAGACCCATGAGATCATGAGATCTGCAGGTAGCATGCCAAATGTGAGCTTTGAATATCCTCATTATTGTCAGTCCTGCATTTCCATTTTTTCCTGGTGAAGGGGAATGTGCCTAGGCTGATGCTATGATCTAGGGTTGTGTGCTGAGAAGGCAGTGTGTGAAACCTGCTGCCTCCTGCTGACCTGCTGGGCAGAGTCTGTCCATCCTCAGGCACAGGAGCCTGTGGGTCCAGACTTGCTGGCAGTATCAGGCATCCTGGCACTTACAGGGTGCTTCTGTCTCTGCCCAAGGCAACAACTTGAGTCTTCACTCCTGGCTGCTGTTCAGGAAAGATCTCTAGGAAAGGACTTGCATTCCTTTGAAATGAGACTTAAATACACGGCTCAGGTGCGACCTGGAGCAAAGGTATCTGTGCACATGATAAAGGTGAGGAGGTGGCACAACTCACCTGGCAAAGAGCAGACACCATTCCCACAACCTGCCCTCTTGTCCCTGTCAGGCCAAAATCACGGTGCCCCAGATCCACAGATTTACCCCCCAGGCTTGAACGGAGGCCATTCATGGGACAAATTTTCCTGACCTTTCCAAAGCTCTCCCCAGGCTTGAGATGCCAGGCTTGAAAAAAGTCATTTGCCAAATGATTTCCTAATGTTTGTGTCTGCAGGGGAAATTTCTCATGCTTTTAATTTATTGCAGAAGAAAAGTGGAAATGGGAAAGGCTTTATGATTTTTAAATGTTCTAACATTTATTTTGGTGTTTCAGTTTTTATTACAATTATGCTTGTGACAAAGGAAATTTCTCAAGACCAAGAGCTAATGTTTGCTTTCAGCCACTAATGCATTTTCAGTTATTGTCAGAATATGCTAAAACTATTCTTTTGCTGCCTCTGTAGGGAAGAAAAGCCTCTGGCACATGAGTGTGCAACACTGTCAGTCTCATTACTTGTGAACATGGCTCAAACACACCTTCCTCTTACTATCCCTTTGCCTTTGACTGAGTCATAATTGTCCTCTGTGGAATTTCTCTTGAGATAGATTTCTCTCTGCAGACTTCTTGGTGAGCATTGTGCAAAAGACACCTAGTTCTCTTCAGGCTGGTGTGTGAGAGGAAATCTGTTGTTTTCACTCTGTTCTGATCAGAAATGCTGAATATGCATCTCTTGAAACACTTCTTTTCCTTTCCTGCAACCACACCTGTAAGGGCCACATTCCCTGTTGGAGCAATCAGAGTGATTCCAGTGATGTGCAAACTGGTGTCTTCATAGAATCACAGACCAGTTTGGGTTGGAAGGGACCTTAAAGACAAAACCCCGTGCCATGGGCAGGTATGACACCCACTAGATCTCCCAGAGCTCCATCCAACCTGGCCCCATCCAAGCCATCAGCTGGTCTGGATCTCATTTCAAGGCTCTGTGTTCTTCCATGAGACATCTGAATCTCAAATAAAATGTTTAATATAGTCACTTAACTCCTGATCCCTGGATTTCCTAGCGCAGTGTGGTAAATAGCTTACATCCACTTCTGGCATTATATGATATTTATTATAACTGTAGAAGTCACGCCAGCCAGTGAATTAGATCACGTTATGACACTTCCTTGACCTCTGCTTTGGTACAAGCAAAGCAAACAAAATGATTGTTTAGGTGCAGTTCTTCTTCCTTTTTGTGTTTCAAGTAGAAAACCTTGCAGGAATTTCAGATCTCAAAAGATAAGTACCAACAGAGGAGAGGTGCTTCTCTGTGTTCTGAAGCTTTGCTTGTATAATGCTTCCCCAGTCAACACCTGTTACTTAAATCCTTATGTGTTCCATCCCAAGAACAGCTTCCTGGTGCCTGAGATGTGCAGCTGGGTTGTGGTTGCCTTCTTTCATGGCCAAGGGCAGGCAGCCCCAGTGCCTGGTGGAGAAGGGATGTGCTTTGATCCGGCAGCCCCCTCCATCTGTGGATCAGACCTGGCCACACAACAGACACTGCTCCGCAGAGGGAGCGGAAACCCAGGAGTAAACAGCTTCCTTGTGCTGCTCCAGGATCACCTCAAATATTTTGACCCCTAATATTATAAGTTAAGATGTGATTGTATTAAATACAGTGAACATATGTGGTGTTCTCAGAGGTGCAGGAGGCAGGCACCACATTTTGAGTGAGTTAGACAGAGCTCGGTGTCTGTACACGGTGCCCGAATTCACAGGCAGCACGCTGGGAGGGAGGCCTGGACCAGGATGTGCACTTAGATCTGATCCTCTCTGGTGCTGCAAAGACATTTGCTGCAATACATGTCCAGACATATTGGACTTGCACAGGGCTTTTCCCAGGCACGTGGATTGGGGTAGATGGTAGGAGGCAATAACACTAAAAGCCTTGCATGAGTCCCATTATATAGATAAAGAACATAGGGACTAAAAGAAGGATTAAAACAGTCTGAGGGTGGAATAGCCAGGATAAGGAAAATCAGAATGGGGAAAATGTAGTACATCCTGGCAGTAAGACAAATGGAAAGAAAGGCTACAGTGGGGCACTGAGTGTTTAACTACCCTGGGAGCCTGTAGTCACCTGCAGCCAACACCACAGACCACAGACCTGACTGCAGGAACAAGGTGAGTGTGTGCCCCCAGTTTACTTTCCCAGGTTATAGGCAGGGTTTTTAAAACTGTTTTATTTTAAAACTCTACATCCTTTAAACTGTTGTGTTCTTCTGCTTCCTAAAAATATCTTGGGTCATTTCATTCACCAGCACACTCAAAGGGGAGACTTGCAGGTGGAATGAGCTGCCCAACTGGCACCTACTCCCATGCAGGGCAGCATGGAGTATCCAGACTGTTCCCTGTGGTTGCAGAAGGAGGGAGATGTGGGGCTCAG
The DNA here is from genome assembly GCA_013397375.1 of Toxostoma redivivum. Classification (NCBI taxonomy): domain Eukaryota; kingdom Metazoa; phylum Chordata; class Aves; order Passeriformes; family Mimidae; genus Toxostoma; species Toxostoma redivivum. Next base: position 353,122 of record VXBI01006775.1, on the reverse strand, counting down.
GGACAGCAGCAAGGCCCTTGGAGCTGTTTGCTGTTTGTGAAATGTTGCGATGAGTGTTTGGTTTCTATTGGTGACATAAATCAATCTCACTGCCTTGGCATTATTTTTCCAGAACAAAGAATTCCCAGAAAAAGGGAACCCCGCTGCTGGGTTGTATAATATGAATGTGTGATCCTGTTGGCCAAATGGTATTTCCAATACTGCAACCAGGATACAAGCAGGATTCTAATGAAAACAACACATGGAAGACCTCAGGATAAGCCCCAGCATCTGCTTAAGAGTACATAGCTCTGGTCTGAGTCCTAAAGCAAACACAGATGCATCTAAAATAACCATCAAAGGAAAACAAATGTGAGGCAAGAAGGAAAGTCAGTATGTGCCTGCAGACTGATGGCTTTCTTATCCAGGCTGTGGGGTTAAATTCCAGGCTTTGCATATGAAGAAGCAACATGTAGTAATAGGAATGGGAGTGTGTCCAGAGAAGGGCACTGGGAAAGGGTCTGGAGCACAAGTCTGATGAGGAGCAGCTGAGGGAACTGGGGGGGGCTCGGCCTGGAGAAAAGGAGGCTCAGGAAGGACCTTCCTGCTCTCTACAACTCCCTGACAGGAGGTTGTAGCCAGGTGGGGATTGGACTCTTCTCCCGTGTAATGAGATATAGGACAAGATAAAATGGACTCAAGTTGTGCCAGGGGACATTTAGATTGGATATTTCTTCGTGGAAAGAGTGGTCAAGCATTGGAATGCACTGACCCGGGAAGTGGTGGAATCACTGTCCATGGAAGTGTTCAAAAACTTTGTAAATATGGTGCCTGGGGACATGGTTTATTGGTGGCCTTGGCAGTGCTGGGTTAATGGTTGGACTAGATGATCTTTGAGGGCTTTTCCAGCCTGTATTCTTGATTCTGTAAGCTGAATGTATGAGTGACCAGGGAGAGAGTGTTGGGTATTGCTTTTCCAGCTGAGATTCAGAGAGGAGCTGCTGTTCCCTGTGGCTGGGGCGAGCTTCTCCCCATCCCCATTTTGTTGGCTGATGAACCACAGGGAATTGCCTGAACCTTCAAAAATCCAGCCCCAGAGCCCTCCTGCATCTTGGTGCATTGAACTACTCCTAGCAGAGAGATTAACTGTGAGCACAACTAAAATGAGAAAAAAAACAAAGCCTCCATTCCTCAAACTGGAGCTCTCTGTCCAGAGGTATTCAAAGGGCAAGCTGTTTCTCCTGCTGTGAAGGCTGAGGCAGCCCTAGAATAAGGTATCCACTAATACCATTAAAATATTTTGACAGACTTTTAAGAAAAATTTTTTCAGAGCAAAATTCTTTCTTTCAGGTTAGATCATACAAGTGACAAACATTTTTTTCTCAGCTATAAAACTGAATATTTCCCCTAGTATTTTTGGCAGGCAAATTTTATACTGATCATAGGTGATAAAATACAAATATCCAGAAGCATGCCCAGGCAGGCTGATTTTAAAAAACCCATTATTTTTTAGGGGGTAATGTACTCAATGGAGAAACCAATGAACACACAGACTGAAACAGACTAAACAGAAGAATACTTCAAGAAAAAAGTTTAAAAACAAGTCCTTAACGTGGCAGAAACCTTCCAGCCCAGTTTCACACTGGTCAGTGTACTGGTGGAGCAGTCATACCTTCTTACACTATCCCTGCCTGCTCCAGCAGCATCCTCCCAGATTGCTAATTGGAGATTGATTATATCCTTTGGGTCTGATTCCTGCATTTTTTTTCAGAGGGAAGCGCTAAAGAACTACAAGTGGCAGGAAGTAATTCATTTGGGAGGTGGGGCTTGGGGTTTTTTTCTGCCTGAAAATATCTCTGGCAATGTATGAAGTACACTTCCATTTACATTGGCCATTCAGTACATTTTTATGGGATTTCATTTTGCTTTATGGTATTTGCCAGTTTGCTCCATGGAAAACTGTATTTTTGGGCACATTGTAGCAATACCCAAGAATTCAGAACATGGATTGCAACATCCCCAGGTTGGAAGAATCTTGGAGTGACAGCAGAGCTGTTTTCTAGTTTACACAGGAAGCAGCACTGCTATCCTCCAGGCAACACCTCCCTGCATCCAGCCTTGTTCTGACTCAGTGTGCAGAGCAGACTTTCAAGAATTCTGATGTCTCTGAGTGTGTTTTCAATTTTTTCCTCTTTCACATGAAACCCAAAATAAAATAAAAGTACCCAAAATAAAAGAAAAATGCAAGTGATTTTACTATCAATCCCTGAGGCACCAACCTTTGGAGATATACCTGCAAAGGAATGAAGAAGCCATCCAAGGATCAGGACTCAATGCCATGAAATTCAATATTTCTTGGGAACAAGTCTGAAAAAAACATAGAGCTGAGCACTTGATTTAGCACATTGGGATTTATCAGGGTACAGTCACTGGCACCTGGTGCAGATCCTGGTATGGATATGCCAGGCAGGACCAGGGCTCTGTGGGTTTAGGAATGAGATGCAGGTGGGCAGCATCCTCCATCTTACCAATACACCAGAAAGTGACAAAAAATTGTACCTTTTCCAAATCTCTCAGAAGACACATTTGTTCCTCTGCTATCTAAATTTATGAGAATCAGGCATTCAAATCCTGAGGATTTTCTAATGCCCCACAGTGTATATACCGTGTGCTTTCTGATCAGACTTTGAATATATGAAATGACTAAAAATTAAGATCAGGAAAGTGGATTGAATAGAGACATCCTAGTCTCATCAAAATCCCTCCTGTGTCTCTTCTACCCCTGAGCTTTAGCGTCATATAGCTGCTCTTTTCTTGAAAAAAAACAAATCTGTTCCCTTATTTAGGTTCCTCTCTTCCTGTGAATCATAGATGATTTTTGAGGACCTTTCGTTCTCTCTCTGCCTTCCATGTTAATCCAAATCTCCTTTCCTAATTAAAGTTTTATTCTACGAGAGTCTTTAACATTCACTTCTAAGTGGCAAAATCAAATCCAGCTCCTCTTGATAAGGAAAACTCATTCCTAGTTGATTGACAAGTTTAATTAAATACCAATATTTTCCTTTAATTGCTAGATTATTACCAAGACAACAGCTTCAGGGATTATTAGGGATGCAAAGGGAAATGGCACCTGAAAGCTGAGCTGCACAACTACTTCAGGTTTTCTACTTCCCCTTTCCCAGAAGGGACTTTATCTGCTTAATGTTACCTGGAGGAGCAGGGTATGGCAGGGTCTGAGTTCTGATCACATGTGACCTTTCTGTGCTTACCTGTGGTTGGAAAAGACCTCAAAGATCATCAAGTTCAGCTGTTCAGCACCTGTTTTCCCCCAGCACTGCCAAGTCCAGCACTGACCCAGGTGTCCACACACCACCTCCACACACGGATGTCTATGTGGCCTCTGTCAGGATTCCCCTTTCTGCTCCCTCCAGCTGCAGCCCCACTGAGCTGGCTGGGCCTTGTAGCATTTTCAATTTGCTGAGATACAAGACGTGAGCAGGCAAGCTGTGCCAAGCCCTGGTCTGGATATATCTCTGCTTGCACTGAAAATTGCAATTACTAACCAAGAGATGGCAGGATGGAAACTGCATTATGAAAAATATCCCATCCACATTCCTGGGGCTTCTCCATATTACAATGTTCTGCACTGTTGCAACACAGTGTTCATTTCTGGAGAAAGTGGAAAAATCTGGTTATGGGTCTATTGCACCTTCTGTGTGTGCCAATAACCATTATCTTCCCAAAACCACTGAATTTCCAGAGAAAAGAGGGTGGCTGTCACAGACCAGGGATCCTCTAATTAATTCCAACTTCATTTGCCATGAATCACTGCTTATTTCAGTTACAATCTGCAACTGAAACATGTACATATGTGAAGGTTTGTTTTCAAGGATTTATTCTCACCACTGTTTTTAATAAATTACTGGTGAACAGTAGGCAACTACAACTGTTTGTTTGTTTGTTTGTTTTCCAGTAGTAACACTTACTTTGGTAAATTGTTATTACAGAAAATAACCTAACCATAATAAAAGAGGCTAATAGTTTTTTCTTTCAACAATCAACTAAGCCCTTCCCCTAATGTACCAATCTTTTTTGTGGGATATGTGTCAGACCTTGCTTTTTTATGAAAAATAGAGGAGCAGAACTGATTCACATGAAAGGTATCATGGTAATGATCTTGGTGACAGGATAAAGCCCTGAGAGCCAAGTCAGATAAACTTCCCTAGCAAGACCTTCCACTGTCCTCCATAAACCAGATAATCTGTGCTCAAATAGGAAAGCTACTAAATAACTCTTTCAAAGAGCAATTTCATCCCAAGGCTCCTTATCTTGGCAGAGATATTGTTGTGATGCCAAATTATTAATCACAGCCTATTAAGATGTCAAATCTGGAAGTTCTCTTTAATTTGTTTATGCATCTTAGGAAACTGTTTATGGTTTCCCATCTGTTGAAGAAACACTGTTTAATATGTATTAACGGGGCTGTATTTTCATATGGTCTTTGCCATGCCTTTGATGACAGGGATGAATGAGATACATTGAGGGGATTCTGATCACTGATCAGAGAGATGGAGGGTCCTTGATACCTTTCCCAGGCTTCTTTCTGACCAGTCAATTAAAACATCAAGCCACAAGTTCACTAGAGCAGGACCATTACTGATCACTAAAAGCAAAAAATCTTGGCTGTCTGCCTGGTTCAACCCAATGAGGACTGGCAGAGAAAATGTCCAAAAATGCCATTCCCTTTGAGATCTTCATTTATTACACACTTATTTGAAGGACCACTTAACCAGATATTTTTAGTTATGATTCTCACAAGGCACCTCCACCAAATTTGCATCAATATTACTATGTAACTGTGATTAGGAAATGGTTTCATTGTCCTTGATTTTCACAAATGAACTCAATGCTGGGAAACAATTCAGATACTCTAATATTGCAAAACCAAGTGGTCTCCTGCCCTCCTTCTGAAATCCTAACATGGCCACAGTCTGTGGGCAGTTCCTCCATGTTAATATTACCCACAGCTCAGTCAATGCTTTGCCAAGCAAACACCATGGGTCAGAAGTGCTCGTGAGAATATGAAGTCACAATAGTATAAGATAAAATCAAAATCACTGGCCATCAATAGTTTCTACCAAGGGCAACCTTGACATGTGCAGAGCAATGTGAGGGATTCCAGCTATAACACTCCCATTAAATTGAACAAAAGACATGAGTCTGATTCTCCACATACATCACAGGCCTTATGTTGGTCCAGAGGCTCAACATTCACCTTTCAATTTAAGTGATGTACTTTATGATTTATATTCCCCATCCCATATTTCCATTCATGTGCTGCTGTTTTTCTGTTTCATACACTCTCTAGGTTGAGCTGTTGAGTATTTTGGAGTATGAGCATATGTGACATGCTAATGGGGGTGACCTTCGTACAACCAAGCTGCTCTTCCTTTGTTCAACAGATTTCATTACTTCTTCTCCAGCATTTATAACTTCCTTTTCATTGCCAAGAAAAGATTGGCTTCAGCATCTCAAGATACCTTTTCTCACCCACCTTTCCCTGTTTCACTGGTTTCTCAGCTGGCACCTGGGGTGGAGGGTCCCAGAGGATCATGCTGGCTCATGGGCAACTGCATCCCACTTCCTCACCATGGAGCCAAGCTCACCTTGCAACCTCCAGGCACTGGAATGTGCACCTTGGATGGGAAGAGGGCTATCCCCACTGAGTGGGAGCAAACCCTGAGCTCTTGCTTTGTGCTGAGAGCAGTGAGTGTGTGGGAGTGGTATCTGATCCACTAATTAGTTCAATTGTTTCATTTCCAACATCCTGTTATTTTACCCGCGTGGTGATTTTCTGATGTTAAAAATTTGGGTTAGCAGGTGGAGTCTTCCTTGTTGCTGATAGCTGCCAGAAAAGCAGGTGCTTTGTTTCTGGTTTTAAGAGGCTTTTTGTTTTTCTTTCCATGGATACTTTTTTCTTTTTGAATATACTTTCCCTTCCTTGTGGCTTTTTTCTTTGCAATCCTTATATTTTCCTTTTTTTTTTCCTAATCTCTGACTTTGGAATGCTTTCATATTTGACTGTCACTGGTATTTAAGTGACTTCCTAATCTCTAGGATTTCCTTCCTTCTGTAAACCACCTTTAAAATGCAGCAATGCCTTGTTATTTCCCCTTTCGTTTTCATTGTTTCATCTATGACAAGCAACATTCAATCCAGGGAGCATTTAAGACCAATTTCAATTTCTGCATTTAAAAAATCCCAACATTTTTTCAAGGCTGAAGGAGGATTTTTTGCCAGAGGGAATACTTGTTCTCTCTAGTAACAAGGTGACATAGTGCCAGTTTGGTCTAATTTCATGTGGGGCCAGGGAGGATTCATAGAAATGGCTGCAATATTCATTCAGCATTTCTTTCTGAGAATGTCCTACATAAACTGAGACCTGCATGCTGTCCATGGAGTTGTTTCCTTCCTCCCAGGGAAACAGGAGGATTGTGCTTATTCTCACAGGTAGCAACAAAAGAGACCATCTGCTTGGCTATTTTATAATCAGCTTATTTATCTGCATGTGGGCACTGCAGGAGGCTTCAAACCTGCCCCTGACGCCAGTGGCTGGAGGGAAGCCACGATGGCTGCACATTTTTTGGGGCAGGGAGCAGGCACCTGGTGGGTTCTGTGCAGGGTCAGGAACTGGGTGATCCTGGTGGGTCCCTCTGAATTCTCTGTTTCTGTGATTGTGTGGTCTGCCCCTGAGTGTGTCCCCATGAGCAGCCCCTTTGGCTGCACTCCAAGCTGATGTTACTTACACACATCATTATCTGCCAAAGTGAGGCCGAAAGCCAAAAGGGCAACAGGTGAGGCAAGAAATCAGCCAAGTGGGCATTGCACAAGGGAGGGACTGGAGCAATGGGCTCTCTTGGCAATTTGCTGCCTGCAACCTTCAGAGGTGGAAGGAGCCCAGCAGTGACAGTAATTGCAGTAATCAAAGTAAATCACATCTTGCCATTTGCCTACATGACATTTTTCTCCCTGTACATGAGAACAGAAATTAATTTTCTGGTCATACTTTAAGATTATGATGTCACAGACTTTACAGGAGGATTAATTACACATTTCAGCTTTCAGCACTGGAAAAGGAAATTGTATAGAAAAGAGAACTTCAGTCCTTTTTGTGAGATTTTGAAGAAGGCTGTGGAGAGCATAAGTCAGAGCAAAAATGGACCCCATGTACATTGGATTGGTGATATCCTTAAATGAGAAGTTGTGCTTTGATGTGCAGTGAGAAAATAGAGATTTTTATCTGAATGAAGTAGGAAGATAATTGCACTCAGAAGCTTTAATCAGCATGCTTCAGATTTAAGCAGATGGATACACAGGGCAAATCTGTGAAGGATGAATTATTTATTTTAGGCACACTAAAACGTTGTCTCTTAAAGGTCATCAAACTTTCAACAGAGTTAACAAAGTCTGCTGCATTTGTGAATGAGATTAATCTTCTCATTAGTGAGAGGTAACATTTTCTTTTGAACTTGATATGCCTGGTAGAGGAACAAAAAAAAACCCCACAGAACAAAATCATTTATGGAAAAGTACAGCTGAAGAGCATCTGTTTGTCTTACAGCAGTGGTTCTGCCCAATTGATCAAAAAAAATTAAACTGGAAACCTTAGAGCAGAATAATATGTTCTGACCAGCAGGCACAAATATATGACATATCTATCATTCTTAATAGGATTATAAAATTGAAAGCTACCCCAATCAAGCAGCATTTATCAATTAGTGGGATGTCCCTGTAGTAGCTAAGGGATTTTGGTGTCAAAGAGTCATTTATACCCAGTATCAGAAATAAACAGTGAATAAAGAAGAAACATCATTGTTCATAATTGACTCCAATGCGACTGCTTGCATGGGTGAGCCTAAATGCATGCAGGAACAGTTAAAATTATTTACAATACTTTGCATTTAAATCAGACTTGGGTCAAAACTGGGCCCCCAGCTTGAATTTATCCATCTGGGTCCTGATCAGTGGGGCCAAATTTTTATTTCTGAGGTTATATTGCATTTCAGATGACACAAGATGCTTGCCTGCAGAGGCCTGGGGCCATGGTCATGTTGCTAGTCGTCTCAGTTGGAATTTGCATGGGAATTCCATACAAATGAGCATGATGTGTGCCCATGTGCCAAAGGGGTTTATAGGCAAAGGCAATTTAGACTCCTCCTGGCTACTACAGAGAATCAATGGAAGAGCTCAAGAGAGAAACTGCATTAATGGAGATAAATGATAAGATGAAGGCCCATGCATGACTAAAATACCATGTTGGTCAGTAAAGAAGGTCTCCAGTGAGTACATTGTAATATGGGACTGCAGACAGAACATTGGGTGGTTGAATATATGTGAATATTAAAACTCATGTGGGATAGGAAGAAACCACCTGAGATCCCAGCAACTACTGGGATGCCACACTGAGTTAATGATACAGACCTGAGTTGATTTTCACTCTCTGAGTGGGACCAGGATAAAATTAATGGTTATTTTTGTGACTTTAATAAGAGCACAGAGTCTTCATTGTGCTCAGCAAACACAAACATTTTAACAAACAATGTCTTTTTTTTTAATTGTATGGCCCTCAGCCTTACTACTCTGGAGCACAGCATACACGTTTCAGTCTAAGCCTCTCTTTATGCAGGAAAGTATTTCAAGATGCACAAAAGTCCCTTTTTTAATCAAGGAGTGAAATAAAAAGCCTCAACAAATGAGCCAACTTACCTTTCATAAATAACTGCTTTGTAATAATTTCTTGACTATAATTGCACAAAAAACGTTGCAACAATTTCAAAAACCTGCATCCAACCTAAGTGCTGCCATGCAGACAGCTTTGTCTGAAACTTGACCTCCTAAGAGGAATAGGTCACAGAAGGTTTTGGACTTCAATTTAAATGAAAAGCCCTTGGACACTTAATTTGCAACACTATGGTTTGGACAGGGAAAACCTCATCAAAGAACAGCAACAGCCTGAGCACCCCAGAGCCAGTTCAGGGCAGGCTGGTGTCACGCCAGCTCTGCTGCTGGTGTGATGCAGTGTGGGGATTTACACACGTTCTGATGACTTCAAGTGGCCTCAAAGTGACAAAGTCAGGAGAGCTGAAGCATCATTTCCAATGGAAAACTGGTCTGAAAGTTGGATACTGAGCACCCTCCAGCCTGGAAATCCCCTAGCTCCATGGCAGGGCATCAGGCAGGGATCTCCCTCACTTCTCACCTGTCCCATGACTATTCATATTTATTTTCAGCACAAGCCTAGCACTGAAATCCTCAAATTCAACTCAGATGCTGTGCATCTACCAGGACCACAGCAGTAATTAAAAAAGGGAAAGGTCTGCTGCCTACTATCCCAGAGTGGTTGTTTTTGCATGGTGAGGGCTGAGCAAAGTGAGGCCATGTTCTGTGCAGGGATTTTCTTTCTCAAGAGAAGATTATAGCCAAACTACCCTGGGAAGAAAAGGGCCTTTGAACAACATGCTCAATAAAATTCTAAATTTAAATTTGAACACACACACAAATCATTTCTGGATGTTTATTTCATTTCACATCGGGAAAATCCCCCTTCCTTTGGTTAGAATTATTTTCTTTTAATGAATACCAGAAGATTTGCTCACTGACACAACTTTTCCCAGGATTTTTCTTCCTTTGTGTGTCCACAATGTTTCCCTGTTTTGGTCTTCCCAGGAATATGCCCTGTGTTCAATTCAGTGGGACAACTTGGTGGTTTCTGCAGTTCCTGAAATTTGCAGCCAGGTTGGAGTAGGCAATTTAGGCAGGGATTTTAGACTGGAGATTAGAACTAAAGGAGCATGAAAAACAAAGGAGTAAGAGCTAAATGGCTGATATTATTAGCAACTTTTTTTGCTATAATGCACTGCACAAAACAGAGAGTGACTTTATGAGTTCTTGGAAGTTTGGAGGTGCCACATTTGGGATGTCTGATGTTCCTCACTTAAAAAGACAAACTGGTGTGAAAATCAGTGGACTGGGGTGACATACAACTCATGATTTCTGGGTGTGTTTTTAGCAGAAGGAAATGTGGCATGTTCCTGGTGTGGGCATGCAGATCCCCCATGCTGGAGAAGACTTTCAGCCCTGGGGAGGGGCTGGGAGCAGGATGCAGTAACAGTTCCTATGTCAACAAGGGGCTGAGCTTGGAAGCCACACTGAATTTACTGCATGGAGGAAGGTCTGGAAAGTGGAAAATTACCCAAGACTGAACAAAGAGGCTCATCTGTAACCACAGGGGCACACAGAAGGGCCGAGCACCACCCAGGGTGACTCAGTGAAGAGGAAGGACTCTCAGAGGAGCTGCTGGAGAGGGGGAGCTGGCTGGGCTCTCACTGGGGACCCAGCATGGTTACAGCATGCTGAGCTGGGCAGGGACAGAACCTTCCAGCTGTTCTACAAAGAAGTTATAAGATGTAGGATAAATGTCTTGGACATCCCTTGGTGGGTTTGACCCCTATGACTATAATGTGTGCGTCAGTAATGCATATACATATTTTGGCACCATGAGGTCATCCAAATTTGCCTCAGCCTCACAAAAATGAGAACTGTGAGGAGCAAAAGCAACTAAGAGAAGCAGAAGCAGACATGGGAAGCCTGGTGTAACAGCTAGGACTTCTTGTCTTCTTTCATTTAAATGAAATAATTACCTCTCCTAAATCCTATCCTCACCTTTCTCATGGAAAAGAAAGGACAATCCCATTTACTCTTTGAGAAATAATCTAATACCTTAACCCTTGTCTTGGTGCTTTGGTCAACCCCAACATTGTCACAGGATTTCATTGGATTGCTGGAACTATTTTATTTGTTACTGGTAAATCAGACTTCAGTTTACCAAAGGCTTAGTAAACTCCACTTACCAACTGTTTATCATCTGTCTAACACAATGTTTTTTAATGAAGAAATTATTTTTAAATTACTTTTTGATCAAGGCTGTCATTGCTTAAGAGAGGCAGTTTACAAACACATTGCAGTTACAAATGCTTGAAAAGCTGGCAACAGAAGATTAACACCCTATGGATGAGTAAATGTTTGGGAACCTGTTAAATAGTAGGAGATGAGGAATTGTGAAGACGTGCCCAAGAAGAATCCAGAAATTTGTTCATAGTCTCTTTTCATCCATTTCAGTGAACCCTCACCATGTCATGAACCCTTCTGCACTTGCACAGAGCCCCACTTTGGAGGGAGAAATTAATTTATATGGAATAGGAACCAATTCCCAGCCTTGCTCTGAAGCCAGCCGCTCTCAGTACAGCCAGAGAAGCAGCTTCCATGGCCAACATCCCTGCAAGCCATTAGAGCACTTGGGATCTGGAGATAATCTTCACTACCCAGGCCCACTCCCAGCTTCAGGAAGACTGTGCAAACATCATCTGTTTGATTTTATCTGCTCGTTTTCACTTAGGGGGTGCAAGAAAAGAGGAGACCAAAAAAGCCTTTCAAAACATTTCTCTTTTTTTTGGTGTGGCTACTATCAGAGGCTGACATAAAACTGTATCAGCCTCCATAGAAATTTCAGGCATATATTATATTATATTATGCAGATATGTTGTGGAGAATAGCAAATTTCTACTTTCTGTCAAGATGATGTAAATCTGATTTTCTGTAGCTAAGCTGTAGGAGAAAGAATACTTCTTTGCATGAATGAGCTTTATTTACACAGGCAAATAGTGATAGGACAAGGGGGGAACAGTTTAAATTAAAAGAGGAGAGATTTAGTATAGATGTTAGGAGGAAATTCTTCCCTCTGAGGATGGCCCAGGTTAGTCAGAGAAGCTGTGGCTGCCCCATCCCTGAAACTGTCCAAGGCCAGGCTGGATGGGGCTTGGCGTGTTTTAGTGGAAGGTGTTCCTGCAGTGCTGGTTGTAGAGGAGATGCACTGCTCTTCCTGCAGCTCCATTTCTAGGGCATGCATCCCAAAAGCCAACAAGGAAAGCTGAGGGAAGGGAGGGCACTGCAGCCTGCCCATATCAAAGGGATCTGTGAAACGTGTAGAGCTCAAGCACAGGAACCCCTGCCAGGACTGTGATGTCTCCTAAATGACCGGGTTAATTGGCTTAGCCCATAACCCACAACACAGCTCCCTTGTCCTGTCCACGAGGCACCAGGATCTCCCCACAGCTCCAGGGAGCTGGCAGCCCCAGCTGTCAGAGGAAGAACCACATTTGAAACCTATTTCCTGGAAAATGATGATTCCCAAATGGTCTCAAAAGCCTGGAGAAACTCCCACTCCCACCTCTCATGTTTTGACAGTGCTCTCTGGCTTCAGCATGGGCAGCACAAGATGCTGAGCTTCAGTACCCCTTTGCAGGATGAGCCCAGGGGAGGAATCAGGCTGGGGGCAGATCTGAGAGGGGATGTGGGACAGAGCAGAGGGACCACACAGCAGAGAAGCCCATGTTTGCAGCACAGCTGCTGAGACGCCTCCTCACTGCCAAGCTGACAGGGAGGAATCCACAGCTCACACATACATCTTTTTGCTGGAGCATTCCATGTCTTCTCAGGCACTGTGACTAATTAGGAGAATGAAAAAAAAAAAGCCCAAAAACAAAAAAAAAAGAAAAACCAAAAACCAAGAAACAGAAAACAAAAAACAAAAAAACACCCAAAAAAAAAACCCCAAAAACCCCCCCAAACAAACAAACAACAACAACAAAAAAAACCAGACCAAACCAAACAATAAAACCCCAAAAAACAACAACAAAAAACCCAAAAAAAAACCCAAAAAAAACCCAAAAAAAACCCCCACAGATTTTGCCAGAAGATGTTAGACCTTAAAACAAACAAACAAAAAAAAGACAAACTACCAGGGGACAATTCACATGATTAACCAGTAAAAAATGGTAAACAGCTGTGCCTTAGCATCTGTACTGTGGAGTCAGACTGCAAAAAGGAGTAAATGACCAGAAATTGCCAATAACTCCTCTAGTCAAGCCTAGGCCTTGCTTCAGGGAAGGAGGAAGCCAAGAGTCAGGAAGGCTCCTTTCCTCTCACAGAACAGAGTGGCTCAGGTTGAGATTGGTTAAAGATGAAATTTCTACCTCATTTGTCTAGAAAGGTTGACTCCAAATTCAGAGGTTCAAGCTGTCTTTGTTCCATCTCCCCTCTGCTGATACCTCCTGGATGGACCATCCTGGTGGGGACATGGTGTTTTTGGTGCCACCAAAGCCATGTAATGTGCCTGTAATGTTTTTATCTTAAATTACAGAAATGAATTTGGTTTGCTTCTTGCATTTGCCCCTGTAGGCAGGATGGAAAGGAGTCCAACAACGAACACTTTAAGCAATCCCAGAGGATGCTCCTTACTCATAGAAAGCTTCATTCATTGCTTCAATTGGATCCTGGACCAATTGCAATCAATTACAGTTGTTTTTAATTTCTCAATCTGGAGTAATGAGATTACACTAGATCCGGTGTTCTCAAACCCTTTTGGCTGTACAGTGGAAATTTAGACTTCCTTAGCCTGACGGCTCAAAATCAAAAGACAACCAACTTCTTAATTTACATTCACATTTATTAAGCCCATCTTATGACAAGTTGGGCAAAACTCCTCAATTTCTAATATTTATTATTTGTTTTGCTACCAGGACAAAGAGAAGTTCATGGATCACTGGCTCCTACTGCCTTTTTTTATAGACTCAGGCAAACACATATTTGCAGAACACACTTATATGACTAAATCAATCCACTGGGCCATCTTGCCCTCAAAAGGCTTCTTAATGCTGCCATGAATGCCTAGATTTTTAAAAAAACAACTGCAATTGCTACATGCTGAGGCTGCACCCTGGGTGAAGCTGTGTGTGGTGCAGCAACATCGCTCCTGTGCAGTCCCAGGGACCCCAGGGATGCAGGGAGCTCCTCAGTCACATCCCTCACAGCTCTGAGCTTTGACAACACCTCTTAAAAGAAGGTATTTTTAAGCATCCAAAAGAGGTGAAGACGTATTTACTCCCCACACGCTTCTTTTTCTAATGATGAAAGTAATTAATGCCCTGTCTGTTGAAACACAATGAAATGAATTTGCTGAAAACTGCACTTCAGGCCTGTTTGAGGTGAGATTAATTAATTAAAACACGAAGTAAATCCAAACAACAAACATATACAGAACAACCCAAAGTGATCTGAAACAGCCAGTAATGGCTTCTCATTCATAGTGGGGAGGTTTTTTCCCAGACTTTTGTAAAACAGTTCTCAAAAATAAAATAATATGCTTAAATTACATAATAACAACATATTCACTTGGCAGTATATCTAAAAGAAGTATGAGTATTTCCAAAATTGCCTATGTATTTTTTCAGCATTTCCTAGAAAAAACAGTTTAAGGGCTTAAGTAAAATAAATAATACTTCTTTTTCCTTCCCTTTGCAGAGTGAAAAAACAAAAGCCTAATAATTTGAAATGCCTGGAAACAATTTTTTCAGCAATGTTTTAGATCTTTCAGCTAACATAAAAAGTGGCTATATCTTAACTCTGACCCTCTAGAGATTGTGATATAATAATTTTTAAAAGCGGCTGAAGAACAGGCTACCGAGTTTGCCTCAAAATCTCAGGTTGCATAAATCAGAGGAGAACCATAAAAAGGCACTCGGTGGTTTACACAAGCTGTGAATCTGTCCCATTTTTGCTATAAATACGTGCATGGGAATGTCACATACACTTCCACATGCTAATGGCAGTGTCATATTAATGCTATGAAACCAAACTTGTGAGACACAGATTTAAACCTTATTTGATTGAAAGGATTTTAGAGCAGAACACATAAGTTTTGAAGGCCTTTTTTAGGCTGAAGGATAAGGAAAATGGACAGCCCTTTACACTTACATTTGTGACTCCTCTGTCAATGATGACTGGCTGTGGCTTATCACATAATACAGCTGGCAACTTCCCAAACCCCAGTGAAACCAACAGAGAAAATCACCATGAACATTTTGGGGCTAGCATTATGAGTTTTGGTAATGAATATTTTAAGCTACTTTTGCTGCTCTCATTCCCAGGGCAGAAATGGATTTAAAAGACAAGCAGGGTATTCTGATGGGCTCTGACATCACTTGAGCTGTCGTGCTCAGCAAAACCATCTAATTACATGAGTTCTAAAGTCCTGCAAAACCTGCTGTTTCCATGGGTAGAGCTTAGGAGTTAATGCAAGTCTCTTCTTTAGATCATCTCTCACTGCATTTTGTCTGAAGTGGTTTTGTTGTTCTACATTTTGATGTATTTAATTAATTAATCCACTTAAGTGCTGTCAGCTTCATGTCAGACGGAGCTCTGTTGTTGTGAGATGTGACTGAGCTGTTTTCCTCTGTCCATGTGGACGAGGCTGTCTGGGTATCTGCATTTTGACTGTTTTTCATTATTCATCTAATCCATTGAGAAGTAGGAGAGCCTTGTGCAGACCTTGGAGATGGCCTCTCCCACAGGATTGTTGATTGCCCTGGTAAACCTGCATTGTCCCCAGAGGAGAGACTGTATCTGATATCTCACAGGCTTTGGCTTCAATCTCCAATTTTACCAACTGTTCACCATTTGACATCATCATCATCATCATCATCATTATTAAGTTCCTTCAATTTTTCCCCCACTTTGTGGGCTTGAAATTAGGCACCTAAACTGATATATGGGCTTTTAAAGGCATGGCCTGATTTTCAGAGACCTAAGTACTGCAACCTCCATTACTTTTCAATTTAGCACCCTGAAAATGAGGGGCTAAGGCTCCTTACTCTGTATTTCTCTATTATTTAAGAGTGAAAGCAATTGAGAAGGGAAGTAACTGTCTGCTTGCATGACAAAAACTAGTGCAAGTAACTTTACCATAGCTGCACTGATTCTCTCATTTTGCACATATAGTCCATTTTTACCACTTTTGCTTGGATTTTTCCATGCCTAATGCTCTGCACAGCTCCCAGGCTCAGAGCCTGCTTGCTGCAGGTAGGAAAGAGCATTCAGGCTCATGAACCTGCATGCCCCAGTCCCCCTGATATCCCAGAGCTATTGCTCTGTAACAACATGTCACCATAAAATAGCAATGGAACGACTGGGTGTGGGCGAGGTGTTTATGTCTTCTGAGCCTCAAACAAGACCAAAAAGAGAAAATTAACTCAAAATAGAGCTTGAGATGCTCCTCCTGCAGAGATAGGAGATGTTCCTCCCTGCAATGTGGGAGTCATCCAAATGTGAGGAAGAGACCCTGCACAAATCTTTAAAGTTGGAACTAATCTCATGTTTCAACTCTGTAATCTAGGACCGTTAAATATTTATGCTGTTGGAATAAACACCAAGAAAATTAATACCTGTTCAAATGAAAAGGATCAAGCTAGGATGAAGGCTAAAAGCAAAAGAGAACAAAATAACCAAGCTGGATTTTCTTTCTCTTTTTATTCTCAGCTCTCCTTCTGCTAATGTGTTATTTCACCCTCAATACCTCCAACAATACCAGCTGCTTTGATCCCTAAGGCTTATTTGCTCCCTAAATCAGCAAGTTTGCAATAGCTTACATAAACTCGGAAAGGTTCAAAGCCCAACAGGAAAGAGAAAGTACACTTTTAAAAGACATAAAGTCAGGAAGGCATGTGTTCCTTAGTGACTTTCCTGGAGGCATTATCTCTTCTTCCCCCACCCTCCTCCTCCTCATCTACCTTCCTTCTGTTTTCTGGCTTAAATTAGACTTTAAGATCTTCTGGAAGTGAACGCATCCTTCCTGTGCAATGGGCCATGATCTTCACTGGAGCCCCTGGTAATACTGGGACTCATTTTCCATCTGTTGTTAAGGGTACTTTTTTGGTCCATTAACAAATACGAAAACAAAGAAAGAAAAAAGACCAGTTTACACATGATGTATTAATTCCCATGTCCACACTGCTCATTTCTTGTCTCCAGACACTCCTTTTAAAACACAACAGGTATTTTCCATGCATACCAATGTAGTGGAGAGGCTGTGGACAATCAGAACAAGCCTAAACAAGTTATGGAAACTGCAGGAACTGCTTCTATATACAGTGTAATTTATTACCTGTTGCATTCTGCTGGTGGCAGGATTATGTCTGTCACAGCCTGAAAGGAGGACTGAGGAGGTGCCACAGGAGTAGGATATCACACACAGAGTGTCCTAAAGCTGCAGCTGTAAAAAGCAACTGAGTGTAGGTGTGGGGAAGGATGAACAAATGCACAAGAGATTAGTTGGTTTTCTTTGAACATAACAAGGTTTTTTCTCTATGACAGCAGTGAGATTAAGGCCATGTTTTACCTTGAATTATGGCCCCTTCTCACCCTCTTTTTGGATAGTGATGCAAATACTGCACTCCCATATATTGCAGACTTCTCCATATATTGCTACCCTTCTCCAGGCTTTCTCAGAAGTCAAATGCTAAGGGCATAACTAGATAGCTTTGCCAGGCTGCCAGGACTTCAAATGCCTCAAGTGAGGCCACACAGTCTCAGAACATGAGTTCTCCAACACTGCCAAACTTTGCCATCCCACAAAATGCCTGGGGAGGGTTAATGCTGTGAGAAAGTTGGGACTGTAACTTTCCACTAAATGGAGGGGAAAAAAGAGTTGAACATTATGTTTGCTGCCAGTACTCAAGCTTGGCTTAAGATGCTCTCCACCTTATCTCGTACCCTGCACACAGTGGCAGAGGGATGGGCCAGGCTGGACTGGTGGCACCACAATCCACATGCTGTGTCAGCAATCTGGAAGCAAGATGCCAACATGCCATCATGTCCCCAGGCCCCTCACCAGCCTCTGCACAGTAGGCTCCATTCTCCCAGAATTTGGGAAATCTGGTAAAGATTAAAATGAATTCTACTCATTTTCTCATTAGCAAATACAGGAAAATTCTTTATTTTGTTTCCTGGCAGAACACGGTTTGTTAAATTATAATTGTTAGCATTTCAAGTAAACTGGTTTTATGGAGAGAGGTTGTTCATAGTCCTGAAGGATGATGGCATCTTCCCTTCTCCTTCTTGCTTGAGGAGAATAGGGAGTCTATTTCACCTCATCTGGCATCCAGCATTTTGCCATGTAGCCCACACACATTGCTGGCTACCACTGATTCATTTCACATATAACTTCTGCTCATCCAGTTTGCATAAAGGAAAAACACTGATGCACAAAACTTTGGCAGGAAGGAAACAGAGAGGCACTAGGAGATACAAACCTTTTCAAAATCTACAGAAAATTTGGTGTATTTATATCTATCCTTACTACACCCACTAAGGGAACAGTCACAAGTCAATCTGAAATCATTACAACCATGTCCCCATGTGCAACCTGTCAGGGGGTTGGAACTAGATGATCTTTAAGGTCCTTTCCAACTTAAACCATTCTACAATCCTGTTCATGAGCATCTTTATCGAAACAGCCTCTGATTAACAACCTTCTCCACACAAAAGCCCATCCAGCTCTCTTCTTGTAGAAGCAATTCTTGGACCTGATCTTAATCCAAGGCCTTCCAGCAGTAGAAAGTTACTGTGTATTAGAACCACACATACATCTTTGGTCGATCATGTCCAAAAATGCTGGGAACAACAAACATTCACATTCAACCGGTAGCCACAACTTTGTTCTAAATATTTTTATAAGAAAAGAGGAACAAAAACCTGCAAAGCACTCAAAATTAAGGAACATTAAAGTGTATATGCAGCATTTGTTAGCTGAAAATCTGTTCTTGAAGTGACAAATCCTGGGTTTAGTTACAGTCAGACAGTTTGATTCTCCTGAAGTGAACCCAAGGACTCCACACCATTGCTAGCGGCAAAAACAAACTCTCACAGTCCATTCCCAGCAATGGCCAAGTAAATGTCCTAAAGGCTCCCAGTAAATATATTAAGTCAACATGTGACTATACAGCTCCAATTTCACCCAGTCTCATTCTGTGGTTTACACTATGTTCACATCACAGTTCACAGTCCTTCAGAGCAGACCAAAAGATCTTCACTGGCAGCACTGTACCCCTTCTGATATTTTCATGAGGTGCTTATGCAGAAAATAATGGTCCAGAGCATAAATGGAACCACAGCCAGCACTTCCCAACTTGCATATTTTCCATGTGCATTGCATGGCCTGGCTGCTGGAGCCAGCTTCTGGGGTAAACACAGCTCCTTGGGATCCTGTTCCCTCTGGTTTTTGCCATGAGTTCTCCCTCAAGGAGAAGCCAAGGCATTTTGGCTGAAGCTGCTTCCTTTCCTTTGCTGTAGGGCAGGAAAAAGCCTGAGGAATCAGCTTCTGATTCCAGATTTGTAATGGAGCTAGAGATCAATCAGTGGGATGTCAGGAAGTGGACACCACCCCATCAATACAGTCAAGAACAAATCCTTCCTGATGTCTGTAGGCTCTGCTGGTTTCTCTCCCTTTTTCTCTGTCTGTTGGTGAGAAAAAGAGCTTTGTAAATTTATGCTGGGATTTTTTTCCAGGATCCTCAAGGAGAAGAGACTGGGAAGCAGATATAATTGGCCTGCCATCCATCAACCAACTGAGGGAGACTAAGGATTAGTGATCAACCCACAGATGGACAATTGTTCCTTGAACTATCAACATTTTTCATCTTTTGTGCAGCAAGTTGCTTTGGCAGATCCAAGCTTTACCTCCCCAAGCAAAGGGCATGGGTGCATGCTAAAGTAAGGGGATGAAGCAGCCTGTCCTTGGGGGACAGGGAAGTACCTACTGCCACAGCAGGGTGAACTGGACAATGCCCTGGAGAATTAACTGAATCAAGAAATTCGACTTTAATACATACAAAATTAATGGAGAGGGGAATATTTTTTAACCCTTCATTCATGACCACAGAGGCCTTTAATGAATGGGTCTCCCCTGAACACAGTTCCCAGGAAACAGCTTAATGAACTCAGTCCTTGGAAAGAGAGAGGAGAACACTGATGAACATCTGACCTCACACAGGGACTGGCTAAAAAAATTAAACTTTTTTCCAATGGAGAAAACAATTGACTGTAAAGAACACAAAATAAGCTGCAGATGATTAAATCTGGAGTATTTCACATTATATGTAAGGAGACAATGTTAGCTAAAGGATTTAACCTTTCCTCAGTACCCTGTCCTATTCCTTCGGATTTCATAATCTTGATAATTTCCTATTTTGGATGCATAGAAATAAGTAATAGTCACTTAGGGAAACTGTATCAAACATAGGAGAGGATTTTTTTTCATTTCTGTTACTTAATAACTTTAGGAATGGGGGTAAAACTATTTCTTTCTCTACTTCTGTTACATTAGTGACACATGGAGATTGCAAAGAGTTCCATTCACCCCATTCCCCAGCATCTTTTTAAACTGCATGAACTTAAAGCAAGCTTCATTTTGAGACACCCCCAAAACAGTGTTGTATACTGACTGGCACAGGATTAGGCTGTGCTTTGTAAAGGTCTTGAGACCCTCAGAATAATATGTCAAATCTGATACATCACCAGACAGTTACCCTTCCTAACCTTGCTACCAGTGTGGAATTTGGCAGCCTTGTTCAGAGAAAACCTTTGAGCACCCAAAAGCAGCATGTAG
Organism: Toxostoma redivivum; assembly: GCA_013397375.1. Taxonomy (NCBI): domain Eukaryota; kingdom Metazoa; phylum Chordata; class Aves; order Passeriformes; family Mimidae; genus Toxostoma; species Toxostoma redivivum. The sequence goes on along the minus strand of VXBI01006775.1, from coordinate 332,586 downwards.
GAAAGAAAGGAACTGCAGGAACCCACAGAAAGGTAGCAAAAGAGAAAAAGATGCTGATGCTTCTTAAAGACAGTCAAAAAGCCTGTCCTCAGAGGGTATCCCAGAGAAAGGCACCCAAGGCAGCACTGAACAGGATGGGACCAAGCCACAGACCACCTGCCTTCTGTCAGAGAGAACTGGAAGGAAAGGGAGTCCCTTAAAAGCATGCTTGAAGGTTAAACCCATAGGATTAATTCCCACCTGTGTAAGAAACAGCTCCCTCTCTCTCTCTTTGGATCACTGTGTAGAGTGGGTTTTTTTATCAGAAATACATACTAATCCTCAATTCCGCTAGCCAAAGGATGGCTTAGAGCAAGGAAAGAGCTCAAATTAAACTCTGCTCCCAGCCTAAGCCAAACCTTGGTGCAGAGGGACTGTATTCACTTGATGCCACTGCTCAGCCTAACTCCAGCCCCCTGTAATCCCCTCAGAGCAAACTCAGAGCTTTATCCCTATCCCACCTGGCTGTGGCCCATCAGCACCCATTGACCACTTCAAATGCCCCTCACAGATAAAAAGGGAAGGGCTCTTGTGTTCCCCTCCCAACAGATCTTCAGTAGCAGTGGCAGAGTGGGAGCCACAGGGAAACATTCAGCGTGTGCCTTCAAAGCAAAATGTACAGTTGCTGGGTAATTCAGTAATTCTTGGCCTGATTCCTGACAAATGAGATCTGGCCAAGTCCTTCCATGGTGGCAACAAGATGGTAATGAAAGAATTATATCAATAGCTTTCAGGTTGTCTCCTTTATTTATACTAGAGTCTAGTAATAGACACAATTACAGTAGATTAACTCTGGCATAGCTTTAGCATGAAAACAACATACCAGACCTAAATTATACTCCAAGTATCATATGTCTATTGCCCTGCCTGTGTTTCTATTTATTTTGCTTGGACTGACAAACTTTAATTCAAAGAAGGTAATTACAGCATAACTTGCTGCTAGTTTTTTTCAAGACTATATTCATTTGAAGGGAAAGTAAGTTTACTTCTCATTGAGTTTAACTATGAAGGTTAATTTTCTTTTGAGTTAAAGGAGTTTGGTTTTTGACTTGATTTCTATGCATTTGGGGCAACCAGCACAGCTGTGAAAACATAATTGTTCTTAAAAATTTTGGGATGTTCATCCTCATTTTCAAAATTGCTCACTCTTTTGTGTGCTTTCCTAATTTCAGCTCGCTGAAGTGGCTGCTGATTAGCAACCACAGGTGCAATCCTTCTGGACTGTTCACTACCTCCAGCTCGAGCATTTCCAACTACATTCTGTACTGCAGAAAATAGCCTAATTAGAGGCAAAAAGCTGATCTGGTAAAATAGCAGAGGGACCAGCTAGAGAATCAGGGACAGTTTGCCCCATCAGAGTCAAGGGGAAATTTACCCTTACATCAGCAGAGAGAGGGACCAGGGAGATGCAGAGGATGAGCAGCTCTGTGGATCCACGGTGTCAAGAGTGAAAGATCAGCAGTAACCTGTTATTTATGAGTCATTAATATAACTAATAACTGCACAGCAGCATCATCCCCAGGACCTCACCCCTCAGCAGCCTCAGGACAGGACAGAGGTTTTCCTCTATGAATACACAGAGGTGAAATGATGCCCCTGTGCCGGTGCTGAGGCTTTGGGGGACACACCAGTGAGGCACAGGGCAGTGTCCAGAGCTGTGGCTGTAATAAGCACATAAATCATCCCTAACGAGCCCTGAGCCAGCCAGCCTGCGTGGGGGACAGCGAGCTGGCCCACACTGCCGTGGCTGCTGGAGAAAGGCTTCAGGTTGCAGTGAGCATAAATGGCTCTTTCACACGTCTCAGCAGATGTTACTCATTTTCTCCTCATCTGACTTTAAGATTTGGCTCCATTCTTTCCCTGTTCCCAAAGCCTATCAGTTGTCCTAGAAACCTCTTGCAGCTCTCCATGGGCAATGGGCTATCCCAGGGTTCGACAGGGGCTGGCCCATCTGCAGGCATCCCATTCCTCCAAGTCCTCATCTGGTTTGCTTCTGTGTTCCCCACTGAAACTCGCCTCATCTACTGACCATTTCCGCTGCTCCAGTGCACATGGTGTTATTCATCAAGGTGCTTCTCCTCCTGCACAGCCACAAGCTCTCCAAAATACTTAAGGACATTTGCAAAATTTGGACGGAGGTTAGGAATAGCAAGCAGGACCAGATGTTCACTGGGAAAGACTAACACTGCACCTCTGTAACACAATGTCCAAGGCTCACCCCTGGACCACAGGAGGATGAAGAGCAGCCAGCAGGGACAGTGCAGCTGGCCCTGGGATGGAGATGCACAAGAGCATCATCTGCACAGCCCTGACAGCCACACAGCTTTGGCTGAACAGTCATCCAGGTGAGTAGGGGTCTGTAATTTACAATTCACTTTCCCACAACTCTCTTTTAATTTCTTCTAAGGATCCCAGAAAAAAAAATAAAATAGCCTCAATAGATGCTTCAAATTTTTTGCCACCTTGATAGCTTAGGCTGTGTTGCACTTTGTAAATGGAAAAGATAATATTGAGCAAACTCTTAGAAACAGATTGCTGACAATATATGTGTGTGTGGTTTAGCTCAAATCTATATACCAGTTGTGCACCATATGACATAGGAGTCACTAATCAATCTATAACTCAAGAAATAACAGTCCCTATGGATTCTGCTTGCTATATTAAACACACAGATCACCCAAAGTCACCTGTCACCGCCAGCAGGAATTGACTTAAAATAAATCATCAGTGAGAGCTGCAGTGCTGAGACTGGGAGCCCAGGGTTGGTGGAAGAAGATCTGATTCCTCTGGGTTCGGGGAGCAAATGTTGGCCTGCCTTGGTACTTGAAGCCCCCATGCTCAGCAAAGTGAAGGGACCTTCCCAGCCTGCAGCATCCCAAGCAGATTCTCAGCAATCCACAATTTCATGAGAAATCCTGATATTAAAATAAACTCCACAATAAGGTGTGTTCATGGGAAACACAATTAAATGTTAACACGGAAGAAGGAAACCATCCATATACAGTATATGTTTTACTCCAGCTCTAAGTTCTCCAGAGATGAGTTGAGAAAAGCCCTGGGATCCAGAGTAGTAAAATAAAATCAGTCAGAACCACAGTTAACCAATACGTAACTCAAGTTTGCAGCCAACTTTCACATGGAGGAAGATGCTGACAAAGTCACTTCATGATTGCCACATACATTTGTGAATGAGAAAAATACAGCTCAAGAATAGCTTCAGGTAATCAAACCCCAGATTTCAGAACTGAAAGTTGTGTCCAACCAATGATTTGTTTTTCTCTGGGAAGAGACTTGTGGTGATCCTCAACACTAGAAATGTGCCCACCAATTGCTGGATTTATGAGCATGCCTCCACACCAACAGAAACCCCACAGTCACCAGTGAGGGACAGCACACCCTGCTGTCATCCCTGCAATATTTTAACAAGGCAAACACTCAGCAATACCTTGGGGCTGTCATTTAATGAAAAGCTGGGTGGCAGATGTTTGCCATACTCCAACCCAGAAATTAAGAATGCACAGAAGGTGAGCAGAGCCACATACAAGTTCAGAAAATTACCATGTGCGAATCCAACTGCTTTGCTCCAAAATCACCAACTTTTGATGACAAATCTCAGCTCTGCTGTTGCCTACAGAAACTCAAAGAATCACAGAATCATTAAGGTTGCAAAAGATGTCTAAGATCATTAAATCCAACCTTTGAATGAATAGCCCCATGCCCACTAAAGCATACTGCAAAGTGCCACATTTACTCATTTTTTTAACACTCCCAGGGATGGTGATATCATCACTACCCTGAGCAGCCTCTTCCAGTGTTTAACTGCTTTTTCAGTGAAGAAATCTTTCCAAATATGCAACCAGAACCTCCCCTAGTGCACCTTGAGGCCATTTTCCCTTGTCCTATTGCTGGTTGCCCAGGATAAGTGACCAGTTCTCACAACCTCATTTCCAGCAGCTCTGAGCGCAGTCGGGTTTCTCTTGAACCATCCTTTTCCCAAGACTGAACAGCCCCATCTCCCTCAGCCACTTACCACAGGGCTTGTGCTCCAGACCCTTCATCATCTGGTCATATCCCATCATGTTACCACACCAAGGAACATTTTTCCTGGATGCACTTCCTGCCATCCCTGCGGATGCAGCACAGGCAGCTGCAGCCTCAGTGCAGGGAAATGCTGCCGGCGCACTCAGTCTCCAAACAAAATGAATTAAAAGGGAAGCATTTCCCCAAACAGAGGCTGGAGGAGCCATCAGAAACAAATTAAAATCAAAACAACTTTTCAGCAGGAAACAATGGAACAGATGGAATAATATTTATTACTGGAAACTGCTAAATGTGCCAATTAATTCTGAAGGGGCTTAAGTGGATCAAGCATTTTTTTACTGGAAAATATGAAGAAAAAATAATGAATCACAGCAATACCTTTAGCATTGTCAATGTATTTTTCTGTAAGCTGTTCAGGAATCAAAGGAAAAACAAATCCAAAGAGTCTCAAACTGGACAATAATCTTTCTGTTGCATAAATAGTATCAATGTCCCCATTATCATGCCCAGAAATATTAGAGGGAGGCAAAAACTAAACCATTGCTTCTACATATCAAGTTGGTAATTTTTGTCTGAACCAGGTAAGCATTTGACTGGGGCAAAAATTAGCCGTGTAAGCATTTTGTGATGCTGTAAGCACAGAAAGATTTTTGAGTTCATTTGTATGTTGAAAGCTGTGCAGATGATTAAATGCTTGGACAGACCACTGTGTAATCCAACCCTGTTACCACACAGAGGTAGTATTATTAAAGTAGGAAATTAGTGAGCATCTTTCTTTATTTATTTTAGCACAAGAACATGGAAGTCCTTTCCCACAAAAACGTGTAATGTTTAAAAAATATTCATCCTACGCCAAGACATGGAGTAAAACATGAATACAAAATATGTAATAATCCAATTCAATTTTAGGAGCACTTAGGGTGAGGGTTTTTAGTATTTTTACATGCTTGCTTAGAAACCTTTTATCTACATTGCTTCCTGCCAGAAAGAGAATTGAGAAGTGCCTTTCCGGTAAGGCTAGGAAATCAATTTAATTTTTCCAAAAGGAAATTAAAAATACTTCACAGCACTGAAATTTGCCCATTGCAAATATTGATTTTGCAAAGGGACATTCTCCTTCACAAAACTATCCAGAAACATTCTGCTCAGCTCCACTTATCATCATTGCCTTCCCTTCTTTTCACATTTTATATAACACTTCATATTTTCTCACGCAAAATTGTCATGTTCCTCCCAAAATAGAGCTATGTTTAGAGAGCTTATAAAGAGTAACTAATAAAATTGTGGTTATTTAAAGAGTACAAGATAAATATGACACACACACTTTCACAAATAGAAAGCAGCTGGAAGAAAACTAACAGTGTCAGGGTTATGTGTAAACTCCATTTTCCTATCAAAAATTATGGAAACAGAAAAAGAACCAAGAAAATTCACTGTTTGCCTTAACTTGCTTAGACTTATTGCTGCTGATTCTGAATATGCCTCATACAAGAGACAAATTGCTTCATGTTTTCCAGGCTATTTGGATCTCAGCAAGAAATTTCTGATTTTTTCCTTAGTAGCTTGAATCTATTTTCTTTGCCAGATCCATTGCAATTGTGAAAGTATTTTGTCACTAAATACGAGCAGGCTTTCTTTTCTGCTAAGTGACCCAAACCCCTGAGATTTTAACCTGTTTATACATGCTGCATAGTTGCTCAGTGGGAACTTTGGCTCTGTGAGGAACCTAAGATAAGACTTTTCATACAAGAGCATGGTGGTACTTGAGCTATCTCTGCACAGTCCTTAAACAGGAAATGAGGAGAGACACCTCCAAAAACGGATCCATCCTAAAGGAGTTATCTGGGAGGGAGAGAAGGAGAGAAACGAGACGTAAGTTCAGTCTTATCTTGTTCATTCCCACCTGAGTTTCAAACACTGCCATCATGCATCAGCCACGGGAGCCAGACTTGTGGAAAGGGTTAAAAAAGCCCCTCAAGTAATGAGACATGAGCTGCCTCAGGGCACTTCAGCTGTTGAAGTGCAGGTGTCACTTATGGAAACCTTACAAAATGCAATCTTTTTCCTACCACCAATACTAAAGCCCACAAGGAATTATTCTCACACTTACAACCAGATGCTGCAATCAACCACACTCAGAGAATAGGAGGAAGGATCCAACTCATCTCACAGTTTGGTTTTCCTCAGGCCGAGGACACTGGAGCCACTTTGCACTCTGGGTGACACTGGCCATGCTGGAGCAGCACCAAGGATGCCAGAGAAGGAGGTGCTCACCTGTCTCCTACAGAAAGAGGGAGCCCATTGAGCCAGTTTGCTCTTACTTGTGGACTCCACTAAACTCATTTAGTCCTATCCCTTCCTTGTTTATTAAATATTTGACTACTAACTCTCAATGCCTCTATAAGAAGGACTTTTTTAAAATTTAAACACAGATCAGGTTCAGGAAACTCTGGTATCATGGGACATTGCTCATCACTTGCTTTCTCTGGGCGATGCCCTGTTTCCTCTGCCCTCCTTCAAGTGATGGGTGAGACTACAACATGTATTTAAACCCCAGGGGTTTAAGTAGTGCCCAGGGGCTGAATCACTCCATAAGACCCCACTGAGCTATTTATCCTTTTAGGCCCTCCCTGGGCATCAGGCACAGCAGGGAAGGGACCTGGGAAGGGAGAGGAGTGGCAGGTATAACACAGTTCAACAGTGTCCCAGCATCCAGGCATCTCTCAGGATCATCATCAGGAACTTTATTCAGGACTAACATCACTGGTAACCAATAACTACATTTTCACAGGTCAGTATACCTCCATTTCCAGCCCCTTTATACCCCTGTGCCCATAACTTCTCTCAGTTATGTATGCAACAGGTACAAAGCTGAAATAAATATTTTCATTTAAAGCAAGCCTGATTTTGTGTATCCTACGCCCCTGTATTACAAAAGGTAATTCTGTACTGTACTCCTCCCTTACTGCTCCTGGCTCAACCCTCTTCCTCCCAGGTGATTTGGGAAGGGTGCAGCATCTCAAACCCAGGTGCCCAACCATGAAACCTTTGGACTTGCTCACAGATGTCTTCCCTGTCCAGAGGAGCAACTCTGTGTGTAATGTTCAAACACTGCACAAAAACATTGTTTTCTGTATCAATATCTCCTCACTGGATGAAGTAGGACAGCAGATTTCACAGGAATGAAAGAATTAATCTGGTTGAAAAGGGTAATAATATCCATCACCATAGGCTAAGATTCAAGTTGACATGGTTGCAAAGGCAGTAAGACATGAGCTGTTTGCAGCCCACATTTCTTAACTCAAACACAAAGCAAGGAGTATGATGAGGAGGAGAGGGAGAGGCTGAAAATGCCCTTCACCCACTTCTGCCGTGTGGGGCCCACAAAATGGGTATTCACAGTCCCTTTGCTCACATCATTCCCTGTTTTAAAGGACAAATCCACCACAGAAGCCATGAGTGCATGGAGAGAAACAAAGCAACATGATACTCGTTTGGCTCAGTCCCTGGGGTGGCCATGTTTTACTAAATTAATAATGTAGTTAGATCTGTTCAGCTTCAGCTTCTTAAGAAACTAATCCAGACAAGCCCAAAAGTACTAATAACATTTCAGTCTGGGCTTGAAGAGAGATTAGAGAACATTTATTTTGCTTCCAATATTTTCTGATTGCTCCTAACCTTTCCCTGCACAAGCATCTAAATGAAGAAATATGAACAAAATGACTAAGTAGTAGGGCTTATGTTGAATTAAACTCCACTGAGAAAAAAAAAATCACAGGAAAACTGAACCACTTAACATTTAACAAAATAAATATACAGGAACATGCTGGGCTGTGCATGTAGAAAATTGGAGATTTATAGGTCCATATTTCAAAACTACTGCAATGAACTCCTTCATCTGCCACTTAAATCTTAGCTCCCGGCTCACCTACAACTCATAGAAAACTGTCAGACTTGAATTTTCCTGCTTTGATTGTTTTGGAGGGAGTTTTTTGATGCCTCAGCATGAGCGTGTTGACCGAGGTCATGGAAATCCCTGCTAAGCTGGATTTTTTTAACCATATAAAACACTCAACTTTGTTATAGAATCCTAGTTTTGTCCTGAAAGCCAGCATAAATATATCAAGGCAAAGAAAAGTGGGAAGGCTCAGAAATGCAGCTCTGGAATTCAGGTTGCTCTGACTGCTCTGGCCATGCCCAGGCTCAGGGAGAGGGCAGAGTGAATGCAGGTGGGTGCACAGGAAACATCTCAAGGTGAGAAGAGCAAGTGGTGCTGCCTGGAGAATAAACCTTACCCAGGTTCATGGCAGGAAGAACTGGGCTGAGGTGTTTGCTTTAAGCACCAGTGCAAAAATAGATTGTTTAGAAACTGCCTGAGTGCCACAGCCCAAGCGTAGGAAATCAATACCAGGAACCAGCAAATCCACCATTATCCACTCTTTGGCCTTGCTCAGATTTATTGACTCACAAGTGGATCATGCAAGCAGGTACAAAGCTGTAACAAGATTATATGTGAATGATAAGGGGGGTTTAGTCTCTAAGGAAGCATAGGGCAGCCCAGGGAAAGGCTCTGGTGATTAATGGCAGGGAGGCACGGCAGGGGCTCGCACAGCACTTGGCAGTGGGACAAAATGCAAAAGTTGGATGAGGTTGTGTTAGAGACATGAAAACAGAGGTGTGGGGCCAGTTTCACTTGCCCTACAATAGAGTGAGATAAATCATGGCTGTCAGCAACCACTGAGCCCAGGGGCTCTCATCTCTCTGCTGACCCTCAGTAGGTTTTTCCTTGGCTGGTGCCTCCTGCACAGAGGAGCTGCTGCTCCTGCACTTCATGGGGACAAACCCATAGCAAGTGTAACTCCTGCATGCCCAAGGGTCAAAAGGTTTATTGAGGCTATTACATTGATTATGCACATTTCACCATGTTTAAACAATTTCAAAACCTTAGAAATCCACAATGGGATTTTTTTTAAGAAATCAAAGGGTGTGATTTTTTGTCCCCACTAACTCATAGTACAGGATTGAGGAGCACTTTCCAGACCTGATATAAACATTTCACCTTTGTTTCCTTATCCCCACACACCTTGTTTTTCACTGGGAAAGAAACCCAGACATGTGCTTTGGAACAGAACTGCAATACCTGCACATATATATATATAAATATACATGTTTAATCATATATTATAGAATCATTTAGGTTAGAAAAGCCCTCTAAGACCATTGAGTCCAACACTTAACCCAGCACTGCCAATTCTCCACCAGACCATGTCCACAAGGGCCATATACATGTGTGTTTTAAATCCCTCAAGGGATGGTGACTCCATCACTGCCTGGGCATCCCATTCCAGTCCTTTAGGTGAAAAAATTTTTCCTAATAGTCAATCTAAATATTATTCAAATAATACAAATAATCTGATACTATTAATATTAGAATATTGTAAGCCTATATCTTGGAAAACAAATGCTTACTTGTACAAGGATGGTTCATGTTAATTCTGATTCTGATAATCTATTTATATATATAATAGTTTACAACCTTTGAAGGTCCTTAACACTCCACCTATTTTTGGACACTAATTGGCACTGCTAATTTACAGGCAGAGAGAGCACGACAAGTGAGCAGCACATATTTTCCACATTGAGCCACAACCTGGGAATGGAAAGCTGCAGCCCCAGGCTGTGCTCCAGGCTGGGTTTTTCCCCAGGCTCTGTGCTGCCAGCCCAGCATTGTATGGGCTGGAAACAACCCCAGGAGCTTCAACAACCTGGCAGTGACATGGTGGGGACAAGCAAAGAGAGATACAGTGGACAACACCCTAAGATTAGAAGAAGAAAATTCTTCTGTAGGGGCAGGAAAGCACAAATACATGCACAAAAACCCCTCAGGGCTCTTTTTAATGCCTGCATCCACCATCTCTCTAAAGGAAAGCTTCAGGCAGGGCCAAAGGCTCTACTTCAAACTCTTGTGGAGATGAATAGCCATGTGCACAGCACAGCCAGTATCAGACCTTCACAACTCCAACATGACACATAAAAAATCAGACAGATACAGGTGCCCAGCACTGTCTCCTGCAACCCATCAGGTATAAGGCCTCTGTTAAGTTAATCTGAAAGTACCTATAAAGTTGAAATATTTACTGGGGGAGAAGAGAGTGACAGTGCAATCCTACAACCTACTTTCTGTAAGCACATGGCAAGAACTGCTCATATTATCAGGTTACTAAAATGTTGCCTCAGTGCAGGATACCTTCACCATGCCTCAAATAATTGCACATTTAATCTGCTCTAGAGAAGGAAAATTTATGGAGGTATTTAACATTGCTGACATCTGTCTTACTATATTATATGGTGTTTTCTAATAAATCAGGTTCCTCACTCTAAGACACAAGTCTTAACATGAGACACAAAGAGCTGAGGAAAGACATCCACATGGACTCCAGCTGAGCACTTATCAAACCCACAGAGTCCTGGGCAACAATAGCCAGAGCTATCAGCAACCTACCCATTGTCATAAACAGTATTTTGACAAAAATTAATACAGAAAGGGATTTGTCAAGTTAGTTTCCTTCATGGGTCGGAATCAAGGGTGATTTATAGTGTGTGTCTTGAATGAATTAGGGAAAGACACAAGATTTGGCTGGTGAGTTTGTTAAAAGTACGCACTGAAAAGAACCAGAATATTCTATAGCAGAGTTTCAGCTGATGGAGTTATGCTGGCTTATATGTCCTGCAGAGTTTCAGCTGATGGAGTTATGCTGGCTTATATGTCCTGAAGACCTCATACGTGGTTTATACTGTTCAAGACATTCCCCAAACAATGAACAATACCCTGTCAATCCCATCAACTTCATGTCCGCCATGAAAATTAGGGAAGGGGAATTTGCTATGTCTACTTCCCCTTTTTTTTGCTTGGTGGGCTTCTGTCAGCTTTCAAGCAAGCTAGATGGATCATGGTGAGATCAGAGAGGTGAACATTGATATCTAAATAAGAAATTGGTTCTATTGCATCTCTTTTTTTAGTCCTGGTAAGGAGCAGTACCAAGTGATCTTGGCATGTCCAGAGAAGGGCAACAGAGCTGGGGCAGGGTCTGGAGCACAAGTCTGGTGAGGAGCAGCTGAGGGAGCTAGGGGGGCTCAGCCTGGAGAAAAAGGTGACTCAGGAAGGACCTTCTTGCTCTCTACTACTTCCTGACAGGAGGTTGGTAGCCAGCAGAGGACCAGCCCCTTCTCCTAGGTAACAAGTAACAGAACAAGAACAGCCACAAGTTGTACCAGGGGAGGTTTAAGTTAGATACAAGGAAAAATTTCTTCATCAAAATCGTTATCAAGCCCTGGCACAGGATTCCCAGGGAAATGGTGGAGTCACCATCTCTGAAGGGATTTAAAAGCTGTGTACATGCATCACTTGGGGACATCACTTGGGTTTAGTGGCGGCTTTGGCAGCTCTGGGGAAATGGTTGGACTTGATGATCTTAGAAGGCTTTTCCAACCTATGAAATGATTTTATGGTTCCATGATTCTAACAATTCAAAGCAAAAGCTGGGCCTGCCAGGAGGCCAGGAGGGCACCTGAGGATCCTTTTGAAGCACAAGCACACTAAAACACGTGCCCACCCTGTCCTGACCTGTGTGGACTTGAGGGGTTGGGCTCCCTGGGTTGGTGCAGGGGTAGGATCTCCCCATCATGGTCTGGGCATGCAGGAGCAGACCCAACTGCTGTCTCAGTCATTAGGATTATTGTAATTTGCACCACAGCTGTCATATTGCTTCTTTCCACTCCAACTTTTCTCCATAAGTGTAAATCCAGCTGCATCACCCTGCAAGTTGTCTCCTAGCAGCAAAGAGCAGAAGCTAAAGAATACTAAAGGGCAACTTGTTTTATCATGCTCTAGATGGATTTTTGCAGACAGAAGCACAAATTACAGCTTAAAACAGTGAGGATTGGCATTGAGAAAGAAATTACTGCACTTTTTTTGCCATCTATTTTCATCAGCCACATTCTCTGCACTCCAAGTGTTACATCCAACCAAATTGCACATGAGGCCAGGGATGAAGTACAGGGATGTAATGGAAATCCCTGGTGTGTGTTATACTCTGTGGACAGAGGTCAGCCCAGAGGGAATGAAAGTTGATACAACAGGCTTTAAAAGTGACATAGGTGTGCTACACCTGTGAATGGCTGCTGCTTCTGCATCCATAGTTTACAAAACAAACAAAAGAGAAAATTCTGAGAAACACTCTGAAACACCCTTGGACCTAATCACGGGGTTGAATGGAAAGGTAAAGAGATGGCCTCTTAGCTTGAGCTGGATCATTTTAAGAGCTTTTTTTAAGAAAAACAAGGCCACCCTGTCCTACACATACAAGTCAAATTAATAATAAAATTCTTATCTGATATAACCCTCCTGACCAACTAGTGCAATCATAGATACAAGATCAGACTAGTGTTGTGGGAAAGGCAAACCTGTCCTGGATTTTTCCTTCCTGCATCCAGCCTTACCCAATAGCTTATCTGGAGCAATTTACATGCTAAAGAAATTAATACATTGGGTACAACGTGGGTTTGTTTGGGTACAAACACATCTAAAGGCTGCGTGGGCTGCTTCTCATACTTTATTTGTTCTTCAAGAGCATTAAAGAATTCAATTTTCACTTCCAGACAGCATTTCCCAGGCGACTTTCTTCCGCTGCCCTGCTCCAGTGAGGAACATCAAGAACCACTGCAGACCTTTGAAGAACCAGCCAATAATTTCAACATCTCCTTGGCAAAAACAGACCCCGCAAGGCAGCCGTCCCACCTGACAGCTCTGGAGCAGAGGGGTGGGCTGTGCAGGGAGGGGGGGCACAGCTGCATTCACAGCAGAACAGCCTTTCCCAAGCCAGGCACTAAATGCAATTAGAACAGAAAATCTCAAGCACAAGATATGAAAACAAAACACATTCAAAGTCTGGAAGCCGAGTGTGGGGCAAGGCTGGGATTGTTTGGAGCTGGCCTCCTTTCTGCTGGCACCTACTGCTTGCAGACACAGAGAGCAGTGCAGTTTAAAAGCTTTTTTGTTGTTCTCTGTATCCTTGGGGAGTTTCAGTTTTGGAATTTAACTGCCTGTTGTTAAAGCCAAGGTATTCTTACTGCTAAAATGTGGATTCTTTGTCATCAAAGTGCCATATCTATGGGATGTTTACTGTGCCAAGGGGAAGAGACACTGTCTTGCATAGCCAAAGTCACTGCTGGGGGAAAGAAAAATCCATTCAGACACCTGGAAGGGAAACATGCCTAATCTAGCGGATATCACCAGCAAACATATGCAAAGTACCAGAGATACAAATGCTAATGAAGAATTTATGAAGGTAAAGATGCTCATTAGAGAGACATCAGTATCAAGAAACTCTGACAGTAGCACAAGGACAAATTATTCAGCTTAGCCTCTGGCAGCAGTTGCCTGCTACCAGCCAGCTGGTCGGGGCATCAGACCAAAGGCTTGTACATCAGGGAAGGAGGAAAACCGGAGTGTTTGTGAGCTTCCAAAGAGGAGATGACTTTGGCAGCAGTGTGTGGCTGCAAAAACCTAGAATCTTTGCTCATCAAAGGCCAGTGCTGGCTGGAGTTGATCCCCAACCGCTGACTGCTGGTGCCTCAAGGACCTGTTTACCCAAGAACACGGAAAGTTGCTTTCCAGCCTCCAATGCAAGAATTTTCCCATTGACTTCCACCTGGCAGAGGCATAGTGGTTCCAGAAGAAGACAGGGAGTGTATGACCCATACAAAGCTCAGCAATTACCTGGAGTTATGGAGTGGGCACAGCAAAATGCTTTAAAAGAAAAAAATCACAGCCCTAGGGAAATACGGGAACCAGAGCTACTGCTGCAATGACAACTCCTAGAAACTACTTCTTTCTCTGAGGACAAGACACTTGGACAAGTGCCAAAGCTCACAGCTAACCTGAAGTCCCAGAAAGGATCTGCTGGATCTGCTTTAAGACATGAGGACTGTGACTGCTGAAGCACCACTGAAATGTTGGAAGGACAGAGATCCTTTTCTCTGTCTTGGTTCTGAGCATCTGCACACTGCTCCATGAACAGCCTGGAGAGGGGAGGTGTGTGCAGCTCAGCCTCCCTGAGATGCTGAGAGCAATCCCCTGGTGTAGCTCTTCTGATGCCCTGGACTTACAGCTCCAATAACCCAGCCCTCCAGCCCCGTGGGAAGCCATGCTCTGGCAGATGCCACAGCTCTGTGTGGTTTCTGAGAGCACCAGGGGAGGAGACATCCAACAGTGTCCCACCATGTGTACCTGAAATGGATTGTTTCCTTTTCAATCTCTGCAGGGGACCATCACAGGTTTCATCTTCGCAGTCATAAGTTATCCAAATCTGTTAAAAAAATAAGAGAATATTTGATCCCCTGAAGGGCAAATTTCCCAAGTCACCATATGAAATAAGCTGTAAAGCAGCAATTCCTTTGATTTCTCATTTCCTTTTATTTTTTCCATTGATCTCATCATATTCTCTCATTGTCCCATCTTATAGAGCAAGGCAAGAGGACAACTAATCTGTTTTCCCTCTGCTCTTCTTAATGTCTTCTTGATTGAAATTCATGTTAACTCTTAGGCACCCTGATCTCTGAGAGTATCCATAAAGCTACATCCTCGTCTAGAAAATTCTGCTGCTCTGAGACTTCTCTTACAAGCTACTGAGCTCTGGGGAGCTCTCAGGAATGGCACACTTGCATAATCCTTAGCAGGCATCAAAAGAAATGCTGGCTGCTGCGTTTCTCCAAAATTTTCCTTGGGACAGAGCACTGATCTGACACAGGGGATGAAGAAGGACAGAGGGGGACTTCACACCCACCTTCTCCTTCCAAAGATGAGCTGCTAGCACAAAGCCAGCCTCATCCACAATGGGAACAACCTTGGGTGCTGACCCTCTCCTGCAGCACTAGGGCTCCAGAGCACCACTTCAGCCTCCAAATCACTTTAGCAACAGCTGCCTGCCTTTTCAGAAACAGCCAACTGCCAGGAGAGGCTGCCAAAGGCCTTTGGAAGGAATCACAAGCCGGACGTATTTTTGTCCTCAAGAGTGAAAGCAGCAAAGCCCTGGATTTGGGGAAGACACCTAAGGCAGCCGACAAAGAGCAGGGGCTGCACCACCAGTTTACCAGTCCCTGATCCCAGCCCCATGCCATCACTGTCCCTGGCATTTAAAGACTTTATCAGCCCTCTCTTCTCAGCTAGAAATCTAGCTGATTTCTCATTTAATTTCCACAACAAAAAAACACTGTTTCTTCACCTCATCAGTTCTGCAATGTGACATCTTCATGTGATTCTTTTTGACTTGTTAATAAAAAACCCCAAAAGTTCACTTCTACCTACTCAGGGGTATGACAGTACAGCAAAGCACAGCATGAATTTTCTGTGCTTTAGCTATTCTTGATGCAGGCACAGTCAGCATGGCCAAGAAGAGTGTAATGAGGAAGGGGATGCTGCACAGTGGTCCCTGCTGTTCCCTTGCTGGTCTCTCCCTTTGATGATCTGCAAGCCTGGCCAAACCACCCTGCTCCTAGGGAGTGATAAACTCCAGAATATTTGCTGGCAAAGTGGGCTTGTGAAGTGCTTGGCCCAGCTCCTTTGCAGCCCACCCAGACCACACATGAAGAAGAGATGGGTGGCAAGGCGTGTTCACACTTGAATAGGTAACCAGGTGGAAAACTTGAGAAAAGTGGGCAAATCCAGCCTGAGGTTCCCCACAAAGAGCAATGAGGCTCCCCACCAAGTCCCTACTGGCTATACCACTGCCAGAAGTGCACAGCTTGGCCATAGCAGTAGGATGTCTCTTGGTTTGCTTGCAGAAATGCTGGTTTATTTGCAGAATGAACTGATTTTCTTAGGAACACTATGCATGACTACCTCCCTCTTCCCATTTCCCAAGTGGTATGGTAATTAAGCTTTTATCTGAGTAGATAAAATAATTAACATATTTATTACTCAGAAGAAAAATATCTTTTTTGATTGATTGCAGCCTACTAATGTTCCATCAAATATTCAAAGTCTGTATTGTTAAGCCATTAATTTTATTTATTTTTAAAGACACTACATATGTTTTCTATCCCAAGGGAAGGAAGAAAATCAGCATATGAAAAATTCCCATCATTACTAACACACAGCTCAGCAGAAAATGAACAGAGATAGGGAGCACCCTTCCTGTCTGCAGGAGAGTGGGCTTCATTAAGCTTGCAAGGGATTTTTGCACATTACAGAAAGCACTGAGGGGGTGGGAGAAGCCCCGCAGAGCCTTGTGGGCACCTACAGATGTTGTGGATTTGCGCCCAAGCCAGTCTCAGTGTGTTGCAGTGCTTGGTCCTGGCACTCCCATCCTTGCATATACCCTTCTCCAATGGCACCATCACAGGAGATGCTGTGAGACGATTTCCCTCTATACCTAATCACTGTATTATGATAATTTTTATCTAACGGCTTTAATTCTTGGTGCTGGGCAGTTTTGTTGCTGTGGTTACACTGTGGGCAAATGTAAACAGCTCCCAGTCACCAGGAACAAGCACAAAAGCAAACCTCTCAAAGGCTGCTGAGAAGATCTTCCATCGAGTGCTGTATCCACACACCTACAGACTTTTGGGTGTTGGTTTTTTTGGAAAGATAAAGCCACAAGTCCAAATAAAAGATGCCAGAAGCCACCAGAGAGAATAACCATAGAATACATCAAGGTAATCATGGTATCTTCCTGGAGAGGCAGTCACCCCTTCTCAGTCATTTCCTCATGTGTGGGATCCCCAGGGCAGCTCCATGCCTGGATGCCACCCGCTGGATTGTGAAAGCAGGACTTGAGGTGCAGCAGGAAGGTGGATCTGACACCCTGCATGGCTCTGCCTCTGCAATTTTGTACGTATCAATCATTTTAAGTCTTCATCTTTTTGCTTCAAAAGTCCTCCTAAAAGACAACAGAAAAGATCCTCACTGTAGGACTCTGCAAAAGGCCTTGAAGAGCTGCAAATATGTCCCTGCCACCAGATCTGCTGTCACTACTGCAGTGGCCATCACCCTCCAGGCACTACAGCTCCCACCCAGAGAGCCAGCAGGGCACTCTGCTGGCTCTCCTCCTGCCACTGTAGCTCATGGTAAATGGCCCCATACACACCAAGCACTGCTGCCCTCTCACCCACGGTCTCAGTTTCCTTATTTTAAGGCCCATTAAACCATTGCAACGTGGACACTTCAGCAGGGCCCTGCTCGCCAGCTCTCCAAAGGGACTCTCATCCCATGGAGCCAGTGCTGGAAACAGATGTGCTGAAGCACGTTCCTGCCATTCCTGGAAATGTTTGAAATTATGCCCAGTTCTAACAAGCTGCAGAAAGGAAAAGTGTCAGTAATGGCCTTTCTCATGCCTGAACATTTGTGGAGATTGCTGTCACAGCTTCCCACCTGAGCAAGCACTCACCTGGAATGGATTAGAAACTTTTCAGGTGCTGATCTCATTTGGTCCTATTGTCTTGCAAAAATAAAACACCTTGTGGCTCAGTTTTCCCCATTCGCTGTGCTTTTGAATATGGATGGCTTGGCAGCAGAGCCACTCCTTTTGAGAGAAGTGGCCTTAATAGCACAGAGAGAGGCTGACTGTAATTCATTACATACAGTGACACACTATTCTACTCTTAAAGCCTTTCCTTGGAAAAGCTGGCACCTACAGGTAACCCAAAACTACCCCCACACAAACAGAGATGTAATTAGCAAATCAGGATGGCACAACGTGTTTCCAATCCTGGGGCCAAATGAAGGGCTTTCCATCCAATTGCTGATGTTTTATCCAGTGCTGTGATGTTCTAAGCACTAACACCATGTCCTCACCCCAGTTCTCTCAGTCTGACACAGGAATTAAAAAACAATTGTGAGTGGGAGAACACACAAACAAGGACAGGGATTATGGCATCCCCATCCTTGTCCCAACTGTTTCTCATCCCATACAACACCATGGAGACTTCTCAAGGCTTTGGCCAGCACTATCAGGAATGTGAGTCAGTCAGATCAAACACATTGCCTTTCTTACCTTCACATTATTTCCTCTACACTACAGCAACCATCGGGGTGGATGGTAAAGAAAGCCACCCAACTCGTTGTGTGATTAGGCACAAAATAAATACCTACAGCCATTCACAGTTGAAATGCCTACTAACAAAATTGTGTAAAGTGTAAGCTGTGCTTGCATATAAAAACCAATGGTAAGTTGTAACATGCAAGGAAATGAGTCAGTAGGAAATTAAACACAACTTATTATTTTCTCAATGTAAAAAGTCAGCTGGAATTAATCCGTTTGTGCATATCTAGAAGTGACTCTCAAATCACCTACACAAAGAGCCAGTTCTCCCTTTTGCCATTTTATTGCAGCCCTTTTTAATGATTCATGACAAAGAACTTCAAAGAGCTCCAAGCCATGACAACAGTCCCACATATGACCTTCTTGTTCTCATCTCAGCAAAAAATCCTCATCAGTGAATAATTTAGGTTTAGGAAGAGAGCTGCCTTAAAGCTATTCCCAAGGGAAGAAGTAGTGTCTAGAATTTAATCTCATTATGGAAATAAAAATAAAAAGAAAGTATCAAAAGAACACAGCAACTGCAACAATACAAGCCTTATTTTGCAGTATTCATCCATTGTGAAACTTCACAGAAGGGAACACAGCTGTTTTCCCTGAAATATGTTTCCTGTTTCCAAAGACCAAAGATGAAATCCAAAGCTTTGCCTTTCAACTTACGATGGACACATACATGCAAGGATGACACAACTACTGTTCAGGGCTATTGAGGAAAGAAAAAGGTCATTTAGAGCTAGAGGTGAAAACATGGGCTTGACCACAGGCTGCAACACATCCCCCAGGAAGTTCAGCACGGCAGGAGCAGGCTTGCAACAGCCTCCCAAAATCTGAGGCAATTCACCCCTGACTTCAAGCTTGGAACCAAGTTTTATATTTCCTCTGTTGCAAGGGCTGAGGGCCCATACAGAATGGTTACAACACCAAAAAGGCATAAAAAAGGAAGTGCAGGACCCAGGAAAAAAAAAAAAAAGAAGTATACAGCATACATCACATCTGCACGCTTCCACCTTAATGCTGAAATTTCTAGTGAGCATTTAAGTCTAATTCCTCCTCCAGATTCCTGACATGATATGCAAGGATTTTGTCACGTCACTACTAATGTTTAATCTTCTCTGTGATGAGCTGATAGGGATATTCTTAGACATTAAACTCAGATGAGCCATTCACAGTTTGTCTCAACAGCAATAAGTAGCTTCAGTTTCATGAAATTGCAAAAATTTCTCACCGTGATGAGCACCTTCATCTTCCCTCTACGAAACACAATGATATTTGGAAGGATAGTTAATCGAAATCATAGATTGCCCTGTGCTTGAAATAACCAGCATATCCAAATCCAGCTGAATGCTGAAATATTTCTAATAATGGGGATGACTGCAGTACTGTATGTCCTGGTCCTTGGGATGCAAATAAACACCTAAAGGACACTGTGTGATGGCTTAGGGAGTTGTGTACGTTCACAGCAGGAGGAAAAGGCTCACCTAAGGTCAGGTCAGGGTGTGGATCCCATACAATCTTGTTTTGAGCACAAAGACACAAATGTCCTTGCCCTGGCAGATAAAACAGCTCTTTTGGAGCCCTCTCATTTTGCCACCACAACTATTTATTTTGGAAGTGAGCTGCCCCATTCCATTAACTCCCCCTTCAAAGGGCAATGTGCATTTGAGGGTTGTCTCCCTGTCTAAAAGCACAAATATTTTGCTCCAGCTCAGCTACACATTGCACTCAACAATGTATGATTTCAGTTTCCTGGTGGACAAAAATTGTGAGGATTTTGCTTCAAATGGTAGTCCCTTGCTAAAACTCTTCCTTCTTATTTAGGAGGAGACAACCTCTCATCCATGCCCTCCATGTCACAAACCACCCTCCCAGCGTAGCAAATCACCTCTGGTCCCTCTGGGTCTCACCCTCAGAGGCAAAGCCAGGCTTCAGCCTTGGTTTTCTAGAGAGCCTTATGCTGGGGCAGAGACCTGAAAAGATCAGAGGATGAGATGAAATGAGAGTCCTTTCAGCAGCAACAATGCCCCTCTAATTAGGCAGGCAGAGCAGGTGACACGCTCTGTGCACAGGTAGAGTGATGCTCCCCTGGGGACACATGGCTCTCTGAGCATCTGCAGAGCTGAGGACAACAGCAGGACCCTGGCGACTGTGTCTGCTCTGAAACACTTCTTTTGTGTCAGGCAAAACTCAAGCCCTGATCAATTACCCTGCAAGGGGATGGCTTTGTGAGGTCTGAAAGGGATGCTTCAGCCGCTTGCCCTGTGCTCACCTTCAGGCCAGCCCTGCACAGCCTGTGGGGCACTGGCTGCTTGTCAAAACACATTTGTGGGGCTTAGCAGATCTGCTGGAGATACCCCAGGCACACCAGTGTATGCTGAGCAATTCAGCATATGATTGCACTAAGAAAATATATCTGAATTATTGGAGATTCTTTTGGGCCAGGACTGTAGTGTATTCCATATATGTTTCTTTTTCCTCAAATCATTTGCTAAAACTTCTTCTGTGATTGTCATTTTAAGACAGAGCAGGTGTCAGAGACAGCTGTACATGGCCACCAAAATCTGTCACACCAGGCAAGAGGCACCTTTGAGCTCTCAGAAATAATTACTGTCAAAAACAGTGCCTGGCATAAAGACACTGAACTGCTTGGGCACACAGTGAGAGTCACCATATGTGTACATGCACCTCAAATACATTCATTTCTACATTAAATTTTCAACCAAAGCAGCAGTTTGCTTACTCCATACTAATAAACTTGGCTCTTTCAGTATGAGAAGAGTCATACAAGAAGATGGGATTCACTTTTTGAAAGCACGAGAATTTCTTTTAATTTTTCTCCAGCCTGTACATGAGTTCCCTGGTTTGGGGAAAGTTCAAATTACTGTCAGCTAAAGCTGCACCTAAGCTCTTATTAGCAGAGGGGGAGGGGAAAAGATTTTTCCTTACAACTCTCCCTGAAGCTGTTCCTGCACACAGTGCAGAGAAAGGTGCAATGAGAGGATTACCCTAAGATGCAGCAAGGAAGGATTACAGCTCTGGATGTGGATGCTTTNCCCGTGCCCAATGAACATCTTCACCACAAGCTGATAGTAAATCTAAAAAAAACCTTTTGTACTCTCCTTGGGGTTTTGGGATGGTTTTTTTTTAAAGGAAATTGGGAATTTATTTGAAAGATTTGAACTGAGACCTTCCATACCTCAGGTGCCTGTTTTCATCCCAGGCTCTTGAACAAACCTCTCTCTTGTTGGCATTTAATAACACAGCCCACAAACCATTCCTGGCAGGGTGCAATGAGAGCTTCTGGAGCTGGTTTAGAGCTGTGCAGCAGAAATACCGAAAGCACCACAGAAACTATACCATACCTTCCTCCTCTGCCCCATTGCACCAGCAGCAGCCTCACAATCTCGAAACAAGCCTTTCACCCCAAAAGCTCCATGCCATGTCAGCCAGTGCCCCCAGCCTTGTCCCCAGTGCGCAGCCCCTGGCATTCCCCCATGGCAGGCAGACAGAGGAAGGGGCTGTGCAGGCAGGGCAGTGCAGCCAGGGCAGAGCAGGAGGGGAAAACAGGCAGAACAGGCAGGGCAGAGTGGGCAGGGCAGTGCAGGCTGGGCAGTGCAGGCAGGGCAGAGCGGGCAGGCTGTTCCCGGCGTGTCAGCACGTCCCGCATGGGAGCCAGGGCCAGGAGCACGGCAGCTGCCTGTGCACAACGTGCAGCCTGTGTGTGGTAGGGCTGTACTCGCAGCCTGCCAACACCCGGGCCGGGAACGCAGCGGGATGGCCGCTGCCAATGGGAGCCGGCAGGAACGAAGCCATGTGGGAAACTTAAAATGCAAGTAGAGCTGGGAGTGCGTGGCAAGTTCTCCCCAGGCGCTGCCTGGGCTGGCAGGGTGGCTGGTTTCGGTCGGTTCTAATAACGGGAATAGCTGTGCGAGAGAGCGCGGGCAGCGCGGCTGGGATGAACCGCAGACCCGCACAAGCGTTTGGCTGCGGCGTGCTTGGAATACACTGCTGTGAAGGCGATTAGATCCCACTCTGATCTCCACCCGTTTCATTTAGACAAAAATCTGGAATCTGGATTCAAAGATGTTCTTTTAGCTGTTTCTGAAATCAGAAACAGACTCCGCAAGGGAGGAGGAACATGTATTTACATCCATGAAGTTTCTGCGTGTTGCTACCCTGTTCTTCATAGAGCAGAATATCGTTCGAGTGTTCATTAAAGCAACGATAAACCGAGTTTATTTCCTAAAGCATTCCACATGCTAAACCCACATAACAACGCTTTTAGTAATATTTTCCCATTCGATTCACTAAACTTTGCTTTAGATTTAAAGGCCTGCTAAAGCTAGAAAAATTAATATTTAAGTCAATCTGTGACAAAAAGTGACACCCCTTCCCAGGTAAGACTCTCCAAATCTTATTTCCAAGGTACATGGGAATTTCCTCGGAGCGCGGGCATCCCCGGAGCGCTCACAAGCGGATGGTTTTCCAGCTAACAGCCCTATTCCTACAAATACACACATCACTCTCCCCAGCAGCCCTCCTCTGATGGGGAAGCTCCCAGCTGGGCAGGGGCAGAAGCAGCAGCCCCATCGCCTGCGCTCCCTCCGGGGTGTTCGGGGCGGGGATGGGGGATGTTCCCCCTTCGGGGTGCCGGTCCCCCCCTCCCCGCCGGGGATGAGGAAGCGGAGGGAGCCGTGGAGTTGCTCTGCATATTAATGAGCCGGGAGCGAGGGCAGCGGGAACCGCTTTAAAGGAGGAGAAGGGAAGGCAGCGGCAGAGCGCAGGCAGCGCCGGGCAGCCGCTCCGCCGTCCCCTGCCTGCTGAGCCAGCCCCGGGACAGCGGGACTGGGGGGACCAACCCCAGCCGAACAAACACATCAACCCCCAGGCGTCTCCTTGGGTACCTGCTGTCTCACAATGAAGCTCCTGACAGCAGCTCTGCTCCTGCTCTTCATCGCGATGTGCTTAGCCAGCGCGGAAGGTAAAGTGGTTTAATCTGCTTATTCCCACGTAAATGTCTTTTCCAGTAATTTGTGTTTGTGTCTTGATAGCCCTGGCTTGGGTTCAGCTATCCCCTGCACGGTGGAAAGGTGCGATGTATGGAATCTGGGAGTAAGGGAGCTGCAAGTTATTTAAAGGTGAAGTAGAGGTAAAATACAAGGGGTGAAGTTGCATCTGCATCTTCATTGTGTCTTCACTGCAACGCAAAGAGCTCGCAGTGAAGCAGGTCATGCCATGTTCTTCGTTATTCAGGAATAGAGCTCAAGCATCTCCTTTGAAACTGAGGGTGGTTTTCAGGGCAAATAGAGCAGAGATGGATGTGAGGTAGTGGCAGTCTGCGTTTTCTGCTGTGCACAAAAATGAGGGTTGAAAAATGCTCAGCTTTTGTCCTACGACTGCACCACAGCATCTATGCAAGGAGAAATGACTCAAAGTCCTACGAAGTCCAAGTGAGACACGAGTCAATGAGAAAGTAGCCCAGACATGCACTTGCTTGTTCAGTTTAAAGTGAGTTCTGATTCTTTCATTTCCTTTTGTTAAATACAAATGTATTTAATCACAGCAGGTGCACTTTAAAAAAATCTGCTATTTACAAAGTCCTAGAACATATGTAGTGCTCTAAAACGTATTTCCCAGAGAGTCACTATCTTTTTCTGGGATATAGCAAAGGGGAAAAAAAAAATCTCTTTTTACGCTCAACAGCATTTTAAAAATTCATCTTTTCCCACCAAGGCTAGAAAGAGCAAACTGAAGTTTTCCTGGATGCATATAGGCTGGAGGAGAAGGGATGCTTGGTATGCAGGAGGCTTTGCAGGCGAATGAGAAAATGCTTTCTCTTGTAGGCGTGAAGTGCAAATGTTCAAGAAAAGGTCCTAAAATAAGATTCTCTAATGTACGGAAGCTGGAAATAAAACCAAGGTACCCATTTTGCGTGGAGGAGATGATTATGTAAGTTTTCCTTCATTTATTGCATTATGTTTCCCTGTCAGCTGAACTGCTTCACCTTATCTGCAAGTTCCTTCTTTGTTCTTTGTTTTCCTCATGCCCTGGCATGCTAATTCCTGGGAATAGTAATTTGCTGCATCAGATGAAAAAAAAGGTGCAATTCTGACTAAAATTCCAGGTATCATTTTTTGACACAATTTTTTTTTATCAAAAAAGGATTTCCAGAATAGGGAGCAGAAAAAGATTATCATTAGTTCAAGTGAAAATAGGGACAAATTCTACTCCAAGCTGCCTGATACAAAACTCAGAACTATTTACTCAAGTTATTCTGAGCATGCAGAATAAACATGAGCAGAGTTTGGTCTGTGGTGGTTTCTGCAAGGAAGAGTTACCCCGGTCTGCACTGTACCAGGGGAATCCCCTTCACTTGATGGGTTACTCAGCATGTAATAAAATGCTTTCCTCCCAGTGTCCTTGCAATTCAGGACCAATGCTGCTGTGAAATCTCAAACTGATGTAGTGGGTAACTAAGCTGAGGCAGGTACAGTGATTTTCTACATAACTGGAAAAGGCATGGAAGGAATTTTTAGATTTTTATTATGGGTGAGTTTGTCTTTTTTCCTGTCCTGTTTGATATCTTAAAATTCCCCCAACAAAGCACCATCAAACCAGCACATGATGCAACTGGATAAGAACCAGAAGGGCAGATAATCCAAAAAGACTGCACTGAGTCCCCCTGCCACCTAAAAGGGGGGAAAAGGGTCCCAAGGTCAGCCACAGCCCAGGACACCAAGGACTGCTTTGATCTAGCTCCCCCATGGAACAGTCACGTAACAGCGGGATCTGTGCAGGCTGCACACCACCTCCAGCACCTTGCTGTGCCCACGGGCTGAATCTGCCCATCCACCTGACACAAATACAGGAGGTACCACAGACTTCCCACATGGAACTGTCTCACCAGGCTCAGCAGAGGACTTGTGGAGAAGGAATGGAGATTCAAGCTTCCTTAGTCTTCCTCCAGAGGCAGAGCAGCATCACTGTGAGCAATGCTGAGCTCAGGGAACGTCAGACCCACATCTCTGAAGCCCAAGCCAGCTGATGGTGACCTGAACGGAAAAATTCTTGCAGATCAACCCTGCCTGAATCAGCTCCTCACAGCTTTACTCTGTTTGCTTTGGCCCTTCAACAGTTAAATGATGTCATAGGGGAACACTAACTCTTGACATCCCACTCAAGTTATTTGCCCAAAAGCAGATGGTGACCAGGGGGTATGAAATAAATCTCATTCATGCAACATTTTACTTCCAGTCAGAAATCAGGGAAAGCCAGAATGCCATGTAGGAACAGTTGCTTTTCCAGCCTGACAGGGCAGATGTAGAGCAGGGTTTGCAGCAGCTGCTGGGACAGAACAGTCCTATTGCTGTCTCATCACTGGAGGTGTCTGTGGGGCATGCAGGGCAAACCCACTGCCATCACCGCATTTCCAGCTACCTTGATGCAGCCTGAACTCAGCACTGAAAGCAATGAAATTAATTTTCTGGAACCAATTTATCCAGGAGTCTCTGGACACGGCACAGAGGAGCTAAATTCCTGCAACCGAGTTTTTGTTGCTGCAGTGATCATCTAAAAACGAGTTGTCAAAGCTGCATCCCCTTCTGCCCTCCTTAAAAGCTCCTGTATAGCAGAAACATGATATATAAATTAGGTTGCATAGAGAAACATTGGGTATGGAGGGGTGCAGTTAGGGAGGTTGCAGCCATAACCCCCCAGCAGAGCTGTGCCACAGGGTAAGAGACAGTTAAACTGAGTCCTCAGTCTACTCAAAACCTATCAAGATTCATGGTATATCTAGCAGTAATTGTGACTGTATCTGTCTCCTGGCATAAGGGGAAGCAGCAGAAAATAGGAGGGAAGTTTAATTCTTTCTGCCTGAAATGTTCTGAAACACTCCCACCCATGTTTGCCCCATCCCAGAGTGTGAAGATCCCTGCATCCATCAGGGACTTTCTGAGAATGGCAGAGGACCATGGGGCTGCCTTGGGAACATTTCTGCTGTCCATCCTCCAGAACCAAAGCAGAAAAGTTTCATGTGATGTCAAAACAATGTGTCTCAGCCTGAGGAAAGAGACAGTTCACCTGAGAGGCAAACCATGGATCTCTTCCTGCTCAGACTGCAGACTGGTAAATCCAGAGTGTCCTTCACTGCTTCTGGTGCAAATGTAGGGCTTGCAAGCTTTTCAGAGGTGCTCCTGATCCTCTCCTCCTGCAATTCAGCTTGTCCATCACTTTCTGAAAATATCCTCTGTGGTCTGTCAGAAGAGAAACCTAAGCCAATGTCTGGATCAGCCAGTGCAGACGGCACAGCTGAGGAGGTGGCTGGTGCATGGAGAAACCTTGCTCTGCCCTCAAATCCTTTAAAACTCTCATCATTCAAAGCTCCAGGAAAACTCTCCTTCTGAAGCACACACTGCTCTCAGAGGAGTAGGCTGAGAACACCCTTAGAACAGAGTTAGTCCACAGTTTTTAGCACTGACCCTTCCCTTTCTGATGCCCACAGCCATTAAAGGCTCTTCCACTGCTTTCCCAGGCATTGGGAAAAAGTCCACATCCTCCCAGAAAATAACATGGAAATTACACCTTAACATTTTGTGACCGTAGCTGGAGATAGAGCAGAAAAGAGGAGCAGGGAGGAAGGTTAATTGAATAGAAAGTCATACTTAAACACCTTGTGAAACCTTGAAATTGAAACCGTGGTGAGACCCTCAGTTCAGTTCATTCAGGCAAGCCCTTTGTCTTCCTTTCTGAACCAAACCATTAAAGAAGCCCTTCAGTATATGCAGGTATTTCTGGGTTTCTGGTTTCATTATACTCATGTCTCTAGCAGCATTTCATTAATTCCACTGTAGGGTTTTAGTTAAACCAATGACTGGTTTTCCCTGTTATGGATGGTTTTTACAGAAAATTATTAATTCTAATACAAATTGTCGTTGTGAGTTGGTTTTTGGATGTTGTTTTGGGGTTTTTTTAATCACAAAATTAAAAAGAAAACCAGAAAAGTGCTCAATTTTGAGCCCCAAAAGTGGGGTGGTGTTGATGTTTCTGGAAAACCATCCTGTTGGGACCAGATCCAGATCCCTCATGTCACCTCAGCTGTGGCAGCCTCACTGAGCCCTCCAGGAGGAAACCTCAAACAATGAAAAGACTTTTGCCATGTTTTATCTCCCAGCATGCTTGGTCCTGACAATAAGGGGACACCAAGCCAGCAAGGAGAGCAGGATCAAGTGGTGACCAGAGGAGGCTGAAGCCCCAGGGCTGATGCTGAGGCTTAGAGCATGGCTGTTGGGCTCACAAGCACTCTGCCACATGCAAGTTTTTAAAATACTATAGAATTAAGGGGAAAAAATTAAAAATAATCAATGAAGCAGTTATGATAATTTCTCTTGGATGAAGTATTGTTGAGTGTACTGGAACTGTCTCCTCATGCATGCTCCTCAAGCATGTGGTTGCTTGAATGAGCCTGAATTAAACTAATTAGGCTCAAAAGATGATATCTAACACTTAGGCAGAGCAAATCCACTGATTAAAATCAGTGGGTATGTCTTCATCTGGTACAACCTCAGTGCCCTGCACTGAGGAAGAGCAGCTGCTCTGACCTTATTCCAGTAAACTCAAAATATCTGCATCCATAAAGCATAAAGCTGGAAAACCCTTACCCTGCCCCACTGGGTGAGAGCCCCCTGGCCCATTCTGGCACGGAGTGGAGTGGGAGCAGGGGGGTGTTCTCATCCTCTGTGACTGTCCCCTTGCCTTGCAGTGTGACGCTGTGGACACGGGTGAGGGGGGAGCAGCAGCACTGCCTCAACCCCAAGCGCCAGAACACCGTGAGGCTGCTCAAGTGGTACCGAGTATGGAAGGAGAAAGGCAGGTAAGCCCCAGTTTGCTGAATGGGTGAGGATCTTGGAGGCAAGTCAGGCAATCAGCAGCGTTCAGAAATGGAAAAAACAGGAAAATGCACATGCTGGCAAATGCTCCATCCAGCACAGAGGATGCATTTCATTACCAAAATTACAATTTTAAATGGGTGTTCTTGATATTAATCCTTTCCTGCCACATGCAATTCTCGCTTCTATTTTGGCATTAGGCTGTTCTGACTATAAATAGTAATTATTTTTGGTTAAAATATTCATCAGCTGACATTCTCAGTTATTTACATACACTTGCCTCCCTTCTATGGGTAAAAATCCAAGATGAAAAGCTAAACTTCTATCGCACAGTCATGAGAAAAGCAATCAGGAGAGATGGAAAGAGGGAGCCCTGTCCCACACTTCAGTCACACCACCTCAACATCATCAATACTTGATGATGCAGGCATTTGCCAATTTTAACTATTGTATCATTCCCAGAAAAATGATAATTTTCTGATAAAAATCTCTGACAGCTTCTCCCTTGTAAAGAGGGGTGAGTTTTTTTCTAAGTCATAAGCAGAAGGCAGAGAGCGAGATATGAATTCCTGGTGATGTCCCCACAGGTAATTAATGGGAGCAGCCCAACTCCTGCCATGTCTCCAGCCATGGCCAAGAAAGAGCCTCCACAGGTCCATCAAACCCTCATCTTTCTCATCTGGTGGGGCACTTGCTCCCCAGAGTGAGCTCAAGTAAGGCCAGGGAGCAGCAGGCTCCTGTCCCTGCAGGCCCAAGGGTGCCAGTGATCCCCAGCACGGCCCCGGCGGTGCCTCAGGCGATGCCAGGGCACAGCAAGCCCCTGGCCATCTCCCCGAATTCCTGCCAGTTCCCTGCGTCTGCTTCACAAACAGAGCACGTGGGGAAGCCCTGGCTATTGCATAACCACATATTTACACTCTCCCCCTGGTTTTTTTTTTATTTTTACATAAAGCAGTCATTAAGATGATGAAGGATGCTTAGTCCCAGCCTTGTGCCCTCAGGAAACACGCAGACAGAGAAGCCAAATAAGTTGTGCTGTCAGGAAATAATCTAGAAAAATGAAATAGAGTAATATTATTGCAAACAACAGTTATTGTGAATGTATTGTAAAATATATACAGCTCATGCTAAGCTTCAACATTCGTATACAAGATAGGGATTTTCCAGCATTTAAAGTGAATTAGTAGATGTGGTCTTCATGTTATTTACCCAGATAATTATGGTAAAGTGTGTCATTCCCCACAGGCCTCTAAGATGTGACAGTGTCAAAGTCCAACACTCCTCCCAGGTGCTTTATGGATATAGGTAGCAATCTGGTGACTGATGAAGTCAGTAACTTACTTTCCAAATTACTCAGGAACAGGCTAAAAATCTGGTTTCTTGGGTTCTACTATTTTTGGGTTGTTTATTATTTATTATTATTGTTATTTGAAATGGAATTTTTACATTGCTGGTTTAAATACCCTGGTCTTGGCTCTTCTTTTGTTTAGGGTTTATGAAGAGTAAGAGAAAGTGGTACAAGGAATGGAGTGGACTCCCTTGGCTGGCATAGGACTGGGCTCTACAGAAGATTATTTCTCTCTCACAGGCATAAGACACAAATTCTATATTATTATAAAGCACTTTTTACCAAGGGTCAGTTTTTACATTTTATAGCTGTATGCAAAAGGCTTCCAGATTTCACAAGCATCTGTTGCATTTCTGATTTCATACCTGTCTGCTCTGTACTGAAATTAGGAAAACACATGCTTTTCATTATAAATAAGTTGTTTTGGGAGTTTTTTGTTTTTAATTATTATTCATTCATATTTCACTATGATTGCAATTGAGCTTTATAAGCTCATTAGGCAAACAGAACTGTTTGTGACAGTGTTGTACAGCTATGGCCCTCACCCCCTGGCAGTGGGAAAACTTCAGGCTGGGGTTGTTGCTTGTGTTTGCAGCCTCCACCTCAGTCAGGCAGAGCAGGGACCAAAGATGAGTTTGCTGGGGAAGATGCCACGAAAATGCTGTGGCTGTACCTGCAGAAGTGAGGTCCCTCAGCACCTTGTCAAATGAGTGTGAGCATCACTTGTGTACCTCTTCTTTAATGGACTTGAGGTCTTGCTGCAAGGCAAAGTGTCCTGTATCTCCCATTTAACCTCTCATGCATTAGAAAGCATTTCTAGGTCGTTTTTATTACTAAGAAAATGTTTAACTTTTTTTCACCTGAAGCATTTATAGAGTAAGTTTGTGGCTTCAGTACTGAGACATCTTAAGCTTCAAGACTATTGTGTATGTTTTCCTAGATTTGTAGCAACAACAATAAAAAAGCCTTTAAAAGGTACCTTTTTATGAAAAATATGATAGGGCAAACATATAAATACCTATGTATGTTTTAGTCACAATACAACGTATTAATTATTTTGAATGTAATACTTTCAATGTTAAGCAGTGCATTCCTCTTTTTAATATAACAAAACTACCTTTTCATTTGTAAATATACTATACGAAGTCTCCCTATATTATCTCGCTGTATAATGTACTGTACTGCTAAATTATCATATGCTATTTAAATGTTTGAAATATTTAGAAGGTTGCATGCAGATTTCATATTTCTTTCTAAGACAAATGAAAAAAAGGTAATAAAAAAAGTATTTAAAAAATTTTTACAATTGCTTGTAAATTTCCTTAAGCCATCAGAGAACTCCTGCCACTTTCAATCACTTGGTAGCTGAATTGGTTTTGGGGGATGGGGGGAAACAGTAGATCAGAGAAGCTGATTAGAGATAGGATATCTTGATGACACTGGAATTAGAAAACATTATTCCAGTACAATTTACTTGCCTTTCTCATTTTAGGATTTGGACTTTAGCCAAACACTGAGGAATGCTGAGACATAAAGAAGGGTGATGCCATTTGCCTATAACCACTGGTCTAGTGTTGTGTTAAGTAAACATAAATCAACAACTTCAGTTCGTAGAAAACCACATAAAAAGTGATTTGAACAAGATCTGGGTTAGATTAGGGGTGGTCATACAACAAAAGTCAGGCAACAAAAACCTGTGAGGCACCACCTCCTCTTCCTGCCCAGTTTCTGCCCTCACCCACAGGGACTTTGCACCCAACAAGGCTCCTACATCACTCCCCAAATAAAATGAAAGTAACAGCTTGGGATGGTACAGCCAGCAAGAGTTTAAACACATTAAAAGCTACTGGTGCTCCCTGAACAGCACTGCTGGCCTTCCTGCCTTCTCCTGCACACGGGACTGCTCCTGGGATTGGCATGAACGCAGTGACAGCAACCTTGTCCCTCAGAACCAGGGCAATGCCTGGCCTCAGCTCAAGGGTTTCCTTTAGTTCAGACACCTAGCAGAGCTGGCAGAGAAAGAGGATTTCAAAGTAGTTTCCTATTCTGCAGAAGGATGAAGATCAAGCTTCAGAAACCTATGAGTAAAAATTCTGAGAAATATCCCAGGGTATTTAAGAAATTTTATCTCTGGGGATATCAACCATAGGAAGCTGTTTCTGGCTGAGCTTCTGAACCCAAACTCTGGGAAAACCCATCCTGTGACTGAGCCAAGCTGCCCCTCTCCTTTCTTCAGTCACATTTTAACAAAACCAGTAGTTTTTCCTTGAGAAGATTTGATTTCAACATGCTGGCAGACTTCAAAGAAGTTTCATTTTATTTAGTGACTCCTGGGCAATATAGTTCCTGAGAAAATATTGATATGGTTGCAAAAGAGGTAGTAAAACTACACTGGGAATGATGTGCACAGCTCTGACTGCCCAAGCACAGGGCTCCCTGACTCATACCTCACAGGGCAGAGCATGTACAAATGACTTAGCTCCGGGTTCATCTGCCAGACCAAAACAACCAGCACCAACAAAAACTAAGCACAGAGGAAATCAATTGCAATTATTTTCCACTTGCCAGAATGGGAGACAAAAAACAAACAAACAAAAAAAAATAAAAACACAAAAACAAACAAAAACAAAACAAAACAAAAAAAAACAAACAACCTCAAAACAACAAAAAAAATTAACAACAGACCAATTAAAAACAAGCAAACAAACAAAATTGCTTGTTTAAATAGTTTTTTTACCTTTAACCTAAAATCTCTTGAATAAAACAACTCACAGAAACAAGAATTAAAAACTTAAAGAGAAAAAACTGACTCTGAGCTTGTTTTCCCAAGCCTGCAAGCCTGCCTCTCCAGGCAGGGTTGTTAATTTTCCAGGAACAAAAGGAGAATCCCTTGCTGTCCCTGATATGCAGTTGTAAAGGGAAATATTGCATCAGAAGGTAACAGCCACACACAAAGCATCAGCGACTTTTCCTCAGACTGAAACATCTCTGCTAAAACATTTAAATAAATATAATATACATATGTATATGTAGGTACTTCCTCCACCGAGATTTAGCAGCAATCTTAAGGTTTGGTTTTGTTTTCCCCAGATTTCAGGTTGTGAAGCCTCAGGAGACCCTTCAGTCCAGCCTCCCTAACACACAGACCATACATTTGTGCTCTGAGACTGAAAAAGAAGCTGCTGAAGCATGGTCTGAGCACACACCAGCCAGCCATGACTGCTCCCCAGTCACCAATTTACCTTCCCATGAGCCTGAACATTTTGGGGTAAGCAGAAGCCCCGCTTCATCCTGGGGAACAGGAGTAGGACACACAGGTTTTTTTACTTGAGCACCAGTGCTGTACCGCAAGGGTGTGAACCCATCCCAGAGCCTCCAAAAAGGGCAGTAGGCAACTGCAAATCCAGCCTGCAAATCTGCTCCCTGGCACTCTGCAGGAGCACCAAGCCCTGAACAGGAGACCTGCCCACATTCCCCATCCTTCCCCTGGGCATTGGGTACGCACAGGCTGCACCCATTCCAAAACAGTGCCATTAGATTTTGTTTTACTAAAGGCACAGCGCTCACCCGAGCAGCTGCAATGAGAGGACACAATAGCAGGGAGACTTGCCCGGCCTTTTCAATGAAAGCACTACATGGGATTAGTAATGTTACACAGAGCCTTTCACCACTTGCTTTTCACTCGTTCATATATGGTCTAGGTCAGCAATGGTCAAAAAGTTTATTAAGAAATGATGGTTGCTTGGTGCTCTGTGTGAGATGGCTCTCGGCAGGTCCTGCTGTGCCCCAGCTCCTCCAGGCTCCCCAAATCAAGGCATGAGGCCATGCCAGATTGTTACACACATGGGGACCTTTCCTGACCACGTCCATGTGGCGGGAGTGCTGGTTCCACACCAACAAAGTTTTATCAGGGCTGTGGGAGGAAATGTGGGGATCGATGGTACAGTCATTGCTGGGGCTGGGGGTTTGCACTGGTCACCCCTGAGACCTGAGTGGGAAGTTGAAGGCAGTGTTGCAGAAACACAAATGCTCTCTGAGCTAATTCAACAGCAGAGTTGGGTCCCTTCAGGGCCCATATTTGCAGAGAATAGGAACAAATGTAAATAAAAAAGCCACCATCCCCAGGATTCACCATCCCACTGGGATCCAGAGCGAGGGAGCTGTGCCTGTTTAAGGATAAAGGGCCTCTGTGCAACCTGACATCACTTAACAGGTTTTATATGAGCCCAGACAGAGGGCCTTTGCACTCTCCAAAACACACTTCCCCTAAAGTCAAATGAAGATCCAGTCACATTGGGGGTATTTTTCCTCCAAAGCCAGTTTTCAAAATTGAAACACTGTAATCCAGATGTGCCCAGCATCTGACGACATCACTTATTCCTGATTGTTTCAGCATCTTTGGGAAAAGTTAAGATGGTTTGGGCTGAGTTTGGGCTTGAGATCCAGGAGGACAGACAGCCCATCTTGAAAACCCTGACTGCACCAAGGTCATGCCAGGGCATTCTCTAGATCTTCCACGCCTGGCATTCATGCTGGGATTTGTTGTTCAGTTTGCTCCCTTCAGCAGGTTGGGGTGTGTGTGGCCACAACTGGAAATACAGGTATTTTTGAGGACTGCTGTTTGCAGTGCCTCACTAACTCTGTGTTTGCTCCATCAGAAGCTCTGTGTCTGTTATTCATTGATTTCCCTCTGATCCTAAACCACAAAGAGCCAAGTGTTTCCTGGAAATTCCTTGGTTTGCCTAGAAAGGCTGCACCCCATGAGCCTCCAGATATCCTGTAACCAGCACACATTTCTGGCAAAGATCTCCCCTAATTCCTTTACCCAGAATAGCAACAGGGATTGCCATTGCCTGAGAGACAGTGGATGCAGCTGCATTTGCAAGCAGCTCCAGGTGCTTAGAGGGACCACCAGTGCTTTAGATATTGATACACACCTCACAGAAATATGAATTGTTTTCAAAATCCTGGGCATCCAGGCAACTTGGAAAATACTGCAAAATTTTTGGCTGTGCTTTCTGAGAACACATACCTGCATCTCGATGGAATATGCCTGCAAAGATATCTGAACTACAATTTCATAGAGAGATAGTTGAGCACCTGCATTAAATGGGGTCACCATCCTTTTACCTTCCAAGGCTTTCCCTCGGATCATCACCTCTGCTGTCCACCAGTGCTATAGCAACAGTTCTGAGTCATGCTAGAAGTATTAAAGTATTTAATATCCAATACAGTACAGATCCAGAAGTTGGGTTTTGAGCATTTCTATGAGCCAGCACTACTTGAGGCAAAGCCCAATGAGATCAAAAGGATGGCTGGGAGGCCCCAGCAGCCTGGGATTCAGGCCCCTTGTTTTCTCTCACTGTCACTTTGGTGTCCAGCAGCTCCTTGGCCATGGCCATCAAATCCCAGCCCAGATGACTGTTCTGAAGGAGCAGTGGGGAAAGCAGGGCTGAAAGGACATCTAGTGGCAACCAAAAGCCTTCTCAGTCAGCCAAGGAACACCCCTACGGCTGTCTGCACTATAAATCAGTTCGGAGCCTGCTCATTGTGCTGCTGTTGCTGGGAATGCTCCTTCCCAGCTCTGCAAGAAAAGCCTCAACTATTGCATTTTGGTTTAGGAAACACCTCCAAAGAAAAAAAAATAAAACAAACAAATAAAAAAAGGAAAAGTGGGTGTGTTTTTGGGAATCCTGCTCAGAGGTTCACACAATTATATTAGCCTGTCAATTTGGAACTTGTACACTAATGGAAAAGAGAACACCTGGCTGCTCTGTCTACAGGAGCTACATCACCATCCATCAGCATGGGTCCATCACACCAGCATGGGAAACTGGATTGCAGCACAACTCAGGGCAGACTAATTCTCAAAACACGTGCCCCAAATCCTTTAAAATCACCAAGCGTTTCTGATCAATACGGTTTTCCTGCCCAGAGGTTCTCCTTCCTTCCACCTGCACTCCAGTAAGCCCAGCACCCCATGTGGTTGCCATTCCTCTGGTGTTGCATTGGTGTCCTGTCCTCAGGTAGGTCCCTTTGACCTCCCAGCAGTAAAACCCACACATGCACAATATCACCTTCAGTGCCTGAAGTGGAGAACTTGCTCCCTTTTGCTGGGTGCCAGCACAGCTACATCCAACCAGCACAACAAAGCCAAGATCCCTGGAAGAAATGCCTGTAGGGATGTAACATGCATCAGAGTTTATTCTCTGAACATCCAGTGACAGGTTGCATTTCTAGTCCTTTCACTGACCTCTGAAGTCCTCAAATCCCCTTTGATTTTTCTCTTGTGTTTTGCCTGTTTGTGTTATCAGCTCTTTGGGCAGTGACTGCTCTGACGACACACATGGAGGGCATCCAGCCCAACAGGAGCTACTCCCTGTGAGCAGGCACGCAGGACCCAGGAGGGAGCAATGACATGACATGAAGTGACAGAAAAGGAGGCAGGCAGCCAAGGCCTGAAAATCACCATGCCTGTGTTTTTGGTTTTCATCCTGCACAATAAAAGAGGTTAGTGAATTCCTCTTGAATGGTTTTCAGAATCTCCTCCAAGTAAAAAAAAAAAAGAATCCTGTTCACGTTCACTTTGGGCTGATAATTACAGGAATAATTATGATTTATTCCCATCATAAATCTTGGAAGAGGAAAAAGGTTCTGAGGTTTTCAAGGTTTGCTGGATGACAAAAGAAAAATACAGCTCTAATTGCCCTCCTTTGTTGTGTTTAATTAAGGATTCAGAAGCAACTGATCTCAGGGGTTTTTTTTATGGTTAGAAACCTGCAAGGAAAAGAAAATCTTTCTGCAGAGGCACCAATCAAAGCTTTGTTGGGTTACTAGGCACTAAATGTGCTACATCTGAATACTCAGGACACCCAGAAAAAGAAGCTTATTAAAGGAAAAGAAATGCTGCAACAGGCTTCTTTCCCCCCCCCCCCCCCCCCCGACACACACTTCCACTAGGCCTTGGCAATTTCGAGCTCACTTCTAATCCTGGAAGAAATGTCTTTTGTCTTTACTCGTCAGCATTTTTACCTCATTATTGATCATTCAATTGTGTTGCATAAAAACACTTCTCCATTTCTATTACCTTCATAATTCTACCATTTACATATTTTCTTGTGGTTTGCTTCAACTTCCTTTATTATTTCTCCAGACTTATGACTTCTGTAACCACATCAGGAAAATCAAACCAGCTCAGAACTCTTCAGCTCCTTCCCTGGGCCAGTAATTCCCCTTCAAGCACCACTTCTCCCCAGCAAGAACCAGTTTGCCAAGTGCTACCTCTCCAATTCAAAGTGTAAGTGACTGGCAGGGTGTTCCCTCTCCATTTTGTGCAACAGCTAGAACAGTTCTGCCAGGAAAATCCAGTTCCTTATTATAGCAACCAGTGTCAAATCATCATGTCTGGGTCGGAGTGATGCCACCAGCCCACGAGTTACATTCTGCTCAGCCAAGGCTGCAGGAAGTTAAAGAATAAAACAGGCAAGAAATCCTTGGGAATGCTTTCAATCTGAAGGCACTTGGGACAGTGGCACTTGAGAAGTGTGGCACTCCCAGGCTGAAAGCAGGACCAGCTCACACTGCATGCCCAAAGGGAACACAGAAACACAGAATATTCTGAGTTGGAAGGGAACCACAAGAATCATCGAGTCCAACACTCGAGTGAATGATCCTGTGAGGAAACACAGGTTTGAGTTGCCCAGAAGGTAAAATCCCAACACTTCAACTGCACAGAACTTCCTAGGTAATGATGCCTTGAAATGCTGCTCTAAAAAGGGAAAATATCAGTTTTAAAGGAAAAAAAAAAAAAAGATTTCTTGAGTTTGTCATGATGTCTGGGAAATGTTCCTTTAGGGTCAGGAGAAAAGGATGAAGGGAAACACTGAATTTGGCTAAAGCTCTTTGTGGAAAATAAAAAAGCTAAATAGAAATGAAGAATAGCCGTAAAGCAAAGAATGGAGGAGAAACAATCATTTTTCCGTGTTATGGGAGATATTTTCCTGCTTACTTGAAGCAGATGCCCGGGTTTTCCAGCAGAGCCTCTACACAGGGTTATCCATCCTGGCCACTGCAGGGAGAGCAGAACCGGCTCCAAGCTGCAGCTTGGTGGAGGTTGACACCTTGTGGCGATTCCCATCACTTACAAGTCAGGAAAACTGAGGTTTATGCCTTTTTTTTTTTTTCTTTTTTTTTTTTCTTCTGGCGGAGATGGTGGGTGGGGCCATAGCCGCTAAATTCCCAGCACCTGGCATGTCATTTGTGGGCTAGGGTCTGGGGTCATTAACAGTTTAATGAAGATAAATAACACCAGACACTGAAAACTATATATAAAGAAATCCAAGTCATATCCTATCTGTTTCTGGAGGAAAAATAAAGAAAAGGAAATAAAGATTCCTTGGGATAACACCAGCTGTATATACACAAGGCCCACAAGACAAGTAATAGAAAGTGATCTAGTGAAAGATATTTCTCACCGATTTTTCAGTCTCATTGGATCCCCTCCTGTTTGCACAGTGGGGTAAGAGGGGCAGTGCCCTGACTAACTCCAACAGCTGCTTTGGAGAAATGATGCTACATCAGCTCCAGAGAAATTATAAGGATTAAACAGAAACAGGCACAAGACCTGCCATGCATTAAACCTGAGGTGAAGGAAAAATTACCCTGAGTTTCATGCCTTGGGTTTAAGAAGTGCATTCACTTCTTCATTTATAAATAGCTATTTTAATGCAATTTACTACA
This sequence comes from Toxostoma redivivum, assembly GCA_013397375.1. NCBI lineage: Eukaryota > Metazoa > Chordata > Aves > Passeriformes > Mimidae > Toxostoma > Toxostoma redivivum. Next base: position 294,439 of record VXBI01006775.1, on the reverse strand, counting down.
TCCTTAAATTGGAAGACAAAGGACAGCCCGTCACCAGAGGCCCAGCAGAAACATGTCAAACAAACTTGTCTCCCCTCATTAGCCAAGTACTTATTCCAAAGGAGCTTCTTATTGTGGAAGTGCATCCAGCTCCAGGAGAAAAAAAACTTCACCTAGGACAACATTTACTTTCCCTTAATCATGCTGCTCCATTGTCTAATTTCCTGAATACTGAATTCCTGAATACTAGAACTAGTACTTCGTATTTACTTAGCATTTTACCCCTGCAAGCCATGCCAAAATATGTATTAGCAGGCCTAAAACTCAGAGCTACACTAGCTGACAAATGTTCAGGTATTATAAGGGTTAATATATACCTTGAAAACTATTCTTTCCACTTAACTGTTGGTCAGGCTTAGCTGCATCCTTCAATCCTCCACAGTTCCACTCCAGGCATAAAGTTCAGCACCTTCTCTGTCCTCCTAGAGAATTTTTTTCTTTTCACTCTCTCCTCAGTTCAGCTGCACCATTTTGTACTGGTGCCAGCAAACCCAGCAGTTTGGACCTATATGCTGCCTGAGAGTTTTCAAGGGCTGTTACACTTGTAGCTTAAAACTATTATTTTTCCCTTATTTTCTCTTTATACCTGGAGGCATTTTCATAAAGAGCTACTGAGAGAGATGGTACCTGGCTGTGAGCATGATGGAGAGCAGGAGGGACTCTCTCGCCTTCACAGCTGCTTTCACCAACAAGGGGTTGAATTCAGACTAGAATTTCAGATGTTCGTGCCTGTGGGTTTGTCCCTGAAAAATGAGAACTTTAAGGGATATATTGCACATATAATACTAATGTAAATTGTGAGTTAAATGGATAACCACAGGCCATTTAAGTCAGTGCAAAGGGTTCCTTCAAATTCCAGACAGCAGAGCAAATCTACACATTATGTGCCATATGCTGAGGTGCAAACCCTTGTCCCTGAATGGCCGAATTTGCAGCACTGAGCCTTGGGGTGTCACCCTCATCCCTCTCATGGCCAGGGTGGCAGGACCTGCACCCCAAAGGGTCATCTCTGGGGTCAGGGTGCAGGACCCTGAGTCCAGGACTGTTGGCTGGAGGTGTCTCCTCTCCCACCTGCCCACTTTGCCCAGGCTCTGGGGCACCTGCAAGCACTGTCAGGTGCCTGCTTAGCCCTCACATCTCATTTGGGGTGAATTCACCTGCTATGTTTTTTTAATTGAGAAACTGTTAGATTCTTCCTCACTGATATAATCTTTTACTATAGATTGCCTCTATTTATGTATGTAATACATCCAGTTTCCTTTGATGTGAAAGGCATCTGGATGGTTTCATACTGATGTCCCTTTGGAGAAAAACCTTTCCCACCTGCCCCAACAGCCTGGAAGTGGATGCACTTCAAAATGGCTCCCCACTTAAAACCACGTGAAGCACCTCAATTTTCTTTTATGTACATTGTGCTCTAATTGCTAGGGCAGAGCAGCAGCTGAGGTGTGACAGGGAATTTCGATCAAGGCTCCCTGGGAATGCGAGTGACCTAGCCTTCCTCTCCTATTCTGTGTGCAGAAGTACATATATTTATGTGTGTACAAGCCAGTATCATCACAGGAGCTGCACGTGTGCATGTGTGTGACTGTCTGTTTCTGCACACATCTGAGTGTGTGGGGACATGGGGATGTGGCTGGGTGGGTGCACGTGGGACACGTGTCTGTGTGGCACATCCATGGGATGATGCTCCCCAGCCTTGCCCTCCCAGCCCAAATCCTGGGGAAGGAAGCAGGCAATTCCCTTCGGGTGTAACCCTTGTCCGTACAATGCCAGAGAAGGGATTATACCAGGGATTAACATTTTAAACTCTCCTTCCAGACCTACTCAATCAAAGATCCTCAGGCCAGTAATTGTATTTCTGTCCTGGGATTACTTCGTTCCTGAGTCCAAACCTCAATTTTAGGAGAAGTTGAGGAGAGCTCCCCCCCCAGTGCCTGTGTACCCCAAACTCCCTGCGTCGGGGCAGAAGCCTCTGCATTTGGGTTTTCTTCCGTATTTTAGCCATTCTCTCCAATTCCCCTGCCACAGTCGAGAGAAACCTCCATGAGTGTTTTTCTTGTCGCCTGCCTCCTCCTAATTCCCAGTAATTTATCCCATATTAAAACTCCCTTAAGGAAGAATGGCCCGGGACCCAACACCTGCTATGCAAATGGCAGCAAATCTCCCGGGACCCCGCGGCGGGGCTGACAGCGCTCCTGGGCCATCCTCCCTGCCTGCATCCTCAGAGCCCCCCAGAGTTCAGGCTCAATTTCACCCCCACATTATGGTGCTTAAATCTTTCAGGTTATCTTTGCCGATCCTAAGCAGAATTATTGATATGGAAGGTATAAAAGAAACCTGAGTATCTCAGCATGTAGTTAAGCTTCCTGTTTTGGATGTTGTTGGGGGATTTCTTCTGCAGGGCAGTCAGTGAATTTTGTCCCTTTCATTTAGATAAGTATCCTAGCTTCAATTAGCAAAATACAAATCAACAAAAGAGGGAGAATTGTGGGAGGGGGAAAAAGAGAAGAAAAATCTCTTTCACAATAGAGGTGCAGGGGGAAAGGGCTCGTTTCTCAGAGGTGACATCCTAATCTCATTTTTCCCAGTTAATGTGGTAGCCAGGAAGCTGGGGAAGGGCCAGGCAGAAGTGTGGCCCAGCACCATGACCGCAGCAGGAGGGTTTGGCCCTTTTCTTTGCACAACTTGGATTAGGGTTGTTGAAACCTTGGACAGCCAGTTGCATCCCCAGGCACCTGCACCCCACACAGGTCCAGCCCATCTCCCTGGGGGTTCCCATGCTGGGGAGCCCCACAGGGACCCCACAAGCCCCTCCATCGCCACACTTTCTTCCCGTGGCCCTTTACCATGATCACTAATTTCCCAGCCCTGAGCACTTGAGTGACATTTGGACTATTATTCGAGGAGATAGATTGTTTGGCCTGAAGATGCATTGTTTGGGCTCCTCATAAAAGAAACAAGTTAAATGCCACAGCTACCACACACAAAAATGACTCCTTCTGGCCATAAAACCAGTGGGACAAGGAAGTGGCTGTAGGAGTCAAACATAATTGATGCTCAGAAAGATGTTATAAATAATCTGCACTGAGTCCTCTCTCATGTGCCTCAAAACCACAGAAAGTGGCACTTTTTTTTTTTTCTCTTTATCTCCCCTTGAATTCAGAAGCTTAATACACCGTGAGCACCAATAATTGATGTACGTTATAATTCTTCATTACCCTATCAGTAGTCTGGGAAAATTGGAAGAAAAGAAAATGCCAGAAAGTTATGGTAAAACTTAAGATGCGACAGAAGTAGCTTTCTTTGCTCATGCTGTGAGTGTTTGAATAAGAAGAATGTCCCTGCACTGTAACAAGCTAAAAGAATGAGGAAGACAAAGGATTTCACGAAAAAGGTTTAGATAGAAGACAAGGCAAGTGAAACTGAAAGGAAGGGAAAAAAACCGTTTACAATGGAACAATGCGTGTACTAATCGCTTTGATATATTATACAAACCCAAAGACCCAAAACATTGTGTAATTATTTATAAATGACTTCTCCACTCCTGTGTATAATACCACAGCAAGAATAAAACTGCAGGCTACTCTCTAAACTATTTCTAAATAGACCTAGCTCAAAAGGAAGCAGAAGTGTTTGAAAAAAAATAATTAATGGTTGATTTTATGGTTGTCTCATTAAAACATTTTAATTACAACAAACAAAATACATTTGTGCTTGCAGGGAACAATCGTTTACCAACTCAACCCCCTTTCTCTAAAGAGAAGCAAAATGTTACATCACATGTTTAAAACCTGAAAATAAAGCATTCCCACTATTTCTGCAGATCCCCCAGGAGGGGTTGAGCCCTGACTGCAACTCCTAGGCACTTGAGCAGGATTTCAGAGAGGATTTGCCTTGCTGGGCCAGGGCCCCGCTGGTACATGGGGACACTCCCTGTGATGGCCCCGTGCTCTCTACCCCAGGCAGCCCCCGGCACATGGCCCAAGGCTCACACTGGCCACAGGCAGGTAGGAGAGAGGCCAAATCCTTTACAAACAAAGCCCTTGAGCTGCTCCCAAAGTGTTTCCCTGGCAGGAGAACTGGCTCCTGCTCCAAAAGGAGTTAATGCTGCCTCCCTGCAGGCTGAGATCCCTTTCAAATACTGGGCTTCCAGGGCTGTCCATTAGCCAGCAGTCACAGCATCAATCCCTGAACCCCCTGTGAGCCTCGGGCTGGGGCTGTAAGGTGACTGCAGCTGCGTGAAGGGTCCCAGGAGCACAGCACCATTTGTCCATCCCTACCCTCACAGCCCTCACCACATGGCTGCCCCCAAACCAGGCTGGACAGAAGCCACTGTGCTCTGCACCATGTCCAGACAAGCACAAGGAGACAAGCTGCTCCACTGAACCATCTCCTGGTTTTCTACCTGCTTTTAAAATTCCTGCTGCCTCTGCCCAGGCATCTCCAGGGGTGAGGGCACCAGATCCTTCCTTTACTCTTGCAAGGTCCAGCTTTCTGCTCCGGGTGATAGCTTTGCCATCAGCCATGTCAGCTCTCCAAATTTTGTTCAAGCATTCTCCACAGGCAGCTCTGCCTTCTCTTTCTGGCCATGCTTTCAAACAATGAGGGAGCAAAAAAGCAGTATTCTTCTGGTTGATTTGTTATTTTGACACTCATCCCAAGAACTCATCATTAGTTCAAGCCCTCTTATAATAATGTAACAAAAGACAGAGTTTGCTGAGTTGCTGTAATGATGTGCATCTTAAGACCTGAAAAAAAAATATGTACCTCTGACTTCTCTGAAGCATTCCAGTTGTAGGAGCAGTTTTGCTGTAACCTGCTCGTTTCCATGCTTGAAGAGTGATACTAACACTGCTCTAATGACCATAATTCTGGTTGGATTTGAAATGTGAAGCTGAATACCATGGAGTTTTAATGTGAAGCTGAATACCATGGAGTTTCATTTACTTTTACAAGGTACAGCAAACACTTGACAGGGAATGGCATCTTCTCATGGACTAGCTTTTTCTTGGAAGGAAACAGTGCATCCCGAGAGCTGCAGGGAGCCTTGTGGCACATTTTCTCCAAAAGCCCTTCCTCCACCTTTATTCATCAATTCCTACTTTTTCTGGAGTCCAGCCATGAGTGAAACCCCACACATGATGTCTCAACATGAGGGCAGAGGAATGAGCTTCTTGCTCGAGGCCTTACAAGCGATAAATGTGCTGCATGGAAATGAACCCACGACAATTTGGATTTTGGATAAGCAGTTTGCCATCACTTGTAAGGGAGGATGGGCCAATCCAGCCGTGCTTTTGTAGTTTTCTTAGTAAAAAATACAATTTGCATCTTTTTTCCCTCTCACTTTTTTTAAGTGCTGTCTCTCAAAGCAAATAATGAGGTATTCCTGAAAACTTCCTTAGAGTTCAAAATATGACATTAATAGCATGCATAAGCACAGCTGAGCCCAGCTACATTTTCATTAAGGTGGAAAAATTAACATCAAAGGCTAAAACTCAGGATAAGGCCATCACATCAGTGAGATGCTAGCAAGACACTGTGTGTTTCTTGCAATCACTGCTCCTGTTTCATTTGGGAATTTTTTTCTTTTCCTATCCCAGAAAACTTCACATAACTTCAGCAGCTGACTTCCATAGGAGCAGGCCCATAAGGTGTAAGAGCTATTATCTGTGTTGGCTGAATAATTTATCTGCAAAATTAGTAGACTGCCTGTGATAGAACTGGTTGAATTATTCATCGGGAATAAATTATCCAAGATATTTAGTACTTCTTTCTGTTTGCGAAGGCTTCCTGAAACAATTCTGGTTCTGTGAATGCATTCGTTATTCATAAGTACGTAGTGAATAGATTATGCAAACAAATTTCAGCCTATGGGTTGTTTGTGAAACATTCACTTCAGCCCTGGCTATTCATGGCTATGACTGATCACAGAGACACATGGTGCTCTCTCCCCTCCTTGATTGGAGCACAAACTTTTAAAACAAGAGAATAACAAATGACAAACTGCAAATGATGGATAAGGACTAATGAATAATGCGCTTTCACTGCAAACTTTCAGACAAGTGATCGGTTGTGCCAAAGTCTGTGGAACTCTAGGGAATCATAAACATTTTAATGAATAAACTATTGACTGCTCAAAGACAACTAAACAAAAGACAATAAAAGTGTTGCAGACAACACTGGAGTTTATATCACTATATATAAAATGCACAGTAACAAAAGTTGAGCACTTTTTGCCATATGCTTCCATAACCTTTAAATTTTGTCCCTTCTGGCTTTCTGGTTAGTGCTGGAAACTCCACCATCAGTCTCTGCCTGCTGACAGAGTCCTCTAATTGTGCCGTCACTTAAGGACATGAGTAACGCAGTGAAGTGGAACTGCTTAGTGCAGAAAGTCACTTATGTATGCAGAGGCCCTAAAAACATCAGCCTGATTGCAGGTCTGGTGAATGAGACAGCCCAGTCCCTCCCGGGAACAGCCAGGCCCCCCCACCCTGTCGCCTGCCGTACCTGGGTATATTGCCCTGGTCTGCATGTGTATAAAGATGTAAAAAAGCAGAAACCGAGCTGATCCTGCAAGCTCGGCCGCTGCCAAACTACTTCTAGTCTGAGACTCGTTAATATTCATCACCCAGGGCTTTTTGGATTGCTCACTTCTGTGCATGATCTTCTTGGCACAAGGAAAGCAGGAATAACTCTTATAGCAAACTACTCACTCAGGTTGAAGTAAAGAATGGTTGCTAAGAACATAAAACGCAGAGATATACAATAATTTATTGTATAACTGTCAATTTTCCCTGTTTATCAAAGATCAAAGGCATAGGAGAAAATCAAAGGAGGGGGAATCAATCTACATTTTGTGTAAGGGGAAATCAGGTAAATACATGTGAGTTTAGGCACAGGCACCTGAAAATAGCTATTGATGGGCGGTGAAACTGAAAACCTTCCAGGGACAGAAGTACCTGAGTGCTGACAAAGAGGCTTCTTCCAAGCAGGGAGAACAGGATGCAAAGAGCCAGATGTCAGAATTAGGAAACTTTTAGCCACTTACAAAACTGTGGCTTCCCAAAAGGTGGGAGAGCCATACCCTGGTACTGAATGGGGACTAGCAGAAGCAGCAAGAACTTTACAATCAAAACAGTGCAATTCTTTGGCTTTATCCAGACAAAGATGAATTGTATCTGTACATTGTATATATGTGTGTGTATATATATGTGTATATATTGTTATTACAACCACCAAATCTTATAAAATAAATGTCCTTTGGAACTTTTAACTTTTTGAACACCTGCAAAACCTTTTTCAAAGCGAAGCACGTGAAAGCCAAAGTACGTGTTGATATTCACCTCAGAAACGCAGGAGGGAAATACCTGCTTTGAGTTTTACCGTTTTAGAGTATTTTCACTTTGACGGGCAAATGTAGAAAAACCGCAAGGTGTATGAAAACCTGACAAAATCTTCCGGCCGCATCTGGCTGGGGAATAATCCACGGCTCATCCTCTGGAAATCCAGATTAACCATTTTCTTTCCCCAAACCCCGTGCTCTCAGCGATTTAAACTCACACTGGAGCCCTCCGGCCGGAGCGGGACGGTGACCCCTCCACCCGCGCGCTGAGCCGCGACCCCCCCTGCCTCGCTTTGTCCTGCCGCCTCCCTCCCCGCACACGGGGGGGACAAAGCGGGGGGACCCNCCACCCTCTTCCTTATATTTACTTTTTTTCCTTCCCCCCCACATCCTCCCCGGCAGCTTCGCACCTTCCCCTTCGCTCCCCCCTCCATCCTCCCGTGCCCCGCGTGGCAGTGACGGGGCTCCGGCTTCTCTCCCGCAGGATGCCCGCCGAGGCGCCCAGCAGCGGCGACGGCGCGGAGCCCGGCGCTCCGCGGG